>OZ022232.1:5900512-5941091 GCA_963978835.1 Tenthredo scrophulariae
CCACACTCCACACTCCATACTCCATACTCCTCCTCTTCGTCGGCCCCTCTTGCCTGAACGGCCTACTACTCCTTCTACCTGGCGGAGCGGTCGACATGTGTGTATGTGTACCTTGGACTTCAGTGTAAGATCTGAGCTAGCGGCGAGCGCACGGCATTGTTGTATTGTTATCGTTGTCATTGTAGTTTGTGTTTGGGCCGCGCGGAATCCTAGCCACCAAAAGCGAGAAGCTTCTTCCGTGGCGTGTGTCCCGCGTCGTAGAGTAGAAATCAACATACCGCCAACGGACCGTGTATATATATATAGATATTTAATTTTTTTTTTTTTTTCTTCAATATCAAAATAAAGAGGACCCCGCGCTCCGGAGGAACTTAAATATTACTCCAGTTATCACCTGTATAATTCAATATCGCCCAAGGACGAGAGAGCACTGCAATGGTATCATCGTGAGAGAAGAAGAAACACTGTCAATATCATCAAACGTGAAGTCTCCGAACCTCCTCGGTGAAGATCGTCTTCGTCTTCGTCTTCGTCTTCGTTTTCCTCTTCCTCTTCGTCTTCCTCTTCCTCTTCGGCTTCCTCTTCCTCTTCGTCTTCCTCTTCCTCCTCCTCTTCGTATAGAGGGAAAATAAGACAAGGTGTCCCCTGGACCACGGGATGGCGCCGACAGTGGGGAAACTCGGCTGCTGTTGCTCGTCGACGCGCAGACAAGGGGTTCTGGATTGACGACGAGGCCACGACGGCTAGCGCCTAATTAAATCGATTAGACTTTGGGGTTAATTGTTCTGGAAGGCCAGCTCCGTTCACGTACACTCGCTACACCCCCTTTCGCTCCTTCGTCCCTTCACCCCTTAGCAGCGCACGACTTCAAGGAAACCGATCCCGTGCCTTGGCTCTCCATATAACCAAATTCACCCGATCTTAGAAGGTTCTGAGCCCAAACTATACGCGGAAGACCTTACAGCCGAGGGTCGCGCTAACGCGAGTAGGAGGACACAGGTTGCCGCCGGTCACCTCAGTCAGTCACTCTTTGCCGATCGTTCTCGTCGCTTCTTTGACACCCGAGGAGTAACTAGTTACGGTATATTACTCGCTGTAGGCTTAGCCCCGGATCACGGGGGAAGAAGGAATAGATCGCAAAGGTTCAGGTCGCAGACCAGATGGAGGATTTACCATTTCCTCAGAGTTCTATACGTTCTTTTATTCATCAGCCACGTCGATCAGTTTTAATTTTTAATTGTGTTTCTTCAGTTGATGAATAATATTCACGATCGTCTTAAAACAGTTCTAAGTATATAGAATTAAAACAAATACACCTACGCGCTGGATGATTTGCTCAATTAGTTATTTTTTCTTTTTTTTTTTAATCTCTATCAAGGTGAACGAATATTAATTAAAGATGAGACATTCGTCTTTGACACTATGTAAAAGAAGAAATTAAAGAAAAATTTGTGATTATACATGTGATAAAAGTATATGATTTTTATTTATTTTTATTATTAATAATGATATGATAATAGGTTATCGTTGTAATATTACGAGGAACATTTTGAGTGTGTGAAAAAAAAAAAAAATATATATATATATATATATATACATATATATGAAACGAAAGTGTGAGGAATAAAGATTAAAAAAAAAAAAATATTGATATCAACGTTATTTTCACCGTATAACCAATTACACGTGATTTTATATATTCATGCAAATTTTCTTGTGATCAGAAGTGAATTGTGCTCCGAAACGTTTATAATACATTTACATGGAAATTGTGGTACAAAGTCAGGGTAAGTCGCTTCAATCTCCTCCCTTTCAATTAGTTATAATAGTTGATAAAACAGAAGGTGTCCCGGTCATGTACGCGTGTACCTACGTTTCGGAGTATGAAAGTATACGGGAGGATTACAAAGCGTTCGTTTCAAACAAGTATCGAACCACCTGTTTGTTCTAAATTCAAATTAGGTATCATATTCTTGTTTGTCATATAGTTCAGAGCATTTAATTCGGCGAGTATTGTACGATATAATATGTATAATATATTAAATACGAAAACCAACAAGCGTTAAAACGTTTTATCCTAATCATTATGCGAGATAATACGAAGAAGCGTCTGCTTACACCAATTTGTTTAAACATAGCGTAAAGTCTGCAGCGATCATGTTCACTTGTTCCTCACCCATTCGTAATATACAATGTGTAATATCCGACAGTCGGTTATTGTTAGAGAACAGCGTGACATGTGCGTACAATTTCATTTTGTTTTTTTTTTTTTTTTTTTATAAAGACTGCACAAAACTGTTGCTTCTGCAGCCATGAGCATGGTCTTTAAACTGTTCAGTGAGCATAATGCCTCCAATGAACGCCATTTTTAAATGGTTTGGTTGAGAAGTTATTCGAAAAGTTAAAAGCTCCTTAATTATTTCAAATGAATACATACCTGATCGTGAAATTATTCCATTGACAACTAAAATCGTCGATTATTATTTCCTCGTGCCGAAGTCTATTGTAGTTTGAATAAATGATTTTTCGAATCATGCCTTCATGTAGGCGTATGAGAATGTTTGAAGAGTGTGCGGGTATACCTATAGAAAAACTAGTGTAGATTTAAAAATTTAATACTTAATTAACCGTCGAGAATTTTCATTATTTCTATATCCTATACCCTAGCTGCGTGTAGAATATAATGACTTTATTAACATCATTGTGGTATCGCATGCACGAAGAGCAATATAATTAACTAACGTACGATTCACGAATAGTGAGAATATAAAACGGACAGTTTTTTACCTCTGAGTACTGGACGATCGTCTTACTCCTCAGTGTCACGAGTACCTAGACGTTAACTTGTTCAGAACAAAAATTCACGAAATTTGAGAATTTTTTATCGTTCCTCCACATTGGCGCACCGGATTTCTTATGTAACAAATCGGCGAGTGTAAAAATGTGGGTTGTAGACCAAAAGTACAAATCGAACGACCGTATGCACACTGGCATAACAAATGTCTCGAATCGAACGCCGGGGGTAGATCGGATGAATACGGGCTTGTACGTTTTGTCGTATTGCGAGTAAATAAATGTACATACATCATACCTGTTTAGGAATAACTTTCAATACTTGTTTACAATCTAGGCGCAGGTTAAAGTTGGCGGTTCTAAGATACGATGTAACCACCGGTGAGTATTAGGCTTCCACTAATTGGCCGCGTGCAAAGTGGTATATATCTACGGAATATTCTCTCTAAACTAGGTATATAGTATAAAGTAACTCTTTTAAAGAAAATAAAATAGAATTCTACCTTTACGTGAGTATCGTTAGAATTTTCATTTATATCCCCGGTCAAATGAATCTCGTTACCTATACACCTCTGTGGCGTAGGTATCTATGCCCATATACCTTAGTCGACGATAATTTCTAACAACGATACGGAATAACCGGAAAGACGAAGCGTATGCGTTCGCGAACTTTTTTCTATTTTATACACATATCATGCAACTATACTTACATATCGACGAAAATAGAATCGGTTTTTACGATCTGGCTAGAGTAGAGACCAGAGAGAGCACATAGCCTGTCGCCAACGTCAAGATCTATGTATAGTCGAACCGCGATATTACTGGAAAATTCGTCACTCGACTGCGTAGATTCCTTTGGAATATTTTTTTCTATTTCATTTTCTTTTTTTTTTTTTTTCATTCTCGATGAGATTATTTTCTCAATGTATAACCCCACGCGGGGTTAGGTACAAGCTATAATTGATATGAGTAACGACACGCGCCGTTTAGTTTTGTTTATTCGTGAACATATCTTTAACCAAAATCCGGGGTACTAGTATTCATAAGATCTGTTTGATCTGCGGATTATACCAGTCAGATCCTTTTCAATAAACGACAAAAAAAAAAAAAAAAAAAAAAAAAAACGTCGCGGATATAATTCATGAAAAAATTAATTTTTTTCTATATATTTTCTCACCGATATTATACTCTCAAATAAAATTATCAATAGAATAGCTAAGCGGTACGATAATATAACCGCGAGGACATTTATATACCTATATAGAAATTTCTATATTAATCCGATAATCACGATGCGACATCGGATTCTGCATAGATTTCCCTTGGGATTTACATTCTTGAATTAATTTTACTCGTAGATATAATAACAACGGTAAACATTTCTAAGAACTTCGAAAAAATTAACGTAACTATGTATAAGTATGTATTATTTGCGCATATGTGTATGTGTCAAATCTGTGTACCGCAAGCTAGTATAATGCTTACGCCGCGATGATGCTGCAGCGTAACAGACTTTCCTTGCAAATGAAATCTTTGAAAAAAAATATACTAAAAATTAACAATGCGTCCTACTTGTCTTAACTATCTACAATGGCGAAATATTCGTCGAATTTTATGTGCATATAGCGTTTACCGGAAATACTTACGATGACCGATTGAATCGATGATTCATTGTTGAGTCATTTATATTTTATAGAATGAAATGAAGAAGCGCGAGTAATAAAATCTTTGAAAATAAATTGTTATTTCTACTATTGAGTAAACGGACAGCCGTATATATATATATATATCCTTTGCTTATTTTATTACGTGTATACCTAGGTACCTATACCCGTATATACGAGACGAAGTGCACAGTTTATAAATCATTATAATAAAGATGACGCGTCTGTGAGGTGAGTTTGAAAAAAAAATAAAAACCATCTCTTCAACCATACGCAACGGTTACAAACTGCGTCTGTTTATCACTTACACTAGCTGTCTACCAAACGAGCGATAACCATCTCTATTATCCTTGTTAGAAATGAAAAGATAAAAGAAAAAAAATAAGAAGACGGAGAAAAAAAAGAAAAAATCAAAATATACGGAGAAACACACAATTCTGTTACAGCAATGATATTCAGGAGTGATTAGGTAATGTATTTTCCATGTACACGGTATTCCGTCAACGCTGATTTTAAATAGTCAAAGAAATTTAACAACAAATAGAAAATATGTAAGATGGTTTTTTCTAAACGCTATAGGCTATTACTCAAGTACCTATACTATGCCTAGTACACGTGGTACGCGTACTTATAATCGCGCTATCCAAGTGAATATTATAAACTCTGTAAATAATTACAGGTTGTAGCGGTCGCTGATATTTTTTTCGTTTAAAGTAAAGGTCATCCTCCTTATGCACTGCGTACCGTACCCTAACGTACGTACCATACGTATACCGTTTAACGTAAAAACTTCATTTCCCGTAATTCGCGGCTCTCTAAACTGAATATTACTTGCTTAAATACTTGACTGAAAATTTATATGAAAAATAAATAATACTATGAACTATACACCTTTGGTTTTATTATACATGTATGTATGGACACGGTATCACAATAGTTGCTAAATTCATTCACAGCTGCTTATGAAAATGGAAATTATAGAAAAAAAAAAAGAGAAAAATTTCATACTTGGTACAAAGTGCGTCCTTCGAGGTTTTGGCATCGTGAATGATAAATTGTTTAACATTTCATTATCACACCAGAAGATAAACCTTCCGAGTAATGAATCTAGAAATTTATACTTCGGTAGATACAATCATAATCAATTCCGAAAAAAAAAAAAAAAAAAAAAAAAAATTGTAAAACAGGATATAAAAATCACTTATTTTTACTGCTAAATGATTGGGTATGACTAAGAAATATTGTAAATATCAACTCATTTCACTTCGTAAAGCTACAAACTCATCCATAACTCGATTCACGCACGTTTCCTCATTGATTACGATTTTTCTCCACTATAAAATCTATTTTCTCTTTAAATACGAACTGAGGTAAAAAAAAAGGGGTAAAACTTGTAGATACAAAAAATATAAAAGTCATGAATTTTTTTTTTTTTTCTCGTTTTTTTGGTTTTATACATGTAAACTCGAAACTCGGCGAAATTCTGAAGATGACTATAATATCACACGTAGTGTCAGAAATTATTTATTATAATAGTTCCGATTAGTCATATCAATTAAAGATCAAACCTGACGAGTTAGTGTAATTTCTGCAAACTATAAACCGATCGAATCGGACTTTGAATAACCGAAAATAATGATCAAGGACTAACCGCATGCGTACCTATATAGCGAATGGTAGTTAAGTGTGACTCACTAAGGCGCGCAAATTATTTTTCACCTTATATTAGATGAGAATTTCTCGTCTCTGAGTTACGACATTGTTCCAATAAATCAGTTGGTTGGTTCGCAAGCGATGCGCTTGCATTGCGGTGCGGTATACAGCGGGGAGAATTGTACCCGTTTAACAGGTGCTGGTCCCGTGTTTCCCGCCTATCGATGTAGTTACATGTTACCTACACATGAGTTCGTATATAATTGTCCTTTCCTGATCCTTCCTTTGTTCCTGCCCTCTCTCTCTCTCTCTCTCTCTCTCTCTCTCTTTCTCTTTCTCTCTATACACACAAGTATACAGAGGATTTCTTACAACTTGCACCGCTCTCTGAGGAGGAGCACCTTAACGCGTCCGTTGCCGTTAAATGTAATTGATTGATCACGGTTTAACGGCCGTCGATGCGACCGCGTCGAAACGTGCCCGGATCCTTTTTCCCATACCTCTAATTCCGCCTTACCAACAACTACTGCAGCCTACTCTATACTATCCGCGGGCGCATAGTTTAATATCATCGATACGCTCGGTTAGATTTCAAACCGCATTTATCGGCGAGAACTGAAAAAAAAAAAAGAAAAAGAAGAGACCAAAATCCTAAATACTTACGCACCTATACGTGTGCAAGAGTGGGGGTTTGTATATGATAGAAATAAGGTGAAAAGAAATAAATAAAAATAAAAAGTTAACGCAAGCTAGTTTCGCGTAAGCGCGAACAGGCATCTCGTTGACCATCCTCCGGTGTCCTCTGTTCCTCGGTTTGCTCTGCCTAAAATAGTCGAGGAGGTATAGTAGCGAGTATATACCTACCTACGGGCGAGGAAGGAAAGAGTAAGAAGTAAATAGGTGGGGAGTTTGAGCCTAATTAGTCAGGTATATATCTGGAATCTCAGGAGGCGAGTTTTGTAGGCCTCCTTAGTTTTATGTACGCAGGCGGATTTCACCGGGATTAGCATACAAATCGATTTAAAGAGGAGATAAATGGCCACTCAAAGGCCTTCTCACGTGAAGCCGACTTCGACTCTCTGAGCATTATCTTGTCCACCGGTTAGATTAACGCTTAATGCTTTATATTTTACAACCGCATCGCCCATGCATGCATATGCGTTCTCATAGGTATAGGTACAGGTTCAGGTACTCGGGATTCGGAGACACTAGCCCCACGTTTACCGATATACCCATTTCTTATTGTTTCTCATTTATACTTCAATTCCCGTTAAATACTAGAATTCAACCATACATATGGCATAATGTCTTTTTCCTATGCTATACGTTTGCGAAACTCAATATCAATTTTTCAACTCAAAAATCTCACGAACGATCGATCAGCGAGTTAAAACATGCAAGTATACGAGTCGAAGCACATTAAGTTTGAACAATCGTTGATCGAGGCGCCGGACTTCTTTGCGATGTTCGATCGAAGTCCGCAAACGAAGTCCGCGGGCAGCCGGAAAGACTCGGCAACTGGGCCACTCTTGAAACGGATGAACAGGTGAGCGAACGTAAATCAGGGTGGACCACTGGGTAACTGCGGGGATATCGGGGGATGGGGAAACGGCTAAAGAGAGATGGATATAGAGAGGGATAGAGAAAGAGAGAGGAGAAAAAAAATAGAGTAAGAGAGGAAGGAAGATGGAGAGATAGGAAGAGGGCGTGAGAGGTGGGAGCACTTGACGCTGGACCAAAACCAGCTGCTGTCAACCGAGATGCGTGCGCGCGTTGATCGTCAACTCTATCTCGTATTTTACGAGTATACCTATATACATATCCTACCTACAGCGAAATAACGCGATTACTTAAGTTATAAGATGTTGCAGCGCGGAAATGAATTGCCAAAATTACACGGAACGATGCCGGGGATCTGGCGGACCGGAATTATTCGAGGTATACACTAATCATATTGCGGTTAGATATTAAATAGACTGACCTAACCACACCGGTGTTTCAAAGCCTCGGGCAATATTGATACCTACTCATGTTTAGTGTTTAGAACGCGATTTAAAATTTCAAACATCATAGTCCCACCGTTTCGTTGCAGCTCAGCTCTTAGGCGGGTACCTGTATCGCGGTCGTTAAATTTCAGGGAATATTATAATCCGACTCATATTATACCAATTACGCGATTTTATACCGAAACGATTTCCGTTGTAAGTATTTAAATTTATACCTAATCAATTGTATATACATCGGATATGGTATATATGTATAAAGAATTTGTAATTGAATTTTTTGTTTTTAACGAGCTGGTTTAAACGCCTTCGAGCGATCCCATATACATATATATTAATTATGTATAATATGCGATATATGTAGGTATGTACGTATGTACGTACGTATGTATTGGTGCAGGATATACCTAATGTTTAAATTCTCGCGGTTTGGACGTGGAGGAATATATTTCTAAACGATATGTAAACGGTAACCATATACCTCTATACCTGTATATCTACCTACCTGATCCGTTATTGGTAGAAATTGAGGCGCGAAGTTATCTTACGGGGAAGGGATACTACCTATATATCGGTGCGGGAATAAATAATGAGAAATAAGTCCTGTCGTCCCCACGTGGGCGCTATTTGTTGGGTCCATTAAAACGGCTTTGGAAGCGGTAAGGTAAAAAACGTGCATACATATAGTTTTAAGTTTCCCATAGAAGCTAGGGAACTGCGGTCATTGCGAGACTCGGCATCTTATCGGCGTTAGATGCCCGCTAAAGCAGCTCGTAAATAACTTGGACGGATTTCTAAATTCCTGCACCGCTTAAAGAAACGGGTTAAACGCGTATCGTATAGATCCACGCTGTATATCCCGTAGACCTTATAGTTTCTTCTATTATTCTTCTATGGTCCAGCGAGATCGACGCAGCAGCTAGACTCTGGCCTATACCTACCTCGTGCAGATAAACGACGAAAGGAGCGTCTCGGCGCCTACGACGGAAACGGCGCCTTGAACAATAAATTATTTTCACCTACGCGACCGTCAGAACTTTAGCAACGAACATTCTCTCTCGTTTTCTAGCTGCATTTTGACGTATTCTTAATCCTCTATTCGTTAAACTTACGAGCTCTCTCTCATTTCTAAATTTTTGTTAAGAAAAAAATAGAAAAAATAATTTCATTCTACCCGAAATATTTATCACCGAATTTTACCAAGATTAATTATAAGGGTATAACGAGTCACGGAATATTTCGCGATTCATTGCGCTCGTAGAAATTCACCGTGGAACGTTGTATTTGCGAAATGTCCGAGTATATAGAAAGCAGAGAAACGAGACGGCACGAGTACGTATAGCCCTTTGGGATGAATCGATAGAAGAATTTGTTAAAGAGAGGGACGAAGCGAGTCGAAGAAGCTTGAGGTGGAGAGTAAAGAGGGGAAAGAGTGAAGAGGAGAAAGAGGGGCAGATGAGGAGTGGAGAGCTGGACCGATACCGTTACTGGACTCTGGAGGCTGTAATAAAGTAAATAAGGAGCCTTGCCCAACAACTTGACTCTCCGTGAAGCAAGACGTTTTTTTTCCCTCATTCTTTGCTTCTCTTTTATTCCCTGTTTCTTTTATTTTTCCTTCTTTATGTCTTTTTTTATTTCTTTCCGTTCATTCTTTCCGTCTCATTTCGTTGCCCGCCTTAGAAAGAGGATTTATATTCCGAGCCGAGCTTCGACTCTTAATTGATTCTCATTCGTAAATTGTGGCGTGATAAAAGGAGGGAAGAAAAGAAACTGAAAGAGAAAAAAAGGAAAAATGAAAGAGGAAAAATACCACCAAAACCAAAAAATGAAACAAAATCCTTCATTTCTCCTTAATTCTCCTCAGATTTTTTTTCTAAATTCCCACAAAAACTGCTCAGGCTTAGGTACAACATTTCTGCGAGTAATACCAGCGACAACATTAGGAAGCGTGACGTAATCGTTAAGGAGAGATATATGTTTCATGTTTCGGGTATAATGACTATAAAAGTAATTTTTGTTAATCCTGTTGTCTGTTTTTTATTTTTTTATTAGCATTAATATTTCGATTCGTTGTTTCAATTTGCAACCGGACAACGTGCGCACTTCTCGAAGACACGAATGTACCTATACCATTATAAACCACGTCTTTATGCAACGGAAAGATTAATTGCCCCTCAACGAAACTAATATCCGGAAATTAAAAGGGGAATACATTAAAATGAACAATTAGGCTTCGAAGCTCGGGTCAAACGGGCCAACTCGCCTACAGTTCTATAAAAAATAAAATAAAAATGATAAAAGAAATAAAGAGGAGAAGCAGAACGAGGGCCTTCCTTCCATCTACATCAATGTATAACGAAGACTACGTATAACAAAGACAGCATCACTGCTCTGATGCTGATGCCTCTACTGCTGCTGCTAGTTCCTTTGCGTAGTAGTTAGCTATAGTAGCTGCCTCCGTGTTCCTTTGATCCTCCACAATTCTATGCTTGTATAGTACATAGTGAACGTATGTATAAAGGCACATTGTAAGGTCGACCCGTTTCGAGTGGGCAGAGAAAAGTAAGAAACTACCTGCCAAAGCGCGGTCAAACCAAAATCGATAAGTTTGATCAATGAGAAAAATAATGGCCTTTATCAGCCTTGTTGCTCCTTTTGAAAATCGCGAACACTGTGTATGTACATATACGGGTAGTCGATTCATAGTCACGTATTAAGTTTTGGAAATTTAATAAAGTGTTATATTCTGTTTTTTGACCCTTCTTTCTTTCTTCCTTGTTCATTCATTTCTTTGATAATTAAACGATGGAAGAGTGACGCCGTTCTGTTATCACGGCTAGGGAAGCGGGATAGAAATCAGTCTAGCATACTGGAACGGGTTGAAAATGAAAAAAAAAATTAAATCCCGTGCCGGATGGATCGATACATTACGAAACTAGTCGACGTAAATCTAGATCCGACTTGGATTGATCAAAGGTGACAACTAACTCCTAATAATTTGGCTCTCAGAGGTTGAAAAGAATTAGGGACAGATGGACGAGCTGCGATAAAGTAATTTACTGGAATCGGTCCACTGGAAACCGCACGGCCTTTTTGGCAGAGCTAGCTAGCGGTTAGAATCTCTCTCTGCCAAGAAGTTAATATGGGTATATAACATATTCCAGGAGGTAACCGCATATACAAGCAGGATTCTTTCCTCAAATCGTTTCACATCGCTTAATCGAACAAAAGATATACACGAAGATTATTTCTCTATTTTTAAAACATCGTCAAGTCAGTAGCTCATTTGAAAATTGAAACTTTTTTTTAAATTAGGATCCAGAGAATCGACGCGGAGACGTTCCAACCATAATAATTAAGAGCCTAACCAAACGAAAGCTGCAGAATATACCTTTGACCCGAGACCATTGATTGATGAAGTAATCAAGTAATTGATTATGAAATTAGGATAATTATTTGTCGAGTGAGTAACGTATTGGCGGAAATTAGCCTAGGGTGTGTATAGGCATGTATGTATTTTAAATGTTTGGAACATTATTCAAATTGGGAATACTGATAATTAGCAACTCATTATAATGGCGAAAAATTGATGGTACAACGTGAAACTGATGTATAGATAAGTGCGAAGTATGTTGCTTAGTCGTTTGGGTCCCTTTGATCGTTTTTCGTTTTTCATTCTCTTCTTATTCTGTTATAAAAAAAAAAAAAAAAAAAATAGAGTGTATACGAGCGAAGCGGAGAGATCAAATTTAGTCTGTGCAGTTATGCGGGAATTAAGCTACCATGGCGTCGTTGGTATATATAATAGCTTCCTGCAGTGCAGCTTACAATATTAGAATATCTCTCCCGACGAAAGAGCAAACGAAGAATATTCGTTCGCGAATATTCTCGAATATCATGGTCTTTAAAATACATCCGTGACAGAAGTTGGATGTACCAATGTCCCCAGAATTAATTCGAATAATTCATCAGCAAAGTAGGTGTATGACGCACAATTACCCGTCTTCGGAATAAGCCTGAATTATCATTTACGAGATATCGCATAATCGGGCTTGCAGTGATAAATTTATCTACTTCTTATTAACGCTCGGTGAATATGTACAGGTATCATACATATGTATATATGACCATGAGAACCGATGAAAATTTTTACTTATTATTAGATTTTTAGAACCGCGGCTGCACCGATGAGACGCATTTTAAGCCCGCACGGTTATATAACGCATGTTTTCTTTCCCATTCATAAACTACGCGGGAAACAAAAAAGTTATAATTGACCGGAAAGAGAGTTGAAAAATCGACGTTAATCGGAGCAATCTGCGTTAAATTGACCCAATCCGATACGGACATTAGGATAAAAATGCCTTCCTTTTATGGTCCTCTCTATTCCGATCATATGTAATATATATGGAATCTAGAGGAATGTTTTCGTACATTTGTGAAAGGCATAATGTTTGCTGACGCGAATTCTAATGGAACTAATGACGTGTCGAGCATATAATTCCAGTTCGAATAAGGCCTTTTATCATAAAGAAGGAATTGACAATTTTTGTTCTCAAAGGATGAGAAAGATGCAATATATTTACAGCCATAAAATCAAGAAACGTTTTACGCTTCATTATTCATTCACTTATTTATTTATCTATTTATTTATTTATTTATTTATACTCAATAAAGTGCAGAGCATTCAGTTACACCTTTATAAATTATTTCTAAAGCAACGTATCTCTGAAAATGAAGTTCTGGATGCGGGGGCGTAGTGAGTGGCGTTAGATAGAAAAATGCTAATATTTATATAAACTAGAATGATCCCATCCCAGTGTCAGACTTATTTTTTATTAAATTTGATGTTTTATATAATGAAATTCTCGAGGCGTTGGTATCGATTGGCTTTGTCATATCTTTGGATATAATAATGAGAATATTTACCCTCTATAGACCTTAGCTCCTTCAAAAAGGAAATAAGAATCGAAAAAGGTAAGGTCGTTGTGTGCACCGCAAAATAATAAATCTCTAACTTGCAAAGCTGCCCGAGTTATAAGGCGCGTTATAAATAATATAAAACATTCTTTGAATTGAATTATTTTAAGCTGCTCGGAACAGTAGTCTTTTATGAATGTCCACAATGGAGTCTTTGTCCAATTGGATACGTAAGTAAGCGAGCAAGTTCTGAATGTGCTAATAACGAAGGTAAATTTGTTCCAAGGAATCATTAATTAAACTATTTTGTAACAAGGGGTATAGAAAGAAAGGAAGAAAAAAAAAGATCTTACTTTCGCACGACGCGTTATGGGGTATACAATATACCTACATATAAATATAAATATAAATATAAATATAGTAATAAGACTTTCTGAATATATAAACCCAGTAATCATAGAATTGCTAATGTTTCAAAGAGAATATTATTCTTTTCACAAGATGACAAGCCAGCTAGCCAACTCATCTCTGGTCTACAAGCAACGTCGAGCTTTCAGAGCTCCGAGATCCGCAGAGACAGAAGCTTCCCAGTATTTCCCTTCGTATTCGCGTTGCCTTACAGTACACATAGGTACTATGTGTCTACAATATTATACTCACACATATGCCCACGAACCATAACGAAACTATATAGTATGTTCTTGGTATATGCACACGTATATCGAACTGTGGAAGACAAGCTGCCTCAGCAATTCAAAGCTTCCATTGAACGCACGTCTCCATTATCGCACAGCCACCGCCCGGACGTTTCTGAACCATTCCCATGTTCACCCTCGCGATATTGAGTAGGTGGTAATAGCTAATAAGAAATGATTTGCTTACCAACAAAGCGAAGCCCACCTTTTCATCAAAATCACATCCAATCAATTCCCCGCAGAATATACCTCGGCTTTGATCCCGCGATTTTTTGTCGATCGCAAGAACCCGTACATGGTGATAACACTCGTGTCTTACTATTATACAAACGGTTAATAACCCCTCCGCCAGAAATCATCCCCTATTAAACTCGCGAGGATCATATCCTTCGATTTCTCTTTGCTGCCTATTTATTATCAGCGTTCAATGATAACGAGGAAATCGTTCGTAGCACCAAACCCTTCGCTGAAGAGCAATCGATGCCCCCAGTACCCTCGTTTGTTCACCCATTGCCGCGCTTATTACATGCCCACTGCATGTATTGGGCACTTGATATCCACGTGTAAAGTGTTCTCGCGTGATAATACATCGAAAAGAATTGAGTTGGGGTCAAGAATTTTTGGACTCTCGTTCATCGAGACCTGGTGATATTTAAGGGAGATTTTTAGGGGTGGTATAGAGAGGAAGGCGAGTCGCCCTAGGCTATGGCGTTTAGCCATTGACGTCAGACAGCGTCGTTGAGTCCAGGCGACGGAGTCCATCCGTCCTAGTAATTGTCATTTTCCGGGTTACATCCGGCGGACGATGTTTTTTCTGCCCGGCTTCAGAGTATTTTCAATTATTTTTACGATTAAGAGTTTCATCTGTCGAGCTTGTCGCCTCATCGCTATGTTTGTGACGGTAATTACACACGACCCTGCACGACTACGAGGAGTATACGCGAGGAACCCCTACAGAATCCGTCTCCCTAGCCCTACGTAACGGTACCTCATCCAAGCAGCCGCGTCCAACCGTGGGTAATCGATCGTTGGATGTATTCCCTTAATCGTCGCAGGTCCTTGTCGTCAGGGTTTGGAAAAAAATAATAAAAAAAAGAAAGAGAAAGAGAAAAAAGGAGAGAGATTATTAACAAGGAAAGAAAACGTCATTGGCATGCATACTGCAGACGTTGCTTTTGATCTACGGGGTAAAATATACAAGGACTAATATCCGCTTCTTATATGTATTATGGGTACGGGAAGACATTAGAAATTGCGTTCTTGCACGTAGTTCAATTCATATATATATATATATAATATATAAGATAAATTATATATCTTTGTTAAAGAATTTCATATATCAAATTGAGAATTATGTCTTATAGTGGCGAGACAACATATCGAGGTGACAAGAAATCGGTGGCATTTCTTCGGGAACCAGTTTAGCTCATGGCATTCGAATAGGTATACCATATCTGAGCGCTAAATAAGAAGTGAAACGTACGTAGTCAGAACGTTTTGATCCTACCCGCCATCTTAACCTAGTGGTTACCGATAGCCGCCGGTCTTATCCGCGTATAGATATAATGGAATTACCGATTATCTCTCAGTATGGTCAAGCTTCTCGATCGATCGCGTCATCTCGCCGGGGGTTTCGGTCATCGGCTAAATCCATCGTATATACTTACATTTTCCACAGGTTTCAAATTCTATCGTTTCTTTTTTTTTTTTTTTCCTCCCGCTGATCAAAAGAGAGAAAAAAAAGAAGAAAATGTAAATTAAAAAAAAAAACAAGAAAAAACACCATTTAGAGCGACTGATAAAACGCACTTCCATCTCTCAATCTTCATACCTTAAAAACTTTGTCTCTAATCAAACCTTGCCTCAAATTATAGGGTTGAGTATATGTATGGCTACAACAAAATCTTTATTTCAAGAACTGAGGATCAGAGATATAATAATGAAATAACAATATTTGGATATACTGCAGGTATGCTTCTTTTTCAAAAGAAAAAAAATGAAAAAAAAAAATAAATGCAATCAGTCAGTCACGGAGAGACATATACGTACCGCGTCGCACGTATGCCAACGTATATACAGGTAATTCTCAGCGGGAAATTCAGTCATCCATAAATGTGGATGAGAGGATGAGAATTTTCGCCCGAGTACGAATGGGGAGGATATAGGTAACCCTCGAGTACGGTTTCACAGAAGGATTAGCTCCCCCAGCTAGCACTTTCGTCCGGCTCATTGTAAACTGATTATCTGGAAATGAGAGAAATCTCCACCGTTCGGTGTACCTTTTGCTCCGACAATCAGCCTCGACGATTCAATGGAAGGTACAAACGACCCTTTGATCCTTGCTCGACTCAACGATTCACGGATTTCCCGGCTTAAGGTTCTGCCGCACTTCGTCGCCTAAAAAATCAATCGAAATATACACTCGCGACGTTTATTTAATTATCTTCACAATTTATTATCGTCACCATATGAACTATAGTTGAGGAAATGATTCTCCGTTCAATCAATTTAACTCGCATTATAATATATAGTATATGACTCTCCCGTCGTTTTTATCTTCAAACTTTAATTATTATATTGTCGTTAAGTTACAACAGTACCTACCAAACCATTGACGAAGCCTTGGGCGGCATATGTTTGAGTTGACGATGAGCGTGGAGCCATTTTCACCTGGTCAAACAAAACACGACGAAGCCGAGTGTTGTCTCATTGTGTTTGCATTATTATGTTAATCACAAAAAGGTAGTGACAATACGTCAACCTCAATTTCGGTGGCGGCTTGAAAAGAACACATATCTATTATCATTATACACTTACGGTATATAACCCGAACAAATTTTACAAATGTCGACAAATCATTATATATATCCAAGTACATATACGCACATGCTTCAACGTATTATACCTACAGTTTTGTCGTAAACTCTTGCGGTCACATACTCTACATTCCCACGTGCCACGTATTCAGTTACAATTAGTCAATACCTCCGCACATCGTCTCATTATTCTGTAATTCCCATCTCCGAATACCAGTATGAAAAGAAAACCTCATTTATTCC
The DNA here is from genome assembly GCA_963978835.1 of Tenthredo scrophulariae. Lineage (NCBI taxonomy): Eukaryota > Metazoa > Arthropoda > Insecta > Hymenoptera > Tenthredinidae > Tenthredo > Tenthredo scrophulariae. The sequence continues at coordinate 5,917,300 of OZ022232.1, forward strand.
CATCTCGCACGATTTTTTCCCAAACGTTATTCAACTTCCCTGTCCTGCAGATCTCAGACCATTCCTCGTCGATATAATAATAATTGTCAACGGCTAGGAAATCCCGTTCACAATAACTCTCAGCACGTGGTTTGACGAGATTCTATAACGACGGTCAAGTGCTCGAGGATTCGACCGCGCTAAAGAATGAAGAGCACTTTGGCCCAGGGTATCGCTGTTAGCAATTATCAGCCTCGCTACTAGCTGTAGGACCTGGAAGGTTTTTTTTTCTATATATTCTCATCGTTTGCTTATTCGGTGGCACTTGGCTCGTGTGGCGGTGAAACTAGAGGCGCCAACGATCTCGTAAACTGGAATCAGCCAGTCAGTCAGTCAGTCAGTAAGTCAGTCTCTCAGTCACTCAGTCAGTCAGTCAGTCAGTCAGTCGGCACCCTCCCTCGCGAGGCGCGTAACGCAATTACGATTGTTGTTTGAATGAACAATCAAGCGCCCTCGAAGCTCGCCCCAATCATTCAATTTCTGTTCAATCGCCTCCCCCGCGAACACCCTTCAGTACCCAGTATAACTCCGGCCGTGTCACCCCGAACTTTGGGTCGAAGGTCGCGCGGGTAACTTTGTACAAGCTACAAGGAAGGAATATAAGTTAGGAATGAACGGTAACAAAGAGAGATTTCTCCAGCTTCTTATTTCCTGCGGGTGACAGGGCGAATATTACCAGACGAAATGTAATAACAGGTCGGGTTATCAGCTGCCTATACCCACAGTATGAGTCTATACATATACTCATGTACATTCGAGATCGACGCGTGCTCTCTCGCGCTGTAGTTACCAAAGTGCGTGTTTCCCAGTGCGTTAACGGGAGAGTCCTCGTTCACCCTGTGATTAGGTGCCTAACCCATACCCCTCGCAAAAACCCCAGGGGGGAAATCGTTCGCTCGAACACCCTACGTATATTATTTCAGTCATACATCGTCACCGTTGCATTTTTTCTGAACGCTAATATGTCAGGCTTCTTAAGTTTTCGGCGCAAAACTACCTAGTATATAGAAAAATAGGAGCTAACCAGATCGTCAGTCTCTGCTATCATCCGAAAAAACAATTCTTTTTCTTTTCAAAATATTCCAAAGGATAGTTTTAACAAATATTTCTAATAATCATGCCAAAACTGCCTCGGACTCTTTCTCGTCGTTCTGATGTTCAATTTTCAATCTTTTAGAAGGGGTTGACATATTAGATTACTCATTTTTTCAAGCATGATTAAGTACGAGTCAGAATTTCAGACCCATTATCTCAGATTCAATGTCTCTTGATATACTGTATAATTATTCCGAAAGATGATATCCGTTCGTTTATTGCTACGGCTAAAATGACTTGATTTATCATAATTTTGTTTGCTTTGACCCGAATTCTGAAACTCCAACCAACTGTATTTGGTGACAATTTAATTTTCTAGAGCAAAATTAAAGGTATTCATAACGAGACGACTATGAGCAAGAATTTCTGACTTTTACCGGAATATAACAGCATAGAGATTGGTGTGATAAAACTGGGTCATCGAAAAATAATTTTTCAATTTTTTTTCGCTACGTAGACCAGTCCTTCTGAAATTCAAGCTTAATCGACAAAAATGTTGATTGCATATACTCTCTGGTCTAGAATAGGAGTTGGAGTGATTTCTTCCTGTAGATCCACACATATGTGTACTCTACCATATAATACATGGAGTATAACCTGGTTGAAGAGCACCTACGTGCGTACATACATAGATGAAAGACGTGGCTCGGTATATACTACATATACGTAGATATGTGTACACGTATGGTTTTCTATACATGTTTTCTCGAGCGATACTTATACATACATGTGGATAGATACATATGAAACAGGGCCGCGGAGCGCCGCGCTGTAACGCGGCTCGGCAAGAGGCTGAGATCGAGCTGGCCAGCGCAGCGGAGTGACCGGATCGTGGCTAGGGTCATCGTCCTCTCGCGTCCTTGCCAGCCACCTGACCACGCCGTCGTCCGCATCGCTCCACGACGCGATGTAGCCGCCACCTACCTGCCGTTCCCTCGCTCATTCGCCCGATCGCCTAGCTTGGTGAATGCTTGACTGCCTGCCAACTTATCCAACCTGGTTCTCTAACCTCGAGCAATCCTCCAGCATCCAGGTACACGCCCACGTGGCCTACCAACGTCTACGGAGCGAAATTGATCATATCTACTCTATTAATAGAGCCAACTACCTGCCGTTCTCACTTCTTACTTCTTACTTCTCACTTCTCACTTCTCACTTCTCACGTCTGACTTCTCACTTCTTACTTCTTACTTCTTACTTCTCGGTTCTCGCTGGTAGAGTTATCAGTTCTCAGTCTTTAACGACAGTCACTGCGCTAAGGTCCAGTCATCAAGAGAGCTGTATAAACTCAACAGGCGTTAATTACAATCGAGATATTGGTCGAAGGATCCAATTAGCGAAGGTGGTGAAGCGTGGAGTTGATACTTTGCGTTACACAGAATCGGAATTTCCGAACTTTTACTTTATCAAATTATCAATGGAAAGAAGAAAGCCAATCATTTCGGTAAATTAATTACCGATTATGACAATAATATTCAGTATAGCCTGCATGGAAATTCCAGATTACGAATCTCATAGTAATCGACACGCTTTCCTCGAACAAAATTCTTTCCCAATAATTCCTCGAATTATTATCGAATTAAGGACGGCTGAGAGCGGCAGTCTCCTCGCGGTAATGAATGACGCGAAACTTTCCATTATCTTAAAATTGTATGGCTTATTGGTTCTGAGAAACAGCTGAACGCGATCATCGCCACCTAATACGGCAGTGCGAATGCGAGGATGCAAAATTTAATTCTCTTCGTAACTCGGTCCATCAGCTGGCGCTGCAAACGTTAAGCGACGTTACTCTCCAAATAAGGAAATTCCGTAATAAAATTAAAGAACTCTCATGGAACTGGATTTGAAGTTTATTTCACCTCACAATTGGACACGCGTTCACCTGCGTTACTGTTTATTTGAAAAAATATATATATATATGCATCCAATTAATTTCTCACCTGCTACACACACTAGGGGATCTAGGATCTATAGATCGTATAGATTATTTCGTAAACTGTAATTGGTGAGATGTTTTCCGCCAACTACGAGTTGGAATTTGAATCGTTTGCCGGTTTTTCGTCTTGTGCACCATGTAGTACATCATCGGGTTACATACACATATAAATATATGTATACCTGCTCCGTTTGGTCGGAGCTAGTGCCTAAATTACGCTATTAGGGATCTATGATTACGGGTTAATGTCTGAAATTAAAAGAAAATTTATTATAACTTCTGACCGTAAGAGAAGAAAAAAAAAAAAAAAGTCAAAATTTAAAGAAAAGGAATTAAAAAAGAAAAGAAAAAAAAATTAGAAATACAAAACTTGCCGTCGTCCAAGAATGCTATATAGCTATAAATAAGCCGAGGAAGAAGTCACGTATTAATTAACTAAACTCTTGAAATTTTCTGAGCAATATCTTCTCTATAGTCAGCTATACCGTATACCCCGTACCGGTAAACGGACTTAAGCTATTCTCGCTCCTCGACCCATCTCGCAATTAACAACGAATAACACCGGTCATTAAAATGCTCAATCGATTTACACAATACATTTATGCAGAGAAAATATTTCCGGTGTTCAAAATTCTGAAACAATTTTTTCTCAAAATTACGATGGATCACTAGAACGTAGGTATACGCATTCTGCGAAGGAAACAATTAAGGAAGTTTATAATGCGATTACCCAAGAGTAATGAGACAGTAAAAAATAGGAGGAAGTCGGAACGTATTGATCACTTAAACTCTTAATTACGTATTTATACAATCTATCTGTAGGTACTTAGTTGAGTATAGTTGGTCAAGTGTTTGACGCGAATTGTAAAGTTGCGCTTAAGTGCGTATCATATGCCTGCAGCCTTTCTTCTTTTCAATTTTTGTTTTTTTTGTTTTTTTTCTTCTCTCTCGTTTTTTTTTTTTTTTTTTTTTATCTTACTTCTGCTTTACCGTTGGGCTCAAATAACGTGTGGTCAATGCCGTATGGGTTTGCAAGTCGTTGTTTGTCTGGGGATTTACCTCCTGCACGAAATATGTCTTCTGAGAATATATGACCGATGTCCGTCGACGAACTCTCCGGCTAAAATATGACGCATGCTCCATTATGAGATTTCATTGTAATCCGTAGATGATGTATGTGAAATAAAATACGAGTAAATGCTGAAAGATTTATGAAGTGAGCTTTCGAGATGAATGGAAGTAAATTATTTCCTGTATTTTTATCATCAAGAGGTGAAACATTCTGCCGGACGTGTTGTTTTAGTCAAATTTAAACTGAGCGGTATATTATCCTGTTTCCAGAAACGGACTAGTCCTGATGTTCCAAAAAATCTTCCAACGGTGGATGGGTACGCATCGCCGATAAAGAGGAGAAAGTCAGCTGGGCAGAAGAGTGCAATCCGGTAAGCTAACGACAGTATCCGGTAAACTTGAAAAAATTAACTCGAAGCTCCCTTAGATATATATATAGGTAAATAAAAGTAAATGAAAGATCTATTTACTCATGACTAACGACCGGAGGGGTCCTCCGGTTGAAATCTAATGTAAGTCCAAACTGACCTCCGACATCGGCAAGCGTTGTCGTCGTCACTTCGGGTGTAGATATGTTTGAAAGAACCCGTTTCCCGCGTGTCTATATCTCATTCTCGGTAAAATATTACATTTATAGGTACATACTAGTGTATTACATAAATATATGTGTGTCTATAATCAAATAAGGTCTATCCCGCATGAGGTATCCGGATGTACTTACATACATATACGAGTCAAGTATAAATATGGGACTTGTACGTGCCTACCTGAATCGAACCCAGTGTTTGCCAGGGGATATCTAATCTGTAAAATACTCGGTCTACAAAGTAAACCGAAGGAAATAGGGTGGAGTACGATCAGATCCCCTCCTGGTCCGCTCCCCTCGGTGATCGTCGTCAAGTTCTCGAATCGCAATGTTGAAGAAGAACCTCGTCCTCGTTGGCGACCCGGTCTCTCGCCCAGTGCAGTCAGTAAAGTAAACTTGTTCGATGTAATGGTTCAAGTACTGCACGTGCATATGGAAATAACGCGTACTGGTGTTGAGGTGCGATTGTATAATGTAACCATTGATAGCCGTCTTCTTCTTCTTCTTCTTCATCTTCATCCTCTTCTTCTTCTTCTTCTTCTTCTTCTTCTTCTTCTTCTTCTTCTTCTTCTTCTTCTTCTTCTTCTTCTTCTTCTTCTTCTTCTTCTTCTTCTTCTTGTTTTTCCTCTTCTTCTTCGTCTTCTTCTTCTCTTCTCTGCACTACACGGGATACGTTGCAGTCGTTCAAGGGATCCGTGTCCGGTGACAAGAGTCCAGGCAACCACGTCCCTCTTCTCTGCTTGCCGCGGTGAGTGTCCACAAGATTTATTTTCGTATTACGAAACTATATACCTACGTGCATCAGCTCCAACTGCAGATTCCTCTTAGTCCGTGGGTGCAGGTGATCATCCCCCGCAGTTTTTACAAAGAAAAGTTATGTTTCCTTACAGTTTTCTCCTCTATGCATATGTGTGAAGATATTTTATACGAAAATTTCAAAAAGCCACATCGTATATCACATCAATTGTGCTTCGGTATTTTAATGCCTAACTGCATAGTTGTTCAATCAATTTTCGTTCGTTAACGAATCTTTGATCGGTGAGTTGCTTAACGATTACGAAACGTTTTTTCAAGTTCGTTTATGGCGAGGATAGTATAATGGTTTGAAAATCCACGATTCTTCTTTTCAAACCGTAAAATACTACTTCGAAAAATAGAGAAATAAAATCACTGTACAGTTCTGAATGGCAGCAGTAATTCAAAACCGTTACGAACGGCGTAGAAATCCACTGTTCTCCGTTATATTGAGAGAAAAAAATATATATATTTAATCGTGTGCTAAATTCGAACGCAAAATTGATTTCAAAGGAAATATAATTGCCCATGAGATTTTCAACAATAGGTCTCATGTTAAACCATTGCAAAACGAAGAATTCAACCAACAAGAAAAGAACCGGTATATAAAACCGTGAAAAATATACATAAGCTTCTAATTAAACTTTCGATCAACATTATAATTCGTAACTTATAGAATGAGTTATACGTTGGTAACTTATCTGCAGTTTCGCTATTGACTTGTCAGTACACTTATTCGACGCGTGAATGAGATTAGAAAGGTTTGCAATTAACCCGAGTGAATATAAAGGTGGAAATTTCTAGCCTATATGTCTATCCGTCTATCTGTAAACTGCAGTTTTTATCTCCAATGCATAAGAGACAATCCGTTTCCTGTTGTATTGAAGTCGTATTACGCAACGCGATTGTGCCGTACCTTAAGCGCGGGAAGGTAGGTAGGTAGGTATATAGAAAGGCGTATTGACTTACTTCTACCAACCCAACTCTGAGCACACAAGGATCGGTTACAAGCAGTAATCTGTATAGCTTGTCTCGTGTTTGTAAATACAACAATAATCCCAACTAGAATATCGTGTATCTGAACTTCTCTGTATAGTATTAACTGCAACCGATAAAGTTATGCACATTTATACGAATATATATTTGCAATAAGGTAGGTGCGTGGAGTGAGGTAAATCCTTGAAACGGTTCCCATCGCTTTAATTGATTCAATTTCTTTCATTTATCAAAATTACGGCTGACGCCTTCATCCGTGAAATAAGATAACGTAAAAAAGAAAATAAAAAATAAAAATGATCTTTTTTTATATCAAACGAAGGGGAAATCCGAACGATGAATGACTTAATTATACTTAAATACGAGCCTTTCGCCTCTGTAAAGTGTCAATATTTTTTTAATCAATCTCTTCGAGATTTATCCAAGAATCCATAAGCGACGTCCATCGAACCTCAGCTGTTCAAACATTTTGTTGCTTTTGACGTCCTCGAGAACCGCGCGTGGACCCGAAATATTTCACCATTTATTACGTACGTAGATCGAGAACGAGGGACTCGAGAGTTCGCGCATAAATCTATGCAGTAGTTATTTCTACGTGTACCCATAATGCATTGCATTACATCGCGATCGTAGGTAAATTTTTATTGATGTTTTATCATTATTTCTAATCACCGATTAAATAAATGGAATTTAAATATCCAAGCGACCATTTGCTATACGTTTTTGAGTGATTACCAAAATCTCGTAACAAAGATGGCTCCCAAATCGCTAAACGTTCGGACAGTCAATTTCCTTGAAGAATGTCAAAGCGATTTATACTTGGCGACGAGTGGCTTTTTACGAGCTCAAGGAAACTAACGGTAGGTAGGTATTTATCTAGCGACGCCTATTTCGAATAAAATTAGAAGTCTCGCAGTTCAGTTCAGTACAGTTCTTAATTTTTCCTACGATATATAGGTATAAGTAACCGCGAAACGAGTGGGTGACCGAGACTGAGGAAGATGTAAAATAAATAGGGGAACGTCGCGTCCGCTATCGTTCCCGCGCTCTCTTTCCCCAACGGTAAAAACTGTTTCTCTTGATATTTTCAAAATATAAAATAAAATATGAGATGCGTTCGAAATATCCGGTAGCTTCTGGGCCGGCATCGGCAGGCTTCCGTTCACGCCCACTGAAGGTAGTTCTGCAGATTCCATCATTAGGTTAGCCTCGCTACGTCTGTCTTGGTTCAGACGTCCGTGTACAGCAGCACGACTTTTGCTACATTTCCTTCTGTCTCTTTATCTATTTCCTTCTCTCTCTCTCTCTCTATCCGTCTATCCGTCTAACTCTCACCCTATGCCCATACCTAAGGTATATCTATCGTTTCTCTCTACGTAGAAATAGATTATCTGCTGTTACAATGGCATTATTATACCTCGGCGTGGATTTCGAGTAATCTAAATCTCGGCGAACTATTTATACACGCCTCGGTGATATTTATGTAACCCTCGGTAAAGCTGCTCAAGCTAATACCTCTCCCAGAGCCAGGTCGACACGAGGCTTTATTCCGAGGTTGAGGTACGTACCACACCTCGCCTTGCCATACTCATATATGTGTATGTACGGTACAATGTAGATGTACTTGTGCCAATTAGAAAACAATAGCAATAACAATCGTTAAGGGGCGAGTTACTTGCGTAACTCCTTAAGGTAAAACAATAGCCCCGTAATGCACCACGTAATTCCGTATACTTACCTATACAGGCAGTATAATCTACCATATATACATGTATTACATACTGCGCGACTCGCATTTGCTTTTTTTTCTTCATTTTTTTACTCATATGTATAACTTTCACTATACTCGCGATTGACAATTTTAAAAGAAAAACGCAAATCTATTTCCTCTTAACAACGATGGACTGAAGTAGGTATATATGTTATATGCAAACAAACGACAGTATGTATATATGGTACTTCAGCGATGTCTTCAGCGCATTAAAATACTGGCGTACAACTCAAAGAAGAAATAATGTCTTGCTGATTACTCGCCTCGGTGGAAGTCATTCCTCCCTCTTCATTCCACCCCCTGATTCCCCCGAGTGAATACGGACGCGACCCCCGAACGGGGATAAAAATGATGTTTGCGTAAAACTCAAATGCATTACTAAGTTCATCTTCTGAAGTAGGTTGGGTGGGAGGAAGTTAGGTAGGTATGCAGAGGTGTAGCTGTGTTGGTCTTCCTTTTATCTCTTATCGTTGCTTCTGTATTTGTTTTCTTAATTTTAAGTCAAGAAGACGTCGCTTCTTTATATCGTTTGTGAAGGAAACAGGTAAAATAAAAAAATAAAAAATAAATAAGTATTTGTATATGTATACATATACAAAATTTATGTAAGTACATAAGAACATAAGAATCTTGTACATAGTAGCTGCTACACGACTAACTAAGGAAGAAAATATACCTGCGTTGGACTCTGTACTGTGCCAAAGACGTCGCGACGCTTCTTCTGCAACCAAAGTCTTTCATGTCTAACCAGTATAACTGTTGTTGTAACTCCGAAAGTCGGAAATTTCAAGCGCAAGTCTTCCCTTTAATTATGTCATTCATTACGCATATGGTAACCCCCACGCTGTCACTTCAAATTTCGCGTGATCCTTCAAACGAACGGCTTGATCTGATAGAAAAATAGATATACGAGGTAAAGGACGAATTTTTACCTCTTTTATTTTTGGGGTAGAAAAAAAAAAAGGAAACAAAAAAAAAAAAACGGGGTAAAAAAAAGACAAGGTTTTCCGCGAAAGGGAAACCCGTGGGCACTGCAACGTAGAGGTTGTCGAGTATAACAGGGCTTCGCGAACCATCCATTAATAATAAATGTCTACCGAGCGCGACGTAAAATTCTCCAATTGCAAAATTGATGCGGCTTATGTTACCCACCCTGCCAAGTCTCGCGGGTGTCCTCTGCCCCCTTCTGAACGCGAGTTCTCCTCGTTTTACCGTAAAGTAACTCCTCATATTGTGCATAGGGAGACGTAATTCATTTTTTACCGGACTCGGGTCAATTATTTATAAATTGCTGCTCTCGTGGGATATACACGACGACTATGGTGGAACGGGGTGGTTTCGTTTCGTCTCTGCTTCTTTTAGCTCGATCTCGCGCAGTGCAGAGTATAGATAAAAGTATCGCCGCGTCACACCGTCTTCTAACTCTGCGAAAGTTTTCCCTGAACTCAGGCAAAGTTCAATTAATAAATTCTAATTACCTCTGGAATGAAATTTCGATGTTTTTTCAACCGGTGTATAGGTATAGACATAGGATATCGGGAATGCAAAGCAAACATTTTCACATCGGATTGGAAATTTGGAACGATCGCTAAGTATATACATACAAATACGATCAAACGGACGGGTGTTACGTGCAGATCAAGTTCACGTTTCCCCACACAAATCCAAAGATATGTATATGTACACACGCAGCTTCTCTGTAAAGTTACCCACACAATTCATCGCGACGGCTAGGCATTACGCTATGACCATAGCGCGTTGCCGCGTTGTCCCACCGCGACGCATCCATTGCGTTTGATGCTCAGATCATCCCGACGAGGGCCACGCGCTTTGACTGCTCCCCAGAGGACAAAATCTCTCCCCTTTTACCCTGTCCCCCACAATATCTCTTCCTCTCTCCTATTCTCTCTCTCTCTATATATCTGTTTCTCTTCTTTCACGTCGTCCTGACCAAACTCTATATTTCCCGGCTACACCACCTCGACCCTTTTGAATTATACACCGTGCGATGCATTCACGATTTGAGATCGTCGCCGATAAGGATGATAATTCCGTAAGGACACATGTATGCAATTCATTACGGATATGGGGGGGGAGGGGGTCCGCGCCCTTCGTTCTAACTATGCATACACCTACACCTTAGATACATTAAATGAAATGGTTTTGAGGGGGGAGCCATGGGGTAGAGGATAAAGTACGGATAGACCGGAAGTTGATAAGAAAATTTTGTGTGAATCCAGGTATGTGTCCATAATTCTTATGCCGCGAGGAGATTGTTATAACCATGCGGTAGCTTTGGCCACCCGTCAAACAACCTTGATATTATCCAGTTGTAGCTGAGGGCCCATTGTTGCAGAAGCGATCATATAGACATTGTGCTCTTTGAACGTCTACAAAGACTCTCTCTATACTCTTGCCTCCCTATATGCAGGCCCGTTGCACACTTATCGCGGTGCCGTTTCACAGATATTCATACGAGCACACATGTGTCTATTCTTCCTCCTCTACGTTAAGAAAGACAGAACCAGGCTCCATACACCGAACTCTGGCTATTGTGGATCCTCCGCGTCCTCATCGTCGTCCTAAAGTCGAAACTCTGAACGGTGAAACCATGAGGAGGATTGGTGCACGCGGGGTCATTTTTCATGTCGTACCTCGTCGCTCGTCCCCGACCCCGACCCCGACCCCAACTCCGTCCCCGTACCCCATTATACCGCATATCTTCGTGCCGCGGTGGAAGATTTTTACAATGGCCAGTTTAGGCGAGAAGAATTTCCATGCGGAGATTAATTAGTTACATGGACTTAGCGCGTGTAGTTTCTAGTCTTACCATATCCCGGGGTGCTTACCGACGCCATAAGCCTCTTGTGAAGTACGCTGCCGCGCATGCGTACCAAGGCCTTAGCGCACAATACGTCCGGTCTCGCTGAATGTGAGCATTAAACGATTATAAGGAAGGATTTATAAGAATAAATAGATAACAATGGGAGATACTTGAATGCACAGAATGTTCCCGTCCGAGCGAGCCATGCTATACTAAGTCGAGACGGTAATAATGCCTATGCTGCTTCGTGGGAACCCTTTCGGCCACATATCCGCAGTACAGATTTGCAAGATAAAACTCAAAATACTCATCTATTCGTAAAACTTCATTGTTTACCCGAAATATTTGGCTTCATTTTTTTTTTTTTTTCGGGGGCCAGATTGAGACACCCCTAACTCCGAGGCAGGATAACGTGAGGCAAAAACAGCAGCTGAAACATCTCGGTCGAACACGTGGACGTTGAGCATTTCCTGTCTTCAAAGTCCACGCACACGGGTTCCCCTATAGTACACCGCACTTCAACCAACGTTAACATAGTAACGTCTTGATTCCCAGTGTATACAGTTTTTTTTTTTCTACTTTTTCTTGCCGCTGGGTCAAATGGACCGAATTTAAATCGTCGATTGATTCGTCGTCACGTACAACGAATAAATTAAACCCCGTGAACGGTTAAGGTCAACGAAAAAATACCGCGGTTAAGAAGACGCTCGGATAAAAAGAGAGAGAGAGAGAGAGAGAGAGAGAAAGGAAGAGAAGAGAAGAAGAAGATGAAATGAGATGAGGAAAAAAAAAGTAACGTTTGGCCGGTTAATACATCTATCAAGCAGCTGCTGCTTCCATTGTGTCGTTACGGTTTGGTTTTGTTCACTGTTGGGTTAGACCAAGTTGGGCTACTCTCATCTCGAGCTACACCAACGAAACTCGGACTCTTCTCTATACAGTCTGTTGACGATGGTATATATGGTGATGGTATGCCGAGTGTGTAACATGTGTCCGTTTGTCTCTCGTTCCACTTTTCTCGCTCTCGGCTCTATACAACTTATGCTCTGATCCCCAAAAGTCTTCGGTGTATTCTTGTGAGAAAACTGGTCCCCCAGCGACACAATACCTGTGCGAAACACGCGTCAGACTCTCCCTCTCAGTCGTGATATTAATCTCCCGAGGTATTTTCGATCACACATAGAAACACACATGTGTATATGTCTGGACGCACTTATAAGTTGGGGGGTGCGAATACGTATGTAGGTACAGTATAAAATACGTGAGTGTCTCTTGAATACGACAAATATAATATATTTTTTAAGTAACGATTACACAGGCGAATAATTATGCGTCGCTGTCTTATGCAGGCTTGTAAAGTAACTCAGGTAGTTCGTACCTACCCGCCGGTTATAGATAAGGAAATCTTGAAGGTAATTTATACCGCGACAGGTAAAGGCGTGTAATTTTTTAAGTTTAGAATTACAGTTGCGTGACTTCTCTCCAAGTGGGTATTCCCACTTCGACTTACACGTATGTGAACGTTTAGTAAAAACTCGCGTACGAGGTAAAGAGTCAGATAGAAATAGAGATACGGCGAGCGGAGAGAGGGGAGAGGGGAGAGAAGAGATAACCTTACGTTACATCATTTTCGAACAGATTTGAGCCGCGGAAGATGAAGTAATTTACAAATGGTCATTTCTCGGGTCGACGCCGCGGTTCAGCAGCTACCGCGCACGTGGGTATACCCTGCCACGGAGCAGGGATGAAAGTCTTTGATGTCTAGCGCAGATACGATGATAATGATGATGGGGCTGCCGCTACGGCTAATGGTAGGTAAGCTAGTAGTATGCTCTACGTACCTATACCCGTACCCGTACCCGTACCCGTACCCGTAACTTCTACCACCGGAATCTATGCCCACGGGCTTCTTCACTTCATACGAAGCCACGAACAGTAGTCAGAGACCACTTTGCATCCGATATACTTACACTCTGCAACCGCATCAATTCTGCATGCCAATGTATATACCTACCGATAAAAACGATACGCGTAGATACAAAAACGTTGGAACAACTGAACAAAATAAAGCATGATAATGATTCTTTACTCAATTTTTTTTTTCTTTCCAATTTCGTTCTTCTCCACAAATCGCTTGCGTTTTTCTTATCTTTGACGATAATCATTAGAATTTGAGTCATAGCATACCTACCTATTTCATTTACTATACGCTGACCAATTTCAACTTGACATATGTTCCGCGGTGACATTTTTCATTCAATCGGTAGTCTGATACATATATATATTTTATTTTATTTTTTATTTTTCTTGTTTTTTCCTTTTTCTTTTAATCTTTTTGTTAAAAGTTAATGGGCAAGCTCGAACACGCGCTCCCTGAAGTTGTCAGTCGTAAGACCGAGCGCAAAAAGTCTTGATACCAGGCGCTGCAGTTCCTGACTTGGAAAGTTTAGCATTACCATTGTTGTCCCGTAACTTTTCTTACGTCTTACAAGGCTTTGTAGCCTCCAGCCTCTTGATCGTGTCGCGCATACGTTGCAGAGTGTATCTCCGCAAAAGTCGGGTGTATATATTGTAGGTACTTACTTTTGCAGAAGTTTAACTGCACCGCGGCAGAGTCTATAATACATTTGTATAACAACTAAGAATAGTAAACGTTGAGTTATAAAAATGATTTCTCAACTTTCGCCTCCTCAACATAGATGAGTTATAAATTTGATTTAGAGATGAGAAATCATTTCCAAGATAACAAAAGAAACATAATTCCCTCGGACACCATCGCATATCGTATCCAAGAAGTGCGTCCTGCTTTCACGCAGTCCAATGCGGGCACGAGAAAGTACCTGGTCCATCCGCCTTATACATACCAATCGAATAGAAAGCCAGATGAGTGTTTATAGGCAATCGAAATCGTAAAACTATAGTATGTATAATATCTTACCAGAGCGTTGTTTAAAACTAGTATAATAATCTAATCACCTTCTTAACCTACCTGCTGCAGTTCAAATTTGACAAAGAGAAGAAATGATATGTATAAAAAATAATAATAATAATAATAATAATAATCGTTTGCTCTTCAATTTATCTCATATAGAATATAATATACTATATCTTTCCCTCCGCTTGTCACCGTCACTCCGATCTAACTCTGGTACATATAGTACACATAAGTTAGTTGAATAAACTATCAATGTCTATTTGAAACTAGTTTCGTATCGCTGGAAAATCACTTGGCAATAAATATATTTCGATAAAATATATTATCTACTGGCATTATCTAATCTTCTAAGACTCGACCGAGGAGCTAGCTGAGTTTCTCTCGGATCGTGATCTCGCTATATATCTACGTGGGTATATACCTAGATATATAAAAATAGCGACAAGTGTAATTGGGTTATTGCGCACGGACACTCGGGGAATAATGATTCGAACGACGGGTGGTCCCCGCATCCTATACCTACGTATACCTACGTTTGTTATAGATACATATATGTATGTGTCGTACCTATATACGTAGCACTACATACGGTACACTGTACTGCAGATGCGTTGTGAAGTTGATTTCGCAGGAAGGATCGTTGTGCACTTATACACGTATACATGTATGCATATAGGCATATATATGGGCATATATAGTATATACGAGATGAAGAGAAAGATATAGAGAGGAAGAGAGATGTATGGCATACCTACTGCAATTGTACCGATGCGGTGGAAGCCGAGCTAAAAAAGGGAAAGACCTATTACGACCGGCAGCTATATCCCTTAGGCACGGCATCTAACTCTCTGGTAGGTACTATTCGCCATGGAGTCTTGGACCATAGGTATATCTCGACTCTGGTAAAGTCGGTTTGAAACTGATCGCCCTTTCGTCTTTCCCGGTGGATAGAAGGAACCTATACCCGCGTACGTACGGCCAGGAGGCTGCAGGGTTATATCTATATACTCTGAGGGCCGATGAATACGGTGGTGGATCGAAGGAGGGTGGAGAACTGCCCGGCTGCGAATTATTGGCGTTTTAAAAATATTGTCCCATTACTTATTCAACGACGGGCTAAAGTATTGCTTTCCAATAGTATCCTTCGATCACAATTTCCCGACTGCTCTATTATTAAAGGACCGGCCCTCGTAGATACACCAGAGTTACTCCTCGCCTCTATACTGTATGTAGCCGAGTATGTGCATACCGTAGACGTGTATGTATCACCGATAGACGCAAATCGGTTCTTTTATACGAATTTAGAGGGTGGTCACAGGGGGAAACAATAAAATACGCTTTATAGACGGGCAAGCGTGACCGAGGCTATAGAGTCACGTTGATAAAATATTTACCATACCTTTATGAAGAGTCGCTCGGTTATACCGCGGCTCGATCCGCGCCCTGGTGTACAGGGGTAATACGAGTTTGTAAAACATCGAAGATTCGTTCCCGTCCGGGTAAACGACATCAAGGGTATAGAGAGGCAGATTCGAGAATGCTTCAATTTCGTAATTTTCGTACGAATTTTGCAATTTTTACTGTTTTTTGCTTTTTATATCACAACCCCTTTATTCCACTCGTATATTTTTCATTCTCTCATGTCCCGAGGGAACACCGGCAGATGTATGTGTGTACCTATATACAATCATTTGAAAGTAATATAACGCAATGTATTTTTCTTTTTAATTTTATTTTTTTCACGTGCCTGGAGGAGGCAGAGCAAACGTGATATCCAAATATTTCTGGGCTTTGAGGATTTTTGGCCGAGTTTTTAGAAAATCGATTAGAGAAATAAAGAAAAATTTTCTTTTTTTTTTCTTTCTTATTCTTAAATTATCTTTATATTGATTTATCGCTGTATAAAAGACACCAACCGTCCGACGGCCAGTCAGTCTTGTAATCGAATGTAAATCGATAAGAAACGGTAGTTCGAATGTAGAAATAAAAGGAGTATAATTAAATAAATATCGGATAATTAGAAAGTTCCTAATGCGCCAAGCCGCGCGATATGAATTATTCAAATACCGTTAAAAATTCAAATTCGTATAGATATTTATATCTAATTCATTCATTACTCGATATTTCCGGTATTAATTCTCATATTATATGTTCACAAGCACGCGATATATAATTCAAATTAATCACGTACCGTTTGAGAAATGCCTGATCCTATATGGTGCTCTTCCACATATTGCGACAATACAAGCTTATAAAATGACGGAAAGAACGACCTGAGATATAAATGAAAAAAGAAAAAAAAAAAATGAAAAAGAAAAAATAAAATAAAATAGAAAATGAATAAAATTCCTTCATCGTACCGTTAACCCGCGCACAACACACTTTATGGACCTTCGTATAGTTCGAAAGCAGTAAACGGGCCCTTGGGCCCCACATTTTAGTAGTCACACATACCTACATCCACCTTTGCATACTTAAATCTACATACACATGAATATTACGTACGACACTATTGCCGCAATGATCACGCGTATTAAACGATAAAAGAAACAATGAAAGAAAGAAAAAAAAAGGAATCAGTATAGGCTAATTTGCTTACTACAAGAAATTTGAATACTTCGGTGAAATTAAAAGAAGAACAAATTTTTAACATGGGAAACGAATTTCCTCGTAGATTATACGCATACAGAGATACGCATATGGTGATTCAACTCTATAAGCAATTTATTGGTCAGGATTGGAGACGTAATTTTTAAAACACCCTGTACGTATCCTGGGAGTACCTTATACACGTGTAGAGATACTGTTGTCCAGTATAACACAGAGAGGAGCGCGTAAGCCAGAAGTGGACTGGAGGAGTAGCTGTATTATCAGAAATCTGTCGACTCGTTTTAGTTTATTTTGTCTGCGCGGCTGTGGGTCGTTGCTGGACAAAACATGAGGTCTATATCCATGAGTCGAGTCTCGATTCTTCTACAGGCGGCTTTGCAGAGGCGTTAATGAGGATCGGCGGTCGAAAAGTCGCGAGCCTGCGGTCTACGGATGGCCGAGGCAGTCGCCGCGGCATAAACGCATACATTAGAATTCACCGATCAGCGTAGCGATCGGATCAGCCCAGGGTACCGAAGTACGAAGCCTTGCGAGGATAGTTCCTTCGGAGGACGATAGAAGGAGAGAGGGATAAAAAGAGAAAGAAAAGAAGAAGAAGAAGAAGAAGAAGAAGAAGAAGGCAGGCAGCCAGCATCTTCCTGGAGACCGGAGACCGACGACCGGAATGGCAATGCTAAGCGCCGCGGTGCTTTCAATTATTCCCTGAACAATCCCACAGCTTGTTTCCTCCGCCGATTACATCTATGGGTATTTATTTGCTTCTTCGTCTGAGAGCCGATCCCCTCTTCCTTTCTACAGTCAATGCTGAACCCCGCAACTATAAGGACACTCTGGCTCAGTCCAGAAACCAGCTAGTCTCCTCGTAAACCATAGATTTACACCTGACTGATCTTCTTCACCTTCATTTATTTCTTACATTAATTATACGCGCGTCTATTTATCTGCACCACGAGATCCGACCGTACACATATGAATATACCATGTTATATAATTAACTAAACGTATCTAACGCCTTCTGAGATTGAAAAATAATGGCATATAATTGAAAGGAGAAAAATAACTACTTCTAAAAAAAAAAACGGGCAAAAAGTGGTTTAAGCGGTTTAAACCGATAGTACGATGGCAATAACTCGGTTTAATTGTAAGCAACGGTGGTCTTCCGGTATAACATGATCCAGACGCATAACAGTAAAGCATAGTTCTTAATATGCACTATGAGGGATAGAGAAAAGAAAAGAAAAGTAAAGAAAAGAAAAGAGAGAACTGCAGGGCTCACGAGTAGTAGAGATGATGCATAAATCCATAAATCCGATGTCTTTCCAACCCATAGGGCTATGGTTCTTCGACAGGCTTAAAGGGCCTCGCACATCCCGCGGGCTGAGATCCAGAAGAAACGATGATAGAAAGGGGGAAAAAAAAAATGTTGAAAAAAGGGGGAAAAATGTGGGCACGGAGAGACAGCCGACGAACTAAGGTGTCAGCCTAGCGACGCATCCGTGACACGTGCAGTGAGTTCCTCAACGCAAAGTGTACGTATAACGTATGTACATGTATGTACGGCGTCGCGTGCCATCGTACTACGATACAGCCAGCCCATGGTATAAGCCTAAAAATTGGTGGGTTTTCCTTCCCCTGCCTTTCGCCCCTGTTGTGTCTATCCATCGGCGATGCCACTTCGTTCGTTCAGGGTGTATAGCCCTGCACGTATGGTTCACACGTGTCTGAATTATTATTGTCTGAAATATAACTCGCGCGTTGCTTTACTGGCGTGTATTGGTTCGGTTGCGTGCGTGAGGCGTGAGTTCGTGCGTGCGTCTCTGTTCTAGCTAAACAAAATTTGAGGTTTCGGTAGGCTGCCATTTAGCCGATGAATTTACAACGATGTTCCATTAAAATATGACGAGGACCATTTATATTTCATACGAAACATGGACTCGGGCTTTTTAATCCTCGTATATGCGACTCCGAGATTAATATTATATCCCACAGACGACGAAAGTTACGACAATGCAGAGACGTCGGCATCTAATTGACTCGGCTACATACATTTTTTTTCACATTTTCAGACACCAACTATCAAGGACTGAAACTTATTTTTACCTAAATAGACTCGAGATACACGGCCCATTATTATTTTCCATTAAATTTTCTCAATAAAATTCATCGAGAAGCTCGGTGCGGTTGATATAAAAAAAAGTTTTGAAAACCTAAGTTTAACTCTTTCATCAATTCGTCCGGCCCACCCAAATCCAACCCGTCCCCCACTTCTCATTCGGTTGTTTTTAAAAACGGGCAAAAATAGGCACGAACTTTTTAAGCCGTTTTTTGCTGGGCCTTAATTGGGCCCTGACCTAGCTCAACCTGCTCGCCACAACCTTTTCTCAGTTTCTAATTCCGAGCTGAGTACATCCTTCCTCGAAATAGAGCACGCTCTGCGGCAGGAAAGCCCTGACGGTCGCTAGGTGTCACGCTGAACGCGATCAGACGCAACAATAATTAGGGACAAGTGCAGCTACGGATCGGTTTCTCGACTACATGGCGTAGGGAATAGGGAAATGGGAAAAGGGAAAAGGGTTTCAACTTTTGGCACGTGCTCCCTCTGATCACCGGATGCAACGTAAAACATCCCCATGGAAAGGCATGAAGCCTTTCGTGCATCGAAGAGGCGCGAAGGGTTTGCGAGATATTTATTACGATAGCTGCATTAACGTGACTTGGAAAGACGGTGGTGGTAGAGTCTCCGCTGCAGGCGCACCTCGTGCATCACAGACGATGACTTTAGAGCCCGAAGTCGAAGCCAAAGTCGAGCTCTTCAACGATTAACGTAGCCACACGCCGCGGCTGCTGGAGCAGGTTCGTGCAGCCAAGCCCTACGCAATTTATCCCATAAGTTTTGAGATAAGAAAGAGAGAGAAGGAGAAAGAAAAAAAATATGAAAACACTGGGGTAAAAAAATGAAAATAAAAAGAGACACCCGGCCACCAAGACTCATCAATTTCAAAGATGAGAGGCAGATTTACTCCGAGATACTCGAGGCCTAGCGCGTGCGGGCTTCTATTTCGATCGAATCGTTCGAGAGCTTCACTTCTTAAATTGCTCGGCCAGAAAAAATGTAGAAAAACTTGTGTATAGCTGTTTCGACGTTATTCTCCACAGTACAAAAGGCATTTTTTTTAATTCGTTCTGTACCGATTTTTTGAAAGGATAAATATCTTTTCATTCCACAATTCTATGTGCAAAACCATACGAATATATGTACATCGAAGGAATTTTCAGAACTTTTTTATTAAGCGGCTTAAAAGTGGTTTCCATCCTTTGAAGTTTTGTATAAATCGCACGGATATGATGTTGATTTTTCGTCAGCTGTTAGTACGTTGTGATATATTTCCCTTTTTGTGTTGTACCTTTTTTTTTGTGTTTTTCTTTTTTTTCTTCAGTTTTTCACAAATAATCGAAGCACTGCTGAAACGGTAGCAAAATAACTCAAGAATCACTGGCTCGTATAGTAGCAGCGAATGATTGGCTCCGCTACTCAACACAAGTGCCAAATTAGTCGCGGCAAAGGCCTAATTTCTCTCCGCGAGTCTCGCTTACAACCAAGGTATAGGTGTATATATATATATAGGTACCTCTTACCGAAGAGAAATGCCGAGGGATCCATCGTTGTCGCGTGCATCAGCAAAGATATTTTAGATAATGAAAAATACTTACTGGTAACGGTTTACCTAATATAACGGAGAAGAGAAAACGAGGCATATAAGAAAAGCCCGTGCAGAGCTTACAGGCGAAGAACAAAAGGTTGATCAACCGCGACGATGCAGAGCGTAGCCCGACGCCTGACACCCAACGCCGACGTCGACGCTCGACGCTCGACGCTCGACAAACGTTGTAACGCCTTCAGAGCCCAGAGGTGCGAGATATCTGGATGGCGCCCGCCTTCGCTCTACAATTTTAACGAGCAATCGTCAAATTAAATTAAACGACATGCGAATCGTTAAAACCACTGCACCGCGTGCATGGATGCGCTCCGTTAACCACCGCTGCGCGAAATGGCAAAGGTAGAGATACCCATATAGCTGGGATTCGCATCCACGAAAAGAGATGTAAAGTAAAGGACAAATCGCGTTTTCGTTTGAGTTCGCGCGCGGCACGTGGATACGTAGGTATATTTATTTCACATATACGCTATATATTTATATGTTAAAAAGTTGTAAAGTATTTACTCCCGCGTAACGCGTAATACCTCTTTCAATTCCAGAGGTGATAGTGCCGAAAGTACCGGATAACGACCTCAGAGACCTATACAACAATAACAGGGATTATGCTTAAACAGGGTGTAGGGGGTCAAATTAGAGCGAGACGCGGTGATAAGGGGGAAGAAGTTGGGGCGTTAGACTTTGAACGTATATACGCTTATATCCTCATGGGGTTTCTTTGTGGTGGCAATTAATAGTAGATTACGGTAGTAGCTAGAAAGGTATAGCTGATGCCTATACGCGAAAACCATCAAGGGAGACGGAAGGATGGATGGATGGACGGACGGACCTCCTGAGCGAGTAAGGGATGGGTAGGATGGAGAAATAATATGGACAAGGGGGAAGCGATGAGTGGGTGCAAAAGAGTCGAGGTATGGGGTAGAAAATGGGACAGGGGGGAGAGGAGCAGGCGGGAGATTACGCACCCGCCTCAGGGATTACCACACTCAGATTCTGCGATAAGAATGTCGAAATAAGCCGAACGACTCGTCGGCTTTTCGTAATCCCTAGGCGGCCTCCGCGAACCGACCGGAGTAATTACATTGTGACAACGACGAGTCGTACGACGCCTTGCTTCGATCGACAGGTCTACGCGTCTATCGATACCCCGGCAAATCATCGCGGAAAGATAAGATTCGACATTAATAACTCGTCAGTTTTGGTCGCAAATTTTGTCGCAACCAATAAGGTGGGTGAAGTCGTATTTGTGCATCTTTACACTTCGGACTGACATTCTTTAAATACGCGCTTAGAAAGAAGCGATACAATAATGCGGACAATGACGAACGAATGATGGAGAAAGAGACGATTATAGAAGCTGGGGTGGATTACCGTCCTCTTATTGAGACGACCTTCTGTCCCCCCCGCCCCGTCGACCGATAGATATGCTACTATCAAGCTAGTGTCGTTGCACGTTGTTACATGTGTGTATATATACATCTCTTATGATGTGTACATGGTAGGTGTACCCACACATTGAAATACTTGGTTAAATATAGACGTGGTAGACGTGTATAGGCCTATGAAACCACGGGCATAGAATGATGTTGACATTAGCAGATCCAGTCGCGGATTAAACCTTTGTGTTGTACAAAGCGTCGCCACAATGGACCCCCGCTATTGTGCAACCTTGGGTGACCTTATATGCGTATATACTTTAGCAAAACGACGCTACCTCTGCGGCAATATTCATACCCAATCTCGTATTATTACTCGCCAATGTAAGTATTACGACACAACAAGCGAAGTCCTTCTCTCTTTCTTCCTTTATCACCGTCAAAATTGACTTCCGAATTATTCATCCCTTGAAATTTGTAGCAAAAAACGATCACGATCGATACATCATTGTATCTTAGATTGTTGGTCATTAAATGGTGGCTTAAATTTTTTTTTCCGTATTATAACACTCGAGGAAAAATAGGGGATGGTAGCGTTCACTCGCTAGGCTGGTGATGAGCTCGATGGTATCGGTATAGGTAGATAGAGGTAGGTATGGAGCCGGGGTAACGCGGAGTACTACGGGGGTCTCCGTAATATCTTGGTAAGCTTCGTCTTTTATGACAGGACTAGCGCGCTCTCAAGGATATTGGTAATCTTCAGGCTGGCAGTAATATCGGCAGAGCAGTGATCTCTCACCCCCTACATGCTCGTTCCTCCTCATCTTCGTTCCACCTCGAGAGACCGGGTCTAACAACCACCGCCGCCGCCAGATCCTCCTCCTCCTCCTCTTCCTCCTCCTCTTTCTCTTCGTCCTCGTCCTTCTACTAGAACTTCAGGCCCAGACTATACGCTTCACTCGCGTCCTCTTTACTCACCACCACCCCCGCACCATACTTCCTTCTCCTTTTCCTCCCTCCAACGACCCTGCCTACGTCCGGGCAAGCGTATTGACGCGGCTTTCCAGCCACACTCCTGGAACGGGTGTAGGTACATCTATATAACATGTAACCCTCCCACACCCCCTGTTACCATGTTCATGATTCCTAAGCATCCTGTTCGGTATCCTTGTACTGGAACTTATCGCGAAAAGAGCAATTTGACGTCAACTGACCCCCGGAAATAGCGACTCTTGGAGTGAAACGATTTTTTTTTTGTTCTAATTGTTTGGAATTGCAAATCTCTGTGCGTCAGATGAGAGGACATGTGATTTAACAGTGACAATTTGTCATTAACTTAGAATTCTATTATTTTTATAATAAAAATTAACTTAGATATTAGCAGCGACGAAAGCGGGAGATAAATGCTCGTGAATTACATGTATGCATATGTATATATATATATATGTACACGTGCATGACTCATGGAGGGGTGCGAGACAAAAACTGCAAGTGCAGTGGAAAGGCCTGTTGACTTCGGAGCCGAAGAAGACACGGGAACGAGTATATATGTGGAAAAAGATGATAATAATAATATAGTTAATTGCGTAATTTAAACTGTGCTGCGAGCTGGGGATAAAAAAAGAGGCAGGAGTGAGGGAGGGGGGGGGGGGGGGAAGAGAAAGGGGGGCAAGGTGCAAAGATCTTGGCTGTTGTTCGAAAGTAATTAGAGTCGCAATAATTATCGTGATAAATAATACACCCTGGACCTTTCTTTCGTTTGACACTCGTCGTGGGTGTATAAAAAGGAGTCGCGGGGCGTCGCGGTTAGTCGTTGGTGCGCGGTAGTGGAATGAGTTAACACGAGGGAAAATAAAGGCTATTGAATTCCCCGTGCCTCCGCTCGTACAAAAATAGCCTCCAATGAGAAAAGGAACCTTACACAGTTTCTTTTCAACGCTTTCATGAAAATTCTGAAAACTAATTTTCCTCCGCTCGCGCGGGGCACCGGAGCTTGTGCGCGTGTATAAGGAAGGACCTCCACCTTCTTCTTCTTTTCCTCC
>OZ022232.1:10326043-10651916 GCA_963978835.1 Tenthredo scrophulariae
ATTTTTCAAATAATAATTACCTCTTGCCAGCTGGGAGACCCTTCTTAATAACCGCTTCTACCCCAGTTGCAAATTTTGTGTGAACTGCAGGTGCGAATTTTTTGTCAGGGTGACTCCTCTCCTCTACTGAAGAATTTCAGGGTCCAGGTCTATTTCCATGGGCTGTTTGGAATTATCCTGAGGTTGTACCTGTTGTGGAGGGATGATTGATGTTTGAGCTCTGTCATTATTAGTGACTGAGGGAGTTATCTGCTGCGACGTAACGGTTGAGGATTGATTTCCCCCCGTATGCTTGACTTGAGTTGTTCTTGGGCTCTGTAACGGAGCATCTGAGACATAAACTGGGATTTAAGTTTCTTCAACTGGACCAGTAGCCTCCTGAGATTTTCCACTGTGACTCGAAGCTTGGGGATCTGACTCACCAGGACTCTTTTCTGTTCTATGATGTCGATAATCGTCTTGTGCACGACTGTGTCTGTAGGTTAGCGATTGAAACGGACTTCTACTACGTAGTCTACGACTAGTGGTACGATCAATATAATCACGATACTCGTAGGAGTCATAACCCCTGTCACGGTCAGTCCTGTCATGATAGTCGTCCCGATATGAACGATGATTATCGTCTTCACCTTTACGACTACCTATAGGTGTTAAGGAAAGGGTCTACCAGATTTTTACCGGCCTGCCTATTTTCTCGAATATCTCCGAAACGGGGCAATCAATTAAATTGTCCTTCTGGTAGCCGATGTTTTACGAGTAATGAGTTCGAACTGGTACGCTCGATCGGATGAAATTGGGATTTTTTTTTTTTGATCGAAAAGTGTGGGCGTGCCATTTATTTCGACTTGTATCAAAGCCTACGCATCAAAAATGCAACATTGGCTTACTGAGCCCAATTCTATATGGAATTCCGAAGACAACCATCCAAGAACATCTTTGTTTCCGACAACGATGAAGCGGTCAGTTGTATTCTATGATTTTGTAGTAGTTTTTGCGATTGTCAACGGCTGAGAGTGGCCATTGCGCATGGAGCGGCTTCCAGCCGTTGACAATCCCGAAAATTGCCACAAAATCGTAAAATACAAGTGACCGCTTCATCGTTGTCGGAAACAAAGATGTTTTTCGATGGTTGTCTTCGGAATTCCATACAAAATGGGGCTCAGGAAGTCGATTTGGCATTTTTGATCCGTAGGCTCTGATACAAGTCAAAATAAATGGGACAACCACACTTTTCGATAAAAAAAAAAAAACAATTCCCATTTCATTTAATAAAACGTACCAGTTCGAACTCATTACTCCTCAAACATTGGCTGCTAAAAGGACAATTCGATTGATTGCCCCATTGCCGGAGTTATTCGAGAGAATAGGCAGGCCGGTAAAAATCTGGTAGCCCCCCCCCTTAACAAGAAAGAACCATGCTGTATACTGACTTTTATTGTTGTTGATATTTACTCTTGGTTGAACCATAGCTCCAGTAAATCCATGTCAATGTCAGTTGGACCGACTTGACTGATGATTATCATCAAACTTTGGTTGGACTGAAGCCTGGGACAACACCCCTATCACAACCAGTTGGACCAGATTGATAGGGTTATGTGTATACCACGTACATTGTCGATTCCAGCAGGACAATTTTTGTGGCACACCATGCTTGCACTAATGCTTCATTTATTCAGGCCTGATATAGTTACCTGCATGATTCAGTTGGACCAAATGATGGATCTTAACCTGAAACTTATCACGATGTTGCGAACGATTTTCGCGTTCTTGGCGTTCAAATTTATTTTTCAATTTTTTAATTTCTATGCTTAACTCGTTCTGTTTATCATCATCATTCGATGAATATTTATTCTTCTTGCTCATAGAATCACTCATAGCGGTATCTCACAAGGAGTACGTAGCTACCTGCATGTCCCGATCTATTGGTGAATGGTAGTGTTGTTGACTGAAAGATCATAGCAGTGGTGATGAACTGTTATCTTCATCTCGACGTTTCGGGCGCTAAAATCTGCTCCCGTCCTCAGGATGGTAGTCTGGCGACTTCCCATAACAGAGTGATCAAATTCCGTGCTCCCACCGGTATATATAGGTTGGTTGCCGGTGGCGCCAGCTATGACTGGTGGCGCCGCTTTGGCCTACTCATGGCTTCCCTCACCTCATCCCTGTACAAAGGTAACCACAGCGAATCTATACATGGAACATTTCGAGGAACTGGCCTTGCGTACGGCAAAACTCCAACCATCGCTGTGGGTCCGATATGTTGACGATACCTTTGCGATTTGGCCTCATGGAAAAGTAGAGTTAGAGGTGTTCAAAGGCCACATAAACAGCGTAAGGGAGTCGATCCATTTCACAATGGAAGTCGAAGACCACAATAGGCTCCCATTTCTGGATACATTAGTAGAGAGGGGGTGGGGAAATACCTTGCAAACAAGCGTTTACCGGAAACCCACGCACACGGGAAAATATCTAGACAACCAGTCGAACCACTCAGGTAGCACAAAGAAAGGTGTGGCGCACTGTCTTATGGATCGCGCGTTCTAGATCAGCACGACGCCAGAAGGCCTTAGGAGGGAACTAGAAACAGTGCGGAATGCTTCACGACACAACGGATATCCAGATAGTGTCATTCAAAAAGCGCAGCAAAAAGCGCAACAACGAACTACCAACGCACAAGGAACGAGGTCAGAACACTCTGTGAACAGCGGCACCCCGAGTTTCGCCATGACGATTCCCTATATAGCGGGGACTGCGGAGAAGATCCGCCGCTTATGCAGAAGATATAACATCGAGGTACGTTTCAAATCAACGTCCACCCTGCGTGGGTTGTTGACAGAAACCAAGCCCCGACATACTGCTCAAGAAAGCAAGGAGTGCGTCTATGAAATTCCATGCCAATGTGGGGACGTGTACATCGGCGAAACCGGAAGGCCCTCAAACACTGGCATCCAGGAACACCGGAAAAACGTTAGAATGTGCGAACGATCGAAATCAAGATTGGCCGATCACGCTTGGGAGAATGAACACCACTTTCAATGGGATGACGCCCGGATATTGTTGAAAGAATCCGATCCTATCAAACGAAAGCTGAAGGAGTCAGCCTGTATAGCAGTCACATCAAATGTTGTAAGTCAACCCAGCATAGAGTTAAACAAACTGTGGTTACCTTTGTACAGGGATGAGGTGAGGGAAGCCATGAGTAGGCCAAAGCGGCGCCACCAGTCATAGCTGGCGCCACCGGCAACCAACCTATATATACCGGTGGAAGCACGGAATTTGATCACTCTGTTATGGGAAGTCGCCAGACTACCATCCTGAGGACGGGAGCAGATTTTAGCGCCCGAAACGTCGAGATGAAGAAGAAGCATCTAAGCAGTGGACATAGTCTAAGTAGCCCCCTGGAGGAAGGGGGGGAAGTGGGTGGGCGGGTGGCCCCCCCTCCCTCCAGCCCCTCTCCTACCGCCAATAATAACCGACTGGTAGTGTGTTGAGGAAGTACAAGAGTGAGGGATTTGAATGAGATCAATAAATGTTTCATTATTAAAAAAATCGATTTATCCTATCTATGCATGTATTACAATATTTTCAACAACTATCACTGGTACTTAATAATACTGGCGGGTATTTGACGTTGACAATCATTGTCTCGCTCAATAATTGATTGATTGCGCAAACTAATTCCTCAATTTCAACAATCATTTATTGCTTTGATCGTCATCGAAAAAAATTGCAGGACTATAATGAAGAGGGCAAGGGAACAAGCTTTAAAACTTGATCCGTGATTGCTTTCTTGTTGGGTGGCATCACCTGCATGTACTACAACCCAGGCTACAAAGTTCTGCTCGTGGGTAGATTGAAATAAATGAGCGTATGGGCCTGGAAAATGAAATTAACCATAGTTAGTCTACTTATATTTGAACACAGGTATGTTTTTAACCATACTTATTCGTTGGGTTATAACTCAGTTTGTAGATTAGTCTATGATCAATTACCTATAGCATACACTGGAACATCAGCCCCGCCGTGTTTAGCCTCGTCAGTTATTACGGCAGCTTGTTGACTGTAAGAAAACGCAGTAGTGTCCTCCAAAGAAGGATCCTTTCTCCGGGTTACTGTCTCGTTGTACATTTCGTAGCCTATGTTATTTGGACCTCCTGTGCTATAGCCCAAGACCGTGTAAGGGGTGTTGTCGAAACTAGAGTTGTTAGCGATTCCTTGGAAGTAAAATATGGTTAATGGTGAAATTGAGGAAACTGATGGAAGTTCAGATTCAATCAGGAAACTACACCAATGTTTCGAGCGAGTATAGAACCATCGTTATTCTACCCAGGTTTGAGTTATACTCATTACATTTTTGATGCTATTTCAATCCAAACGAAAGACTTACCGAGAATATCTGTTCCTCTGTCACTGACTCCTTGGAAAGTCAAGGAATGACTATGGTCGCTTGTCACTATGATCAACGTTTCCTTAGTGTCTACTAGTTCTAGAGTTGCATTAATGGCCTCAGAGAATCTGACAGTTTCTCGTAAAGCCTGAGCCGCGTGCCCACGATGATGAGCAAAATCAATGAGACCCCCTTCGACCTGAAAAATACTGCCTTATCAAACTTCACACAGAGGCAATTGTTGTAAATACTTCAGCTGATCATCTGGTTATACCACCAGCACGAATCCCTTCTTTGATTTCTGTAGAATTTTCACAGCCGTTGTCGTCATGTCTTCCAAACTCGGCTGTCCTTCGGGACTCATGTCCCGTTCCCAGTCCATAGTTATGTGACCATTGGCAAATATACCCAAAAGAAAGTCAGTTTCTTCTGGATTGACTTGGGACAATTGTTCGTTATCCTGAACCACAGCTTGCGAATAATTCCTCTGTGTTTTATCATTCATCCATTCTTCTATAAGATCTCGTCCATCTTGACTGTAGCAGGCCCAGGTATCCAACGGATCACCTGTCCTGGCGGTTGCGTTACTCTGTAACATTTGTCTGCCACCTCCCATAATTACCTGAACAACAAACATTAAAATAAATATGCATATATACTAGGGTGGTCCAAAAAAAAAAGTTTTTTTCCCATCATTTCAAAAGTTTCTTCTAGGTATAAAAAAAATTCTAAAAGCGCAGCTTGATATTTCAAGTCTACGAGACGCTCAACGATTTTCCGTTTTCCCATATGAACATGAAAATTTTTTTTTTTCGTTTTCTTCCGCATAAAACTCCGAAAAAAAAAATTTTCACAATTTTTGTTGACAAGCTTTGGTAGGAAAATAAATTCTCTACAAAAAAGGTTTCTTCATGAGGTTTTCTTGTAATCTCAACAGGTAAAAAGTTATCAGGCTTTAAACCATTGCAATTCAATTAAATTTAACCACACTGAAAACTCTTTGGCGCAGCCAACAATATAGTCCCTAATATAGTCGAGACTGGTAGCCGCTTTTTTTTTTTTTTAACCTTATCGGCTTATCTCCTGTCTAAGGAATGTAGCCTAACTGGTAGCCGCTCTAAGCGGCCAACGCAGATAGCGCGCTCGCGAGTCTACTATACACGAATCGCGAGTTCCGCACAGTTCCGCAGCTACTCTAAACTCCCGGCGCTGTAGTCAATCACCTCAGCGCGCCAGCTACTCTTCCAGCGCCAGCTACTACTCTCAAACTTGCATTAGCTACTATGACAAGACTCAACCTAATAACCACGCCGCGATATTGCTGGCTACTCTGGAGCGTTTTCAGTGCAGATATGATTTCAGAACGATTATTAAATTTATTCAAATGTGGAATGATTTCTAACTGTCTAAAAATGATCTTCAACTGTCGCAAATATTCATTTATATAATCACAAATTTATAGTCTACTTATAAATTAAGAATCACAATATTTTAAAATTAATATTACACTTTTAATTATCCGACTAAAACGTAAGCTAATATTTACATTAATATATGAGCGGATCCACGTCACTTCACTAAAAGAAAAAAAAAAAAAAAAAAACGGTCAAGTCACGGATCTTTGCGCCATTCAAAATATTTTTAGTACTATGGAATAGCTGTTGCACCGCTATGTTTGAAAATTCATATCTCCAAAAGTATTCATCGGAGCGGATTGATCCAGGAATCATTTTGTTCGTAAAAGAATGTGCTTTCAAACGAAAAATTTCTTCAAATTTTTCATCGTCTTTTTTTTTCTAAACTTCCCTGCCATTTCCGCGGGACCCCCCGAAATTCATGGAGATAAATTTTTTTGGATACCTGGATTTTTCTCCTTCAGTCCTGGAAAAAAAAAATGTATGGAGAAAATACCTGGGCCGCAAAAAAAAAATAAAACGTTTCATCGCGCATTGTCGCACGCGCATTTCATGCTTCTCTACTTACCCGGCCGGCTATCCATTCTCCGAAGATAGTTATTTAACCACCTTAGCCCTTCCTCATCCGTCTACTGGTCATGTTTCCAGGACGGTTATGGTTCGTTGAACAAACCTGGGCTGGAATTGGGTTTTATTCTATTTCACTCGGTTTGTGCTATGTGAATGATGGATCTTCTGCAATATTTTGGTGGCTTTGAAGAGGGCCGATGTTTTTAGCGATGATTCACTGGATGACACTTAGTAGGACCTCTTTGTTTGAAATTAATTCATAATTTTCATCGAATCAAATTTTTCTGATGCGGAAAATAATTTTGTTCTGACGATAGTTTATGAGATATTGGAAGGACCGCATGTAATTTCAGAGTGCCACGAACTGTCAAGGCTTTAACAAATCGATTTTGTAAAATAGATTCTTCCACTTGATGCTCTGCAGACGTACAGTAGGAGACCGGTGTCAATTGTAACAATGTTTGCAAAATATTTTTTTTCTTGCTCAGTATTTTTCATTTACAAATAATTTTTTTTCCAACAAATTTGTGAATCTTTACCCTTGCTGATTTCATTTTTTTAAGTTTGAAAACAAGTTCGATAATATCAACAAAAATCAATATCAGGCATTGTTACACATGTTACAATTGACACCTTACCGGTGTCGATTGTAACAGCTTTGGTGTCAATTGTAACACAGAAGCAATGTGGCATAATTGTACGGGAAATATTGATTTATTCCCCGAAAACTGCTTTCAAAGCTCACAGTAACTTCAGTAAAAGAACAACAACAACAACAATAAAACAATTAATCTTCTGAACAGTCATCGTAGATGAAGAATGCACCACCATCGGTGCAACCGATGTGTGCATATTTTTTGCATTCAGTGCATTGAAGCCATTCTTTGCTGCTTTGGGAATATGGCTCCAAGCAAATGAAACAAAATGTGTTTTCCTCAGATGCGTCTGGGTCAATTGATTTGTCCGGTTTTTAGTTATTGTCTTCATTTTGAGTTTGGTGACTCTCTTAGAAGTTTTCCGTGAGAAGATATTACGCTTTACAGCTACTTTTTTTTGCCTTGTACGTTTCTTCTAGCAATTTCTTTTCTGGGGTGTCTGTCAATACCGCTGTTTTACCTTTGGCTCGGCCTTGTTTTTGTGGTTTGGTAAAATCAGCCTTGGGAAAAGGTTTAATTTCGTCCAGTGTCCGGGCAATTGGTTTATCAGGAGACGATGAAGGTGCATTGTACTTGGTGGTCGTAGCGCTGGGTTCTCGGTTGGGTTGGTTATCCTCTTTAGCATGAGTCGATCTAATTTTACACCCCTCTATTTCTCACAATCTCTCGTCTGCTGTACTGGTTCGTTCTCGCTTTCTTTCTTGCTACTGTCTTCGTTTGAGGAAGAGCTATAGTCGAGGTTTTCAGTTCGTGAAGTTCGGTTTTGGTATTCTTTATTTTGCAAAGGGTTGTCGCTGTTCTCTTCATTTTCGGGTGGTCTGTCGGTTACAGTTGAAGGAGCGAAATCGATATCGCTGAAAATGTTCCTATTAAAAGGCCATATTCTGGTGCAAGAGAAGCCAGACTGCACGTTCTTCGGGGTGGTTGCGAGGGGAAGTGAGTCTCTCACTACCCCTGGTAAATCGTAAATTGTCATACGCTTGCCAGGATTATTCTTCATCCACTGATCATTATTATAGTATTTCTTGAAAGGAGCGAGAACACCCGTATCGAGTGTCTGCAGTTAATGCGAGGTATGTGGCGGGAAAGATAACATCGTTAGGAAGTTAGACTTGCAAAAATCTATAACCGGAAAGAACAAGTGTGAACTGTGGTTGTCGAAAATCACTAAAACTTTGTTTGTTTCACTCGACTTAGCATGTTTAGCAAAGTTTTTGATGAAAATTAAAAACTCCTCTTCTTGCATCCACCATGCAAGATTTGTTTCCAGCTCCTATGCATCCTACTGGCCCATCTTGGATAAAATGATCGTGAAATTTGATCCTCGGGAACACAAACATAGGTGGAATTGCGTTGCCAATAGCGTTAACGGCCAAACACATTGTCACGAGCGTTCCTCTTTCTTGAGAAGTGATAGAACATACTTGTTTTGTTCCCTTTTTTGCAGTAATTTTACTCGGGTTTTGAACCGTAGTAACCCCGGTTTCATCAATATTGTATATGTTTTGGGGCTCGGAGTGGTATCTGTCCAGTACTGTCGATAAATTATCAAAAAAGTTATTGACATTAGCTTTGTTGAAGTTCATGGCGCGGGCTAAGCTGGTTGCTTGAGGCGAACGTAATTACAGTTGTGGATTACGCCGGAGAAATGCCACGAGCCAATCTTCGCTAGCCATTTCCGTCAAATCCCATTTCTTATGAACTTTTAAATTGTTTTGAACCGCGAATTGGGAAGCCAAGCTTCTTAAATCCTTTGTAGTGAGACCGTAGTACAAATTCGCAGCCGTTTCGCAGTATTTAACAAGTAATTGCTCTTGTTCGGTGCTGAATACTTTGTTGTAGGGATGATATTAAATTTTCGGTGCTAAATCAGCAGGCAGCGCATTGACAAAGCGATTCAAACTCACGTGACACATTCCGTAATCTTTTGCCACCCCTCTCACTGATTTGGCCCTCGTCAATCACTTTTCTAGCAGCTCCTTCATAAATACATTGAGGAATGAAGCCTCTCTCCGTCTTTCGGTCTCTAGGTTTGACCATTTTCAGCATCACAATATTTCGCTACTGCGCCATGCACACCTGGGAGGAGATGGGAAATTGTGTAAGTAATGGAAATGGAAAAGAAAATGGAATAATTTATAGGATTTCCAAAGTGTTACAATCGACACCGATCGACGTGTCACAATTGACACCTGCGACATTTCTCAGTGTATAAATGAAATATTAGACTACGTATCGTGATCTACAAATCCTAATTGACATTAATTATAGTCAAACTATCATAGATCAATATAGATTAGACCAATTATGAAAAACAATCATCGTTTAGATACTAGACCAAAACATAATGGGAGGGATATATTTACTTACGGCAGCAAAAAATAATAAAAATGGACACAGTTACCGAAAAAGCGGATGAAATTTCACGAAACGTTGATTAACAGGAGCGAAACGGACGTTTCTATGGGGATGTCCAAAGAGTTTGGACATCTACTATGAGATCGCGGCGTAATGTTCGTTGTAACAATTGAGACCGTGTTACAACTGACACCGGTCTCCCCTACGCAAAAGATATGCTTCGAAAATAAGAACATGCCCAATTATATAGATCCAGCGATGTTTGAATAGGATTGGAATTGCCAACCATAAACTCGCACGTGAAGGTCATCTCTTAACAGTTCCACCTACCCCATCACACAGGCCTTTTCTATGTGATGTAGCAAAGAAATGCCATTCGGCTTGGCATTGAAAGTCTTCAAAGTGATGTGTTATGTTTATGACATTCTTTTTGTTCTTATATTTATATAATATAAGTATTTTTTCTGTAGGGATTGAGTTTTTAAACTTCTCTTCCATAAGGTTGATTAACTTTTTTTGAAATAAATAATCCGCAACTGTATTATGTTTCAGATGCTCTGAAATTATCACAAAACTGAAATGTCTCAACTGGTCGTCATCGTAACTTTTATAGTAAACCACGATTGGATGAATAGTCGCCTGATTATGATTCCAGTGAAATGTTTGCGTAGAATCTTGTACAATAAATGCATAATTCTCAGCGAAATCACATACTACTGAAAATTCGCCAACTTTCAAGCTCTTTCTTATCTTCTGCTAATAACTACTTTGCTGCTTCGCAATGAAATCATGTGCAACTAATTTTGACAATTGATCACAAAAGTTATCTATAAAATCCTCGGACTTTTTGGTGAGTGTCTCCAAAGCGGTTCGATCCACTGATATCCATTTGAGGTTATATTATAGTGACAATCAGGTGAAGCCGAATGGTCCATGCGCCCGGACACCGAATATTTCGTATTTTTAGGGGGATAACCATTCGTTGCGCTGAAAAATCCCTAGGGCGATTCTGGCCCGCGGTCGATGCAACTCGGTAGTCATTGTTGATAGAAGCCGGCTGACTGTCAATACATCGCGGAAGGTAGACATGTGGGGTTAGGTCGTTTATCTTAAGAAAATGATAAATAAAGTGAATAAAATCTACGTAAATAAGCTATGAATATTTATCAAAAATCTATCAATTAGTTTTAAATGATATCTTAATACAATCAACGAATTAACCTAAGCTATAACTAGGAATTAATCAGAGTCAAAGTGTTAATCGGGAACAACCAATTTGAACGAGATTATTAATTGTATTCTAGGATTGAGGCTTCAATAAATTGAACTAGGTGAGTGAGAAAAGCTTTATTGAAGCTTACTAAAAGTTCATTCAATGCATAATAAGGATAATTGTCATGTTGTAACGAATTAGTCCTCGTTACAGTCAGCAGCACAGGCTAAACCGCCAGGTCTTAGAGTCTTCGAGAAATGCACAAAGCCTAGACTGGGCATCATGCCTACGCCTGTAATTTCAAGGTAAAAATTATCACACATTCATCGCACGATATCGTAGTTATTCATATTTCTCAGTTATTCATGTTTTTCTATAAAAATTCCATTAAACAGCACTAATTTTTTTAACAGGAATATTGGCAGATATTTGTGGCCAACAAATGTTGGCATTGAATGTGTAATAATTCTTACCTTGAAATTACAGGCGCAGGCATTATGTCCAGTCTTTGTGCATTTCTCGAAGACTCTAAGACCTGGCGGTTTAGCCTGTGCTGCTGACTGTAATGGGGACTAACTCGTTACAACATGACAATTATCCTTGTTATGCATTGAATGAATTTTTAGTAAGCTTCAATAAAGTTCTTCTCACTCACCTAGTTCAATTTATTGAAGCCTCAACCCTAGAATACAATTAATAATCTCGTTCAAATTGGTTATTCTCGATGAACTTTTTGACTCTATCTAATTCCTAGTTATAGCTTAGGTTAATTCGTTGATTGTATGAAGATATCATTTAAAACTAATTGATAGATTTTTGATAAATATTCATGGCTTATTCACGTAGTTTTTATTCACCTTATCCATCATTTACTTAAAATAAACGAACATAACCTCACATGCCTACCTTCCGCGATGTATTGACAGTCAGCCGGCTTCTATCAACAATGGCTGCCGAGTTGCATCGACCGCGCGCCGAAATCACCCCAGGAATTTTTCAGCGCAACGAGTGGTTAGCCCGCTAAAATGACGTCATATTCGCCAATATTCGCTATCCGGGCGCATGGACCATTTGGTTTCACCTGATTGTCACGTAGACTCTGTCGAGTCTCGCGCGGCGTTTGAATTTTTTTTTATTGTACTTGGCGCGAGACTCTACCGAGTCTCTTGATGTCATTCTGTCCAGAATCTGTCATCGAATTGATGAGGTTTCTGGGCAGAGAATCTGACCACAAAACAGAAAACTCAACAGA
Source organism: Tenthredo scrophulariae (assembly GCA_963978835.1). Taxonomy (NCBI): domain Eukaryota; kingdom Metazoa; phylum Arthropoda; class Insecta; order Hymenoptera; family Tenthredinidae; genus Tenthredo; species Tenthredo scrophulariae. The sequence goes on from OZ022232.1 coordinate 10,337,895, forward strand.
TTCTGGTCAGATTCTGCTCAATTTTTTACCAGGGAAGTAACATCGTTAATGAAATTATTTGCAAAGGCTTCTTGCAACGATGTTTTGATGATATATTTACACCAGGACAATTTGAGCATGCTCCTGAATGACACTGTGGCTGTGATGGATTGCAAACGATTCGAGCTAAACAATGCTAGTAGGTCGGTAAATTCACAGCTCCTTTCTTAGCTAAATCACTAATATTTGCACCCATCATCAGCTTTACATTCTGGTCATAGGTACAAACACACACGGTATGTGTGCCACTCGGTCCTGCTAGAATACATTCTTTCGGGCGCAACTCTTCAAATTCGAAAGAACCGATTTTCTTTATCCGGATAACGATCACGGAACAATCGAGACAATTCTCTCAGATTATTCAACATCAGATGCTTTTGAACCGATACTTTTTCACCATTTATTTCAACAGTTACGCAGCTTTTTTGACCTGGTGTTATGCGACTGACCTCTTCACTTCGATAAAACTCTACCACGAGTGATACAACTTCAGATGATATCGTCTTGCCAGGTCAGGGATTTGGTGAGGATAATATTCCTTTATCTTCAGCTAACCTTTTCGCCGTGCGAGCCATATGATTTGTGACGTTAAACTCTTCCTTGATTTTTTCCACACTCCAACTCTTTGGAAGAGCAGTAAGAATGGTCAACCTGAATGCCTTATCATCTGTCGCGTTAAATCTATCTTTCAACTGAGTTAACCACTCGTTATAATCGGCACTCTCGCTATTCGTAGGTACACAGTCCGAAAAATGTTGTTTGAATGCAGTTGAAAGTTTTCTGAATATCTCTCTTCATCCGAAGCCGTTTTGATTTTTTTTAGGGGTATCGGTGATTCACCTAAGCTTGTCAATGATGAATTGATAGCGGAGATTACATTGATTGTATCAACCTCGGGAAAATTAATACATGAATTTCTGGATTGACATTCGCTTGATGACGATGTCGAGCCAATTTTTGTAATAGTTAGCTTCGACGTACTGGGCACTGCATTTTCCTTTAACATCAGCCGACAAGCATCACAAATCAGACAACCGTGTGTGATCGATGTCACTTTATCGCGCATCAACTGTGTTACCGCCTGCCGGGCGTAAATTTTTCGAATGCTTTGGCAGACCGAACGGATCACAACAATGATTTCTCGGCATTTCGATAGCGAAAGAGTTGTTGACCGTTCAATTGCGAGTTTGTCGTAAGACTGAGGTAATTACGGAATTGCTGAGCCTTTCATTTCACATCAGTTCACATAGCACAAACCGAGTGAAATAGAATGAAACCCGATTCCAGCCCAGGTGCGTTCAACGAACCTTAACCGCACTGGAATTTTCAGAACGGGTAGGTATACATGTATAACTCCGAGAAAACATGACCAGTAGACGGATAAGGAAGGGCTAAGGTGGTTAAATGACTATTTTCGGAGCGGGGATAGCCGGCCGGAAAAGTAGACAAGCATGAAATGCGCGCGCGACGCGACGCGCGACGAAACGTTTTATTTTTTTTCTCCGCCCCAGGTATTTTCTCCATGGATATTTTTTTTTTAGAATTTAAAGGGAAGAATCCAGGTATCCAAACAAATTTATCCCCATGGATATCTGTGAGTCCCGCGTAAATGGCAGCGAAATTAAAAAAAAAAAAACGACGATAAAAAATAGAAAGAAATTTTTTTTCGAAAATGAAATTTTTCGTTTCGAAGTGCATTTTTTTACGAACAAATAGATTTCAGGATCAGTTCGATCCTATGAATACTTTTGGAGATATGAATTTTCAAACATAGCGGTGCAACAGCGGTTCACAAAAATTCACATAGCTCTCACTCCGCCATTTTTGAAAAATTTTCAAAATCCTTCAAGTTGTTTTTTTTTTTTTTCCATAGTACTAAAGATATTTGGAATGGCTCAATGATCCGTGACCTGACCGTTTTTTTTTTGAGTGTAGTGACGTGGATCCGCTCATATATTTATTTTAACCCTTGAGTCATTACTTGCAGTTGAAACAGTATAATTACATGATCAGATCCATTGTTAGATCCAATTTGGGATCTTAACTCATACTTTGTTAGATTTAATGTGATTGCAAGCGTTCAAAGCCTGATAACTCTTTATCTGTTGAGATTACGAGAAAAATATGTCAGAGATTTTTGGTAGAGAATTAAATTTCAAAGATTAAAAAAAATTTCTCTGTGTTATGTCGGGGTTATAACGCTACTGAGGGTAAGGTTGTGACGAGGTAGACGTAAACGAATAACAGATATTGTAGATCGATTCGATAGTTTATTCGTAGTTAAGGGTGAAAATGAGACTTGGTGAGAGGTGTGCGTTGGATAGGAAGAGCGTGATAGATGACGGTGTGAGAGTGGAGGAAGGTGTTAGGAAAGAAATAGATAGTTGGAGAGTTAACTTGGAAGTAGAAGTTGGATATGAAGGAGGATGTAGGGATAGAAGGAGAGAAGATTTGAAGAGATTGGAGGTTGACTGAAGAGTAAGTTGGCAATTAGAATAGAGTAATGAGGACAGGTTGGTTCTAAGCAAGGTGGGGAAGTATAAGTGCATATGCAGTTCTGGTGTGATTTTGAGGAGAAGTGTAGGCACAGGAAGTCAGGTGTTGGGTAGCGTGTAATAGGCGAGGAGCTGTGGGAGAATAGTCGGAAAGGTGAGGAATGGCTATGCCAGGACGTCACACCTGACACCTGAAATTTTTTTTTATATACTCTGATTACATTAAAAAAAAAAAAAAGATTTAGCATATTTGAGTCCCCAAAAACTTAGTATTTCCTCAAGTACCCCGTTTTGCCCCCCTTACCCTAATATAATATATATTTTTCCGTATCAGAAAAATATATTCGAGGAATAATCTGCTAAAATTCGAGTGGTGGGTACGATATAGCTGGGGCATTCTATGCCAAATCGACCTGGTCCTGACCCTCGACCTCTCAGATCTGGCTCGCAATTTTTTGTATCATTCTTCTGACTCTAAATAGCGATCAGAATTTTTTTTTTCAGATTTTTCAAAATAAATTTGAGCCCGTCATGAATTTTCAAAGTTTTTTTTTCAACACCTCTATGGCCGTGATAAAAAATGTGGAAAAATGCTCGAGAATTCTGTGTCAGGAATACAAATTTTTTATCCAAATTTCCTGATGTCTGGGCTTTTGCTCCAACCTGTTTTTTTAATTTTTCAATCATAATTTTACGTTGATATTCCATAGATAAAAATATGTTTGAAAAAATCTGAAAAAATTTCCAAGAATGCTTGGCTATCGTTCGAAATATTCAAGCAGCAGTCCACGGTGTATTGCTCGCCGCTTCTGTTTATTCAAATTTTTTCTCAGAAAAAAGCTAAAAAAAAACATAGATTGAAGTGAAAATCCAAACATTATGAAATTTGGTTAAAAAATTTTCATTTCTGACACAGAATTTTTGAGAAATTTTTCAGATCTTTCGATCATGGCTATCGAGGTGTTGCAAAAAAAAAAACTTTGAAAATTCATGACGCGCTCAAATTTATTTTGAAAAATCTGAAAAAAATTTGACTACTATTCAGAATCAGAAGAATGATACAAAAATAGCGGGCCATATATGAGAGGTCGAGGGTCATGACGAGGTCGATTTGGCATGGGATGCTCCAACTATACTATAAACAGTTTCTTGTATATGATTGTTTTTAACTGTTTGTACTCATTGTCAATTTTTTTGTCAAAATAAAATGTGGGATAAGTGAAAAACAGCCTTGTTATCTGGAAGAACGGTACAACTCGAGAACCCAATTGTTTGTTCATTGTGAAGGGTTTTTTTGTGGTTCTATTTATATAATCTATATATATATCTAATAATATATTTATATAATACATATGTTAAATTATATCAGGATATGTTCAGTTTATATTAGTTTTCTACGTTTTTCTCATTTATCTCAAAACTATGTTTTCCGAGTTGTACCGTTATTCCTCCCATCCCCACAATTGAGCCACACGAAGGAATGAAATTCGAAGACACCCTAATACAATTGTTGGTAAATAACGGTAATTTCACTCTCGTGGATAACTTACTTTGATATTTCTTCCCGGTTCATCCTCGACGAGTTGTCTTGCTATATCCTTACATCCTGCGGCACTCGCGGGCATTCTGTGTTCGCATTCCCATGATCTGTCGGCTGTGTGAGCGTAGAGAGCTGAAGGGGTTGCGTGAGTGACCCTTGTCGTCGTAACGAAACCTGGTGTACATGTAATGTATGTACACATGGCGAGGTTGATTCTGGCCCGCAAGTGATCGGGTTGTCGTGTTAAATCGTATACCAAACAGTCACTTCCGGGCCAGAATCGACCTCGCTATGTGTACATACCTACTCCTTTATATACCCATTATAGATTTTATATTACTTTGTACATTTCTAAAATAAGTTCCTCTGTAATGAAATCCTAATCCTCTGAACCCTCATAAACCGTTTCCTTTTCTACCCAGTCCTCTATGCACTTTTGTCCTTATAAACATTTCTATAGTTTCACGACCCTCTTCCTTCGAGTGTCTTTTTCCGCTGCTTATTCCAGGAAAATCCTCTTCTATCTACGGATGAATTTTAACTATTAACGATTGAAAATTGTTGTCTTTTTCGACATTTTTTTTTCTCTCGTCTTTTCTCTTTAGTTTAAGGCGAATAGCGCGGCTGATATCTCTCTCGGTGGAGGCAGGGGTGCGCTGAGCGTTTTTGTCATTTTAGAGGTAGCAAAACTTTGGACTCATCTAGCGGATTATGAATTAATGATAGAAAAAAAAAGTTCGGATGTTCTTTATGCGAAATTTCACGAACTTCAACATTTGTTGAAAACTTTTTCACGATTTCTCATTCCTTCGCGTGATATGCGCGTTTCAACCCTTTAATAATTTTTTTCACCCCGAAGCCGGCTAATAGTTAAAATTCATCCGTAGATAAATTTAGAAGGTCAAATAACTTGTTACGTGATTTTTTTACGCTCTTCCAGAAGATTGTCTCAGTTAGGGCCATATCTACTGGACTAAATTACGAACGTTCGACGTTAAATCTCACCTGTATCTTTACCGACGCCTTGAGCCCAACTCAGAATTGAATTAACCTGATATTCTTCTTTGAGACTTGCCTCGCAATCGCCCCTTTGCACGTTTGCGTCAACACCTGAGACTCCGTAGTTTGTTTTAACACCACAAAACACCGCTGTAGCAGTCGACGCTGAATCTGGTACTTGTTTGTCTATATCGTAAGTCTGTGAAATGAATTTTATTTTCAAATGACATAAAAAATTAACAACCGATTTTGATGTCATCTTTACTAAATGATACTTGTTGATCTTCAATCAGTGATAATATATGTTAATTAATTTCAATCTTCAGTTGGTAAGTTCAAACATTTATAATGATATCATATGGGTATACTGTTAGATATACCGTGACATTTCGTGGATGCGGCACAGCAGGGGTATCAACCCAAAAGGATGTTATTTCATGGGCAATAAGCTGCAGCAGCATTTCAGTAACTTACTAGATGTTTCTGGTAAACTCACTAGAAATCACTAGATTTCTTGAAATCATTAGATTTAGATCACTAGATTCAGAACTAGATCTATTGAAATCACTGGGTTTCTAGTGATTTTACTAGAAACATCTAGTAAGTTACTAAACTGCTGCTGCAGCTTATATTGCCCATGAAATAGCACCCTTTTTGGGTTGGTACCCCTGCTGTGCCGCATCTACGAAATGTCACGGTATACGGCTGTAGCTATCCCATCTACTTTACCTAGATAAGGAAATTATTGAATTACAGTGCTATTCTGATACACGTAGAAATCTATTCTGCTGTGCCAGCAAATATTTCGTTAATATAAAAAAAAAAATTATTTCTAGGTACAGGTCATGAAGCTCATGATGAAAACCGGTTCTAAAATTTCATGGCATTGAGTCATTCTCCTTTTGTTTTTTTTTTCTTCTATGAGGAAAAACTTCATTTGCACCAAATGCAATGCAACAGGCTTATTTTAGGTTTGTAGAACGTCGCGGCCATATAGGTAAACGAATGCCTATAGATATGTTTGTACAAAGGTTTGTAGTACCTTGAGCAGGCCAACATTTGGGAATTTTTCCCAAGCGAGATAACCCTTTTCACCAACGTTATAAATTCTACTGGCTGCTATGGTTTCGAAGCTCATCCCATCTCCAAGAAATATGATTATATTCTTCGCGGGATTTGTGTTCCATTCATATCTCAATGCAGCCGTTAATTCAGAGCGAGCAATGTCACGCCAATAATCTTGATCTGTGTAGCGACAGAAAATATTAATGTCATAAGTGTGACGGGCGGTATGGTAGTGTGGTCGTTCAATCCCGAACGGTTCGTTAAACAATAGCAAGCTAACGTTAACAGCAGGAATTTGAATACCCGTCACATGCGCGAAAATAATAAAATTACAAACTAAGAAAAAGATCTATCTTCCAATAGAGCGGTAAATAGGATTCGTTGCCATCTAGTCCTATATATAAGTCTCAATTGAATTGTTTGAATGGTTGAGGCTAAATAATATAAATAATAAAGTTATTGAATGTTAGGTGATTCGAATGGAAATAAGAAATTAACTGGTGAAAGCAAGATTATTTTCTTGAACGATTCGAGAAAATAAATGATATCTTTAAGTGACTAACAATAAAATGTCGCTTGAACAAATGAATGATATAAAAACATGAAATAATATATAAATGGTTATAAGATCATAAAATGATCTAAATGGGTCACCGACGTGGGGATCGTGAAAGGTTGTTACTATATTGCTTAATTTCGTGACCATGGTTGATAGATTGAGGTAATTAGTCAGATACGGTCAATGATGAGAAAAGTTGTTACTATACAGAATGGATTTATCGTTAACTGAACGAATGAATGAATGGACAAATATAGATGCCTCATCACGATTCACACGTTGATGATATTGAAATAGTATCCAGTATGAAATTATTGTCAAGAATTAGCAGAAATGGGAACTCTCTCTCTCTCTTTGGATTATTATATGAATTTGTAACTAATAGCTATAATGCTTTATAATATTGAACATTGAATATATTTATACTACATCCATCCCTCGCCAGGTAGCGCGAGAAAAAAAAGAGACAGAAGACTGTGGGGCCAACTTTATACCGGTCAAGATCCACACGTTTAGTGTACGTAACTGTCAAGAACCGCTTTGACTCGGTCGAAGTGACTATGACTCGCTTTGTGCGATGTCATAGAATTGACGCAGACCTGTATTTCAGAGCTGGATACCACGCGAACTTGAACAATAAGGTCAGCACAGCGCCGGATCAAGACTTCGCGGGGCCCAGGGCTGAATCAAGAGTAGGGGCCCCTTCAAGGGCATAGATCACGCCGATTTCTTAGAGGAGATAGGAACAAAATAGAATTTTTCAGTCATAACGTTGCAAAACATTTATTCTGGCAAAGAAAATATCTGTTTATGATACATACGGTTAATACTTTATATACCTATTATGATTGAGCATTATTATAATTAGAAATGCTTCTTCCTCGATTTGACTTCAGCGGAATCCTTAATTAAATCAGCGAAATCGAGCGATCTGAGTAACTCTGTTTCGATGTTCAATCTTGATAAAGAAGAAAGCCTGTCATCTAACATTGTTGATCGATACATGTTTTTAATTCTTTTCCATACGGATGTGCGTTTAGCTCGGGCGACAAAATTCACACTCGTCGGAAATCACCTGCTTCGCACGCGTTGCACATACTATTTTTTGAACCGAGTCGTGAGAAGTTCGACCTAAAGATAGTGTTTTTGTGTCGATATTCGAAATCGGTGGACGGGTCTAGGGCGGAGCCCTAGTGGGGGCGCGGGGGCGAAGCCCCCGTTTGGGGCTTGTGGGGGGCAAAGCCCCCCACAAGAAGGAATAACCAAGTTCCAAAATAATTAAAGGTAAATTTATTGTTTATACATTGGCCCAGCCGTACGAGCACCGTCAAGCGTAATTGTTAGTAAACATAACTCATGACTTTGAGTCTATAAGTCGTGAATCTGTAATCCTGTGCAAATAGTATTTATAACGGTTTTAAAAACGTTTCACATGGATTTCTTTTCCACTTTAGTGTAAGTCGAACATGTTTTGGGCCGTATTTGTTCGGAATCGCACATAGAATTGCGCGACGAATTTTGTTTTTTTGATTTCGGTGCTCAGTCAGAGATATTCAGCTATAATACCACAAGACCTTCAAAATTATCGGATATTTCCCGATTATTTTGCTGCGTAGCATCGAGAGGGCTAAGTTTTGCAAATCGAAAATTTTTGTGCAAAGCTTCGCCCACTCGTTGCTACGCAGGATCAAAACATGAGGGAAACAACCGATTCATTCTAAAGGTCGGGGGGTATTCGGAAGATTATTTCTTTCATTAGGATCTCGGCCGAACAGAGTGCAGTATTTCATTTTGGGATCAGCATCTTGAAATCGATCCAAACTGGGACACGAGTTTGACAGTTTGACAGATATTTGAATGAAATCTGTCAAAATCGGGTAAAACAATTGGCAGGCTACAGGGAAATTATCGGTCTGATAATCTCCCCGTGGCCGGGGAAATTATCAGATTGAAACAGGCCACGTGACTGAGAATACTGTACTCTGATTGGCCAAGATCGTAACCGAGGAAATAATCCGTTTAATAGCACCGTCTGCACGCGTTCAGCCCAATGTTTTCACGTCAGGTGGAATTGGGTAGGGAATCACCTTGAAGTATGGGACGTCGATATACAGGGTGTTCCAGACCTCGTGACGAATATTTTACAGAATAAATCTTGATAAAAAATGGGATCGAAATTTCCGCAGCCGTTTTCTTTTAAATGCAAATCGCGTCCCTAATGCCATAAAGGCATATCGTCGTTATATATAGGCCTTTATGGCATACTTATGCTGAAAACGCATCAGTTTTTTCAAACTTGGCCTATCGCTTTGAAAACATGAGAATCGCATAGAAAGTAAAAAAATTAGTTTTCCTAAAACCAAAAAGGCCTATGGCAAAAAAGATATGTCCTTTTGGCATTAGTTTTTTTTTTTGCCCTAATGCCAAAAAGGCATATATACTTCTTCTACTTATATGCCTTTTTGGCATTAGCATAGAAGAGGGGGAAAAAATTGATGCCAAAAGAGCATATCTCTTTGGCCATAGGCCCTTTTGGTTTTTAAAAAACTATTTTTTCATCAGGTAATCTATTTCCTAATTTCGATATTATGATGTATTCTTTTACGATGTTATGGGGTGCATGCGGTGAGGGGCAATAATTATACACTGTTATATATATAACAATACTGAGTAGCACTTTATTCACATGCGTGGTTCTATCTCTATCTCAGCAGGGCGAGTGAGACCGGATATATACAAAAAGTAGCGACGCTGAGAATAAGCGAGTCAGAACAATCGCGCACCATTTGATTCAAGTATTACGCGCCATTATTTGAGATTGACATACAACATATTCTTTTATTAGACATTTTTGATTATGCAGAGTAAATTTACTGTACTCTGGAATTCAACACAATTAATTATAAAATTATTGTTCAAGTTTATATTCAATTTGAATTCCGGAATTACGGACTGAGAACAAATGTTAACAACAATACTAATAAGCCCATACAAGTACTCGGACGCTGCACGGCGGCGAACCGTACCGAACCTAACCAACCGAACCGAACCGAAGAGATTCGATCCGCACCGAATTCTTTTAATATGAAGGGCCGAATGCAATAAGGGGATATGAATTTTTCTCGCTCCGCAGAGTGGCCCCTGACATTTGGAAAAAAAATCATGAATTTCGAATTTTCAAACCATTTTTTCCAAGATGAAAAATTCTCGTCTATTTTGACTTCAACTCGCTTTAGCTTACTCAATTTTCGGAATTTTTCAACGAAATTTGCAGGAATCATATATTATAGTGTTTCAGGATTATAGTTAAAAAATAAAAAGGTTTATATTATTATTACCAAAAAAGTTACTATTCTTTTTCCGCGACATTGCAGAAATTAATTATGAATATCTTCAAGCGCTTCGGAAGTCGAACGAATTTCGAGCAACTGAAAACTCCTAGTGAGGAAGTTGTTCATTAAGGTCCAAATAAGTTTTCTGGAAAGTTTCACTTCAATCGAATAAATGGTTAGAAAATTATTAATACTTTAAAGCACTACCGCCTAGTTCTTTCGCGCGTAGATGGGTATATGAGAAGTGACTCGTACTCTGCAGAAAATGAAAAGTTTCATATTTTATTCTTGGTTTATCAAGCGAGAAAAAGTTGTATCCCCTTATTGCATCCGTCCCCTCAATGATGTGCACACTAGGCCGCTGCGACGCTGCCAACAGTTGCGGATGGCTGCGATACACCTTATCCCGAAGCAAGACATTGCACGATTTGCAAAACAACTCAGTAAAGGCATAAATATGTGTTTGAATTTGAATTTGCGTGTTGTATTTTATTGTGATTTATTTTTGTTCATATGCCTTTTTGGCATTAGTTATCATTTCGCCTAGAACCAAAAGGGCATATGTATAATTATATGCCGTTTTGGTCTTAGTTTTTTTTCGTCAGAATATCCATTTCAAGTTATTCTGAAGCGATTGGGCGAACAGAAAAATTTATATGCCTTCATGGCTCTTAGGGTGGATCTATATACAGCGTATGCCTCTATGGCATTAGGGACGCGACATTCATTCTGCGATTCTGGGCCCGGAAAGAGAAACCCTCTCTCACCACACCTGAAACGAGAGGAACAGATACATATAGTCATTATTTATGTACAGGTGGAATATATTTGTAAAAACTTACGATGCAATAAGGAAGCCATTTTCGATATGCCGAAATTCTTGGTATTTTTGTCACCGTACCATGTGAATTCATTTGCCAGTTTATCCGTTATACTGGATTTGAAAGCAGTGCTCGGTGCTTCTCGCGATTTCGCTCCGCCGTAATTTCGCAGATGTAAGTACTGTAAATGAAAGAAGTATGTTTTACTTCACGCAGTGTGATAATGGACGTTTCACCCACGCTCAGACCTTATAAAGTCAAATTTTGTACTATAAACGACGGAAAAACTTTTACTGATCTCGTGTGATTGCCAATACTCGTCTTCGGCGCGTGCTGCGACTTGACACTCGTCATAAAAAGTTTTAGCGCCCTCGTATCGTAATGTACTATTTCAATATATACTCTCGAGATTCTCATTCATAACATGTTCAAATATGGAACGTATGAAAAATGGAGCAGGAATGGAGTAAGTGATTCAACAGTCCAAAATTATCCCGGTTTTTTCGGTCGGCAACTAGTCCGAATATTCATACCAGTCTTTTCTGTTGCTCACTGCCTTCTTCAAATAGATCGAATTCCTGCATCGTTTGAAGGGAAAACCCTTCTGATGGCGTGAACAGCGGTCTCACATTTGCGATGTTACAGTCAGCTCTTATGGTCTCCATATCCGCTTTAATTTTTTTTTGAGGGTATCTTTTATTTCGCGGGATTCTTTTCCCAAGTTACTGTAAGTACAGGGTGGAACTTAATATTGTGTCGCCGCTTCACCGGGTGATTCTACAGCTCAAGATCGGTGAAGATATGTAAAAACTTTGTGCCGTAAAACTGTCCTTGACAAAGTCAATTTTTTTTTTTTTGATTGTAAAAATCCTACTAATTCAGTGAGACAAAAGTCTCTGAGGAACCATGAATCGCAATCAGGCCCATCTTATTGGAAGATGACTCCATAGTTTGGGAAATGCCTTAAATTGATAGATAAAAATTGAAGAAAAGGGAAAGAGATTTATACAGTCAAGAGGGCGTAACTGCAACGGCGTTTACGCCCGTATGGCTGAAGCAACTCGACGGAATTGGGAAATTGATCAAATCCGATGGATTTGGACGACACGTGAAATCATCTGAAATATTTTTAAATTATGTAAAATTTTTTGAAATAATTGAAAATTGCTTGGAATCATCTGAAATCTCTTGAATTCTTTGGAAACCCTATGAAATTATTTAAAATCTTCCAAATCATGAGAAATCATTGGAAATCTTTCAGATATTCTAAAATCTTTCAAAATCATACGATATCTGTAAATCTAGTGTGAATTGATTCTGGGAGCGCTCGACCAATCGGGTCTGTACAATCCTTAATTTCGTCGAGTTGCTATAGCCATACGGGCGTAAGTGACTAGATTTTTTCAGAAGGAGATACGCCCCTCTGACAGTAAGATTCGACCAATTTCTCAATTTCGTCGAGCTGCTACGGCCATTTGGCTGTATAAATATCTTTTCCTTGAACCTGCCAGATATAGCGCTTACGCTCGTATGGCAGTATCCGACTTTTTGGTGCTTACGCCCCTTTGGCATTAGCCTATCGATATCTTCACCGATCGCGAGCTGTAGAATCACCTGGTGAAGCGGTGACACAATATTAAGTTCCACCGTGTACATGGACGTGTTCAATTGCCTGTATGCAATAATTAATGAAGGGAGCAAAAGCAGTGCTATAGAAATTAGAAATCTCAGTCAATGGGAGCTTTACTACGTACTGAATAGTAGTTCGTATTTACCGTATAAACTGACATATTTTCTTTTTGACATTTCATTATAGAAGAGTAATTATTGCAACAGCTGTTATCAACTTACTTAAGACGCTGCGCTATCTTGTTTAAAATGTTTTTCCGTACTGCTAGGATTCCATTTACCGAAGAATGCTCTGCAGGACTGTCCAAAGAATAAGATTTTTTTCTATATCGACCAAAAACTGATGTTCCGATTGTGAGTTGCGATAGTCGCTATCTTTATTGATTTGAAACGAGTTTTCGTTTTTTTCGTAGAACAGGGTATTTGAATCTGCTGCAGGATTAAGCTCATTGTATGACAACAGATTTTCAGGTATTTCCATTTGAGGTATGGACAGAGAAGGAACCTTCGATTTCTTGGAGTTATTTGGTATCTCTTGCATTTGTCGTTCTGTCTGTGAAGTTTGTTCATCTGTGTTATTGTAATTTTCGGTTGGAATGCTTACTTTTTCCGTGTTTTGCGACGGCTCCCTTTTGTAGACTGCGAGTCAGAAACGGAGGCACTTTCCGAAACATCATGCTTCAGTTTTTATTTCTTTTCTTTGAATTGGTGCGGACTGCGGAGGGGTGAGACTAATGTTATCGTTCGATTTGAGTAATGCTGCTATTTCTGGATTTTTCTCAACGAGCGCCTGTAATTGGCTGATGCCTTTTTGTACGGACAGCGATGCCTTTGATTTCCAACGAGGCCTTTCATCTGATTATGATGTTGTCGGAATTTTTTTTGGAACAATCACTGGTCTTCCCTTGCTGATAAATTTGGTAGGATGATTAGAATCTTCGTCATTCTGTCCTTCTTCCCTTCAACATTGTTATTTTTTACCGGAGCCATCGTTCTAGGCCAAAATTAAAGAAAATATACGTTATTTTGAATCTGAAAGAAACTACAATAAATCAAGCGGGTATCGACTTGGTACGACAAAAAAGAGTTTCCATGCCGGGAGTGAGTCAGTATATAGTTGACGACACATGAAACTAAATTTCTTAGGAGCACTGCAAAAAGTATTCATGTATATCAAGATAAGTTTTGAGGAAGTAAGACTGCGGGTGTTAGAAGAATATCACAAATCCATTCATTTTCAATAACTCGCTCCTCTCTGCCTTCTGCACTGTTCCATTTTGACATTCGATAACATTTCGCTTTCACATCAGTCAGATGCACTAAGCTTAAATCAGCTGATAAATTAGTGCAATGATATACACCAACACATTGAGATGTGAGACCAACATCATACGGCTGCTGCATATTTCGAAAATATGTAGTCATGAACAGAAAGTTTTCGTCAATTTGAACAATATTTTGAATGACACCTATTTTTCCAGTTTGAAAAACAAAGTAATTTTGCATTCACGTAAATTTGTTGCAAACGTAGATTTTTCAATAACAATTTTCTTAAATTGTTTGCAGTTCTGCGGGATACGTTCGATAAAAGATCCCCCAGCGTGGATTCGTGTTGACTGAATTTTTACCTCGTCGTCAATGGGTACATGGGCGAGATCGTTCAGTTCAAACATTCTCTTGTAGAACTGCCGAAGCGGAAGATCAGGTTTTCATATATATTTCCGAAACTGAGGCACATCACTTTCGTAGCAGTAGGCGCTGAAGGTTTCCAAAGAGCCTAAAGTTCGAACATGGTCGACAACGTGTAGTAGGCCCTGTACATTACATGATAGAAAAGGTTCTCCATACAGCGCTTCACATGTACTAACATATTTTTGTCAAGCTTCTTGACAGAGATCGTACATAACTGGAGATGTACCCTCAGCCACGAGAAGACGCATTGCAGAATGTCATATCACAAAGTGTAGATAATATTCTTCCGGGAATACATCTATGAAAACCGCTGGAGAAGTGTAAAGTAATATCTGCCTAAATTCGACAGCTTTGAATCTACTGTAGTTCGTTATTTTCCTAGGGCGTCGACCAAATTCAGTGGGACAATATTGTATAAGTGCAACCATTCTTTAATCGAGAATGTTCAATTGCCTGCCACTCAGTCTTCGGCATTTATATTTGCCTTCAATATATGTTCCAATTACCTTCTCAACATTCCCGATATGCGTTAGGTGTAAGTTTTAACATGGCACTCCAGTAACCAAACCCATTGGTAACAAAGATAATGGGCTATATCCTCGATGATGAACCTCATCAGTGCAATTTTTATATTCTTCGTTTGTACGAAGTGGGTGCCGAGTACCAAGGAAAACCATAGTACCCCGATAACCTTGCAGTTCGCATCGACGACCTTCGACCTTGCATTTGGAGCACGTGTGCGAGGAATTATGGCTGTAATGATTCAAAACCATTGCTCGAGCAGGGGCATCAGCTACGAAGCATTGTATTTGTACAGGAATTGTTCGACCCCTTATTTCAATTCCGCCATTCGCGATAACTGCAATTATTTCCGTAATGAGCATGTCGTAAAAATCATGTGCGTTGGTTGGCTCATGACGGTCTTTGAAAATTCCAGCTATCATAGGTCTGTTATCCACAATGTTGAAAATCCTGAATTGATGTGGCCAAAATTGCCACCTCCCACCATTATCTAACGCGCCTCCGTCAGTACTGAAAATCAATTGATACGTATTCTGGCAATTTATTGTCTGGTATCACCACCAATTTTTTTTAAATACCGCTTTTGAATCCAATATGCAAATACTCTCCTCCAGCTACTTCTCGCACAAGCCTACTGGCAACAAAAGTGGGCGTGTTCGAAACAGTTCTACTGTCCTTAGGTAGATGCTGATATAGAAAAGGATTTTCTCGTAAAGTTTTCAAAATTATATTTTCTTGTTTGTGAGTCAATCCAGCACTCAGGAAAGCGTTTTTCATTTCTCTTCAACTAATGTTTGCAATATGTTCTTGGAATTGATCGTTCACATCTTCATCTGAACTAGCTGCTTTGGTCTGTATTATCTCCTGCTGCGTTTTCATCAAGTTCAATGAAATCATGTTCACGATCCTCTTCGTCAGTGTCTGCTTCATGAAAAGACACAGTTTTTCCATCAGACGACTCTGTTTCCTCATGGTATTGAAAATCATTGTGCTCTAGCTCTTGCACTTCTTCGTTCTGTTCGCCTCGAACGATATTACTCGCGTTGTCTTCTCCAGGCTCCACAATGAATGGAACATCTATGACTGATACTTCAGATGATGAACTGCTATTTTCTTCATGATTTTCAATTCTTGAATTTCTGCGAAGTGAAGAAACTCGCCTCGTTTTTTGTCTGTTGCTGAGATGGTTGAAGTCTTCAAACTTTGGTGGCATTCTTTTTATATTTTTAAGAAGTTGAAGTGTCGTGAGTTTTCTTAGGGTGCTTGCCTACGTAATTCCACCAGACGTGAAAACTTCGGAAAAAAGATGCTATTAAATGAAATATCTCTTCCTGGGCACCGGAATCAATGAAACAAAATACGTCGCGCAATTCTATGTGCGACTCCGAACACGTACGGCCCGAAAAATGTTTTTTCACGCAAAAATAGAGAAGATCTCCATGTAAAACGTTTCAAGAACGTTTCAAAACCGTTTTACATGGATACCTTCTCTATGTTTGCGTAAAAAAAAACATTTTTTGGGCCATACGTGTTCGGAGTTGTACATAGAATTGTGTGACGTATTTTGGTTCATTGATTTTGGTGCCTAGGTCGAGATATTCCGTTTAATAGCACCTTTTTTTCCATAATGTTTTCAGGTCTGGTGAAATCGCGTAGGCAAGCACCTTAAGGGCGGAACGACCCAGCAGGCGACCGGAGTTACACCTCATGTCCAGGTTGTACACGGTATCCCCCCACCATAGGACAACCCCAACCTCGAAAGTTATTCGTCGAAATAACGAGAATATTGGGAAATGTTTAATCTTGTTTTTGTGAATATATTCTCGTTCCGAAATATGAAAAAAAAATTAAAAAAAAATATGTATCCTGAATCTGGAATGTCAGCGAAACAAGTCAAAAGGAATCGACGAGTGCGAAGAAAAGTGTACGCATGAATCGGTATCTGACCCTGCCATTTGATTACTCATTCGAGACGCTATATAAAATACGAAAAATCCCAGAAAAAACTCTCTTTTTCTGTTTTATTTATCGAGCGTCATCATTAAAATTTGAAAAAAATAAAATAAAAAATTTCAATGCTCGTGGATCAGAAAAAAAAAAAAAAAAAATAATCTATTAGAATTAAAGTGAGCTCCATCACTATACAAATAACTGATCCCATGCATTTTAAATACAGATAAGAATTTACAATTAGCACGCGTATGCAAAGCCTACATGTGTGGGCCCCATTCTGGAATATTGCAAGTACCATTTCCCCTCAATTGATTCTTCTTTGCGGGAATGATCTATACATACTTCAAAACAGATTTCAATCATGAGACATGACATATTTTTTGGAGAAAAAATCGTAACTGAGAGTTTTTGAATAGTAGCCCCTATATGTATATGCTGCTGTGATTCTGTGAAAAGTGGATCGAAACACCCTCTTCAAAAATATTTTTTCTACCATGTCATGAAATTTATTGTAATATATTGCAGAGTATTTTTTTTTATTTTTCGAGAACAAGAGTGTTGGGGGCCCCCCAGCCTGAGGGGCCCGGGGCTATACCCCCTGCCAGACCCCCCCCCCCCTCTCTTAATCCGGCGTTGGGTCAGCATATGAGAGTCGAGCTCCGAACGGCCATTTTTTTACCGTATTTTACATATCGCAATTTACGAAAACAAACTCATTTTCGACTTTAATACGTTCATTCGTCTACGGCAATACTACACCATGTAATACGTCGAATGCCTGTGCGAAAATCCATTCTGTGCCTTCGTCGCGAAATGCCGAATAAAAGAAAAATATTTGGTAAAAACACCCTCTACTTTATTGACTTCGGCCTATCACATCCCGTTAAATATTTCATGAAGTTGTCCTTGAATGTTTCCACAGAAACATTCTGAGCTCAGTTTATGTACCACCAGTCGGTAATGTAGAGATATCAATTGCAGACGACAATCGTAATCTATGCACCATAATCTCCAAATTAATACGATTCAAGAGTGATAATTCATAGGATTTATTCATTACATCTGACTTGAGCTATTAATAACCCACAGCTATTTGCTTTGATTTAACGCTGGTATGGTCCCTATTTCGGAGGTATAGCATAATTTCATTCATGAAAGCCGTTGATTAGAATGCTCAACGAATTCCATTAAAAAAATGGATTTTCGATGATATAATAATGATATTTGCGTTTGATAGTGTGAGAAAAATGAAATATGGAATATCATTCCGAAGAATTTCTTCGCTTGCGAATGCTGTCAATATGGATTGTTGAGCAAAAAAATTAGCCACGCTACAGCCACGCAGTAACGTGGTTGATGAATCGCCAGGGTATATACATATGTAAATCGAGATCGGTATTCATGAGTCAACACCAGTATTTACTCAGGTCTACCGTTTATATAGGCAGGAAAAGAAAACCTGAACCGGGATTGGGGACAAACCCGAAGTTCTATGAATTATCCCAGTTAGGTTATCAGGTTTATGATCATCATACCGATCCTGGTTTACTTATTAGAAGGAATACGATTGTCAGGTAAGAAATATGTATATATATATAATTAACGTTCAATTATAACGGTGAATAGTAATACAAGCTCAACGGGTGGTCTCGTTCGTAGCAAGGATTAACCCGAAATACGTGTGAGTATTAGCCTGACGATATTCCCGTTGTTATACTACTCATTTAATGATCGATGTATGTGGTCATGCAAATAATTAAAACTAAGAAATTTCGGAAAACAGTCCTAACAGGTTTTGAATATAAAATATAAGGTGAGCAATTTTGAGTGAGCCAGACGTAAAGAATCAGCTTAGGTCGAATTGGCGTTGCATGGGACGCTTGGTGTTGTTTAAATATTTGGTGCCCTCACCTTCGTAGGAACCTCATTGGCTTTCTTTATTTAACGTAGAATTTGGATAAATCGAAGGTGTCTTTAACACGTAATGAATATTTTAATGTAGTTGAATGTTAATTTTGTTGATTGTTCCAGAACTGAATTTGCTGAACAACGGAAATTGAATGCTTGTAGTTTCGAATTTAAAGTTATTGCACTGAATTGAATATTGTTCCGAAATTGAAATGAGTCTTAACACTAAAGTTATAATGAAGACGGTTTTGTTTGATTTAACGGTTATACCATTCAGCTTATTATTGCATAAATTCGGAAGGGATCTATGACATGAAAAGAGTCTTCAATTTGAAGTTAGTAATAAATATGAAAATATATGTGTCTCTGCACTGAATCTAAGCTGATGATCGGATCACTAAACATTTAGATCATATGTCGTTTATGTGAAGTTATTTATTAACGGGTACTAAGTCCTCTGGGTCGACACTTAGAAAAAATTGAACACCAACTCTTGGCTCTAATTAGCACACGGTTCCTTATAGTCTGGGAGGTAGCGTTGCATTTTAAGTAATGTTTTTACGCCGATCGATTGTTATCTTTCTCGTATGACTAATAAGTGAACCAAGCGTCAGCCGATGCACCCGCGGTGCAGGGTGTGGGTGTCAGAGGGCTGCGAAGGGGTAAAAGAAAAAATGAAAACTTAAAGTAATAGTAAGCCGGCTGAAACTTTTTTTTAGAAATAGTTGACATCATAGTGAGTTGAAAAATAACCGTCAGATGCATCGTGGAGGGGGGATTATGCGTCAGCTGCTCGCATGAACTTGTAAAAAAAACACGTAAAAAAAAGTAATAGCAAGCCGGATGGAATCTAATTGGGTGATTGTTTACATAATTAAAAGTACGAAAACAACAATCAGCTGCATGTGTAGCGGTGGAAAGTGCGTCAGCTGACGCAGTAAAGGTCAAAAATATTCGAGCATTGCTACTACGCTTTTGCCTTTTAGACACATATTTCGAGATAGATACTGGAACTACCGAAACCCATACCGTACCCTTCGAGCTATACCTGAGCCCTTCCCTGAAATTTCAGAGCAGGGGACGCGTTTCATGCAGCGTAGTAGACCAATAGGGGGTTTACGTGTCTTTTTGTCGTACGGCGTACGCGGCCAGTTTCGGTTGCACGTTCCGATCGAACGGATGCAACTATGTCGAAGATTCAACCGTTTTGTATATTCTGTGACACAAAAACAGGAATATTACTATCTTTTACGGAAAAAAGTGTACAAAAATGTACTTCTATATTGGAGATTCAACGAAAAAATAATTTATCTCTGAAATGTACCAACCCAATAAGCACCCATTCGTATAAAAACCGTATAAAAAAGTCATATACTCTACGTTTATTCATCGGAAAAAGGTTCCTCAGTTAAACGCATAAGTAGCGTTTATTGAAAGCGTTACGTCGATACGTTCATTATTACGCAATAAACAACGTTGAATACACGTGTACCACTTGAATATTTGGCCAAATTATTGTTGCGCGAAAAAAAAAATTAAGATACCTAAAGCAAATTAATTACAACGTATGAGGCGTTGATCAACAACTACTAATCGCAAACAATCGCACTTTCTTCCTAATTGAGAATTTTAAGATTAGAGAAACTTCGCATTATTGTTGTGGCCGGGATTCGATCCGGGGACGCTCGCATTCGCTTGTATTACTATTCGCATGCTCTATCAACTACGCCAAACTACCCATTGACGAAGTCAGACACTTTCTCGTAATTGTCTTGGACTTTGCATCTGTCTCAATGATATCAGCGTTTTAATGCAACCGAGATATGTTAACTAAACATCCGAGTTGCAAATATGTTATCAATTTAATTTCTTGCCTAGAGTTCCACACGTTCTCGCTCGATTCAATTATATTGCACATTCATTATTATATCAGGAAAACGTATAAATGACGTTAGGTCGAGTGCATATTATTCTAAAATCGAAATGCTTGATAGACATTCACAAAATGGACGTTGCCATTACATCTGTTAGGAACGTATAATGCGCGGATATGAAGTGATTGGAACAACGTAGAAATTGCGTGTCATATGTACGTATCATCAGCTGTTTAATAAACGTGCATAATTAGGATATTGTTAACGGTATGCACATCGTTGTTTAGATACCGTCAATATACGTGTACATTTGCGAGTGATTAAACCTATAAATCGAGTGCATATTATACGTTATAATTATCCTTTATAGAAACGTGTAATATACATGAATAGAAGAATTTATTCGTAGAAAAATCGTGTATTATGAACGTAGTTGTATGGTTTCCTAATGAACGTATTTCCGAAACGTGCAATATTAGTGTTGTCATATACTGATACCAAAAATCAACTGAATATTCATTTAATATTCGTGAAATATACGAATGGGTGCTTATTGGGAAAGTACCGTTAGAATTGAACGACGTTCAGAAATATCATTCGAAGTGTTATCGACAATTCACCGCATTACCACCAAAATACAGATTACAGGTTGAAACTCCTTCAACATCTACAGCGTCAAGGTGAGTTATACTTTTTTCTTTAAAGTTATTTTAATTGAAGTGCGATTTGATTTACACTGTTGCATATTGAACAATAAAAGATTCTCTTTCAGCTCGGGAGGAGACCCCCAAACTTCAGAGAAATGCCCTGAAAAGAAAAATATTAACATCGATGTTTCGGCGAATCCTAGCGAACAATCTTCTGAAAACCAAGACATTTTCTCACACGCTTCATCGAGTACCGGCGATCAATCTGATGTTTTGAATATTGCTACAATCGAGGAAGCATATAAAGCCGAAGGCGAAGAAGTGACAATACAGGATTTATCTGGTCCCGAGGACGCTGAAACTTCCACGGAACACACGTGTGCATTTTTTGTAATGAGAGGCTCAAAAAATATCGAGGTCGCGAGCGACTGTTACAGACATGTACAACAGATGATAGTATTAATAACCTGAAACGTAACGTGAGCGAAGTAGGTGACGTACATTTATTGGATAGAATTATTGAACAATATTCAAAATCCCGAATCGTTCGCTACCATAAATTTTGCCGATCGAATTGTCGAAATGCACTAATGTTGCAGATTGCCGCACAAAGCGAAAAAAAAAAAGAATGGCACAAATCCAGAGAAATTCAGAAAAAAGCTTTTGAATAAGTGTGTCGTTTTGTTTCGGAAAACATTGTAAAAAAAAGCAATGCTTATTCGTATCTTTTTTAAAAGCATTTTATATCGCTTGTGCAAAAGACGAAAATATTGACTCATCTGCAGATGTGGAACCGAATAACTTGGAAAAGAGATTACTTGAAAAATTTCCCAAAAAAATTGCCGTAGTCTGTATGGACAACAAAAAGGTTGTTAAACCTTACACCGGATTTTTAGTTAAGAATTATTTGGACACTTTAGAAAAACAAGATATTTTGGATAAAGCTGTACTAATTTTACGATGAGAAATCCGCGATATTAAACGTAATCCAATACCAGACAAATTCACAACAAAAGACTTAATAGAAGGAGAATGCGACAATCCGAAAGTATTACTTGATTTCTTTTCGAAATTAATATGTTCTAGTTTTCGGCGCAAGCGTAATTTAAACGTAGACAGAGTGGCTAAATCGTTTTCCACAGATTTAATTTATGCTGTATCGAACGGTCAAATTAAGCCTTCGAAACATATAAATATTGGTCTGGCATTGAAAAGCTTGACTAACAAAGAAAATTATCAACATCATAAATAAGTACGGGCACTGCTGTGGCTACACCGTTTAGAAACTGAAGCGATATTTTCTTCTACTCTTCGATCAGATGTTTGTCCTGAAGATATCATTCGCTCAAGAAGTTTATGCACAGGATTAGCTTACAACAATTTCGATCGGTTTGTAGATACTCCAACAGGCAAAGACACATTGCATGATGCTGTTGGCATTATATTTCAAGATATTGTTGATACTGCTCAGCATGATTCCTCAAACGATCCCCCCCGAGATTTCGAAAGTATCGCAAAAGATATAGCGGATTTAGAAACTATTGCACTAAATGCTGGGAGTTCTGAGGTTTCAAAGAAGAGACGGCGCACTTTTGATGCTATAACGTTCGAATTGGAACCGTACAACAAAAAGCCAAAATTACGTGAAACTTTAGAGCCTGTCGAAAGTCCATTGCGATTATCTATTCCTGAAGACCTTCAATCATTGAAACATCTTGATCTCGCTTGGGTACTTTCTCATTTCTTAAGATTGCCAAATACTCCATCATGGGTAGGTTTCAATAGCATGATTTATCACGATACCAGTTGCAAACAAAAAATTTCATACTTAACGACAATAAATTCTTCTCCGACGAATGTAGCAGTTGTTATGGAAACAATGAAACGGAGCCAACAAGTCGCTTCAGAATGCAATGAATATTATATGGAAGTCACGTATGATTTAGCTATTGCTAAAATCGCATTGCAGATTCAAAGTATGGAAAAACCAAAATTAGATAACTTATTTATTCATTTCGGAGCATTTCACATTATGATGGCATATTTTAAAGCAGTAAGGAAATTCATTGACGGTTGCGGAATTACCAATGTAATGTTAAACAGTGAGATACTGGCGAGTGGCTTCGTAAATAGTTTTATAACTGGTAAACACTTTAACAGGTGCAAACGGTTAGACACTCTCTTATCTTTAGCTCTTCAAACCCTTCATTTTGAAAAATTGATAAATGAAAAAAATATCGAAATAGCTGTTGGAACAAAGAAATATTTATCAGATTTCACGAAAAAAAATTAGTCAATCCAACAATTACCCGAGGAGAATTAATCGATTTATTTGAAAAGTATGAAGAATATAAAGAACAAACACTCAATGGCGAATATGGCAAGACTCCACAATTCTGTATGATTATGTCATGCTAGGCAGAAGTCTTCGAACAGCAAACGTTGATCTTTTTCGATTTGTTTTACCTAGAATTGCAAATCTCTTTTTCACTTCTAATCAACAAAATTATTCACGTTATACCGTGATATAGCACGAGAAATTGATAAAAGTACACGAATCTCACCCAGGCTTACAGTTGCAACTCGGAAGGGGATCGTTTGGAATTAAGAGAACCGACGAATCGTTTTCGAGACAACCCATTGATTTGACGCTAGAACAAACCATTAATGCAGATGCTGGAAATAAATTGACGGGAATAATGCATACTACTAATTCAATTTCGGCTCGTCAGCGTTGGTGCAAAAGCCATAGTATTCGCTCCACCATCATCAGTCATATCATGGAGCAAACAGGATTGAAAAAATCTCAGGACATTACTGCTGACCTTGAAAAAAGTAGAATAAAAAGAAATTCATTATAGCTGGAAAATGTTATTACTAATATCAAACAGAATATCAATCAATTTTCAAATGATTTAGAGAAAAGTTTGTTGTATAATATTTCAACAGGTCAAGCAGTACAGGACAACATTGAAAAATTTTCGCTCAACGTAGAAAACCTTGGAAATTATCTACGTGAACAATTTATTAAAGAATGTTCCAAAGATGTAGAAATATTTGAAAAAGCGATAAAAAAAATAAAATTTTGACTTTTGTAGATGCAATACCCAAAAAAAAAGTTGCTATTTCTGGAAAACTGGTAGAAGTACGAATGCAACGCTACTTATTTGCACAGTTGCTTTTGATTTCTCTCGAGCAAACATTGAATATCGATAAAGTTCTGTCGTATTCTCTAACGCCAGTTCTCTTAGCTATGTGTCACGCAGATGGGGTCATTTGTAAGACTGATAAATCAGTTTTACTAAAGATACTAGAAAAAGAAACAGATAGAAACACACCACAAAGATGTGACGTACTAATTTATGATAGTTTTTTTTATGCTGCATGCATTGGAAGACGTTCCGTCTACATTTGGGAATATTTCATAAAAGCTGATTCAAATGTTCACTAAAAATAACGCGCGCATTGCTATAATTACAATCGATCGTTACTTTTCGCCGTCGATTAAAGATAACGAGCACTTGTTAAGGGACACGATAAGAGGTCAACAGTACCGAATAAATGGCCCTGATCAAGTACGCCCAGCTAATTTTGCTAACGATTTGAAGAACACCTATTTCAAAGCTGCCTTAGTGGAATTTCTCTGTGACGACTGGGAAAATAATTATATGGCTAGCTATATAGGCGCTAAAACAATCTATATCAACTACGAGCTTTGTTATAAATATGAATCAGAAAGTAATGAAGTTGTAAGAAGCGTCGAACCTGATCTATCTTCTCCAGCTCATGAAGAAGCTGATACAAAAATTGTATTCCACGTTTGTAAGGTAGATTTCGATGCTCACGTTATAATTAGATGCTCAGACACGGATATTTGTATCATAATACTCGGCAATATGAGCGCTATTCAGAACAATTTGAAAATTACAATGCACATTGGTTCCGGAAATTCCCAAAGATTCGTTAATATTACGGAATTATGTGAAAAATTGGGGACCAATTCATGCTCTGCATTGCCGGGGTTCCATGCCCTCACAGGCTGCGATTTCAATCCCTCATTCTACAAGAGAGGGAAAAATAAGCCTCTACAATTGTTGCGAAAATCTCAGTCATACATGCG
This sequence comes from Tenthredo scrophulariae, assembly GCA_963978835.1. NCBI lineage: Eukaryota > Metazoa > Arthropoda > Insecta > Hymenoptera > Tenthredinidae > Tenthredo > Tenthredo scrophulariae. Next base: position 10,363,090 of record OZ022232.1, read on the forward strand.
AGCATTCAGTGATATTACAAATATCCCGAATTGTACATTAGACGAGGTTTTCGTAACGATCGAAGAATGTGTTTGTTGCCTGTACGAATTCAGAGGGATAAACGATGTCAACGCTACACGAGTAGCTACGTTTATCAAAAATTATCAAATCAATGATAAGAACGACATGCTCAAATTGAAAAGTCGTATCGACGGAGCAATCTTTCCACCATGTAAATCCGAGCTACGCCAGCATCTATTACGCACGGCATATATAGCGCACTTTTAGAGCCATACTCATCTTCAAGACCCTTCTCAATTATCTCCCACTGACTGGGGATGGGAAGAAAAAGAAGATAAATATGTATTTAAATGGTTCGAGCGAGATCAAGTGCCCCCATCAGTCACCAATATAACGGATAGGAGCGAAAATATTGCAGGTATGGAATTCTTGTCAGTGACACTTTCTTTCAGCTTGTACATTTCTGGTAGCCTGATTTTGATGATTAACTTATTTATTTACAGATAACGGCGAAGATAACCGAGCTCAAATTGTTGAACAAGATGACGAGAGCAATTTAACGCAGGACAGTTCTGATGACGATTCCCCAGAGAACGATGATGATAGCGGTACGATCGACAATGAATAATTTCTACGCATCTATTAATTTCTATATTTTCATTTCTTTTTTTTTATATCACCTTTCTATTGGTTTCTATCATTTTAATTTTACACTGTACATTACTTTATGTTATGCCCTTCGTTCATATTATATATAAAATAAAAGGAAAAATCACATTTCATAAATGCTTTCGTCCGATAATGTTTTACCTACACATATTATTCTTCCTGAGATTATCCTTTAATTGTCACAATGCCGGTTGAAATTTGACAATATGATAGCTTAATAGTTACATTTGCGAAGATTACCAATCTGCTGGGTGCAGGCAGGGGGAAGTTCTGTCAGCTGGACCCTGAGAGATACCGTGCATTGCGCGAATAATCTTTACCTTCACTGCGTCAGCTGACGCATTTTCCACCGCTACACATGCAGCTGATTGTTGTTTTCATACTTTTAACTATGTAAACAATCACCCAGTTAAATTTCATCCGGCTTACTATTACTTTTTTTTTACGTGTTTTTTTTTACAAGTTCATGCGAGCAGCTGACGCATAATCCCCCCTCCACGATGCAGCTGACGGTTATCTTTCAACACACTATGATGTCAACTATTTCTGAGAAAAGTTTCAGCCGGCTTACTATTACTTTAAATTTTAATTTTTTTTACCTCGAGAAATTTTTTTTTTCACGCGCGAGACGCAACGAGTCTATGTATACCCGAGAGGCAACTACCCTAACCTGTAACGCGAATTAGTATCTTCGTTTCCTTTCACCTCACAACATACACGAATTGAAACTAATTTTATCTAGGATGGGGCCATGAAAAGCTTTCATTTGAGCCCTGGATCGATTGAATCGGTCTATGGAGTGCTGAGATATAATTAACTTCAGATTCTGATACCCCGTTTCCACGTACAATGTTTGTCTTTAGTCTTCTTTTTCCTCTCTCTCTCTCTCTCTCTCTTTCTCTTCCTTTTACGATTTATCGCTCATAGAGCATGTAGTCTATTCTTTAGTCTTCTTCTTTCTCCTTTCTTTGTATGTCTTATCGCCCGTGAGGGCATGTAGACTTTTCTTATGTGTTATTTTCTTTACATAAAGTTCCTAAATTGATTTAATGCATATTTAGTTTATTTTATTTATACTTATTAATTATGACGTTATTATTTCTAATTTTCTCCTTTTTTTACTGTTATATTTATATAATTTTTAATTATTAATTATTTATTTTTTTAATTTATAACTTGGTTTCCTAATTTTCCTTCAGTATTCCAAAATCACTCCTGGTTTTGGACCATTTCTCCTCCATAAACTAGCTAAATCCAGAAGTCCATATTGACACTGATCTGCAAGATGGCGAGAGCTATACCTTCCTGTCGGACATCACAACTCGCCACCTATTGCCAGTCGTAGACTTCACTTTGGTGTTATGATTTTAGGTTTTTTTTTTTTTTATATTATTATTTTTATCCTTGGGTTTATTCCTATGTATTATTTTATCTGTTAATATTTTTATTTTTCTCTAGGTTAAGTTTCTATTTCCACTCTTTATTAACCCCTTATTTTCTCATTTGACAGTTGCCGATCCTCTGATCCTGATAAATATAGTCATAAAACCCCGCTGAAGTCTTTTAGTTGTCTCTGCTACCAAATGCACCACAGGTTTGAAGGGACACTCAACTGCAGAGACGATTGATTTCGCAATCCCCCCAGTCAATCCCTCGGGCCACGCCACTGGAAGCTTCAAACCAAAGAGACTGTTATATAACTACAACCCGGAAGCCCCAGCGCTCCACCCTCCTTGCCCCTGACCACCTGCAGCACCAGGGTCCATACTGAGAGTGACTAGTTTGCTAGTTTTTCAACTTGGTTATGTCCACCGATTCCTTGATCCCCCATATAAACTGAAGAATCCTTAAGTACCGTTTTTACGAGATTTTTTTTTTTTTAATTTTTCCCCCTTAAAATTCTTACCCCGGGGCTTAGTCACCCTTTGAATCCCTTGAACCTGTTATATCATCTCCAGATAGAAATTTATTTATTAAACATAAATTCAAGCACCCTTCTTCTAATACCAGGTAATTTAATAAAATTAATACTAAATTTCTCTGAGTTGTTCACCCCCATCCTGGTCAAATAACCTACAAGTTCTTGTCTTTCTTGACATTTCCAGAACGGACATGTCCAAAGAATATGATTCATGTTCTCCTCCTCCAACCCGCATTCACAATAACTACCGTCTGACATTTTTATTTTATAAAGGTGTTCATTTAGGTTCATATGCCCGGTCATAATTCGATTAGCTATTATAATTTGCTTTCTAGATAATATCTCTGTCTCGTACCATGGTACAAGCGTAAATTTGGGAGCATTATCAAATAATAGACGACCCTTCAGGATATTAGGTTCTCCGTAACGTTCCATTTCCAGCTAGGTAATATCAATCATATTGTTTCAATTCTGGTAATAGGTCATCTATATCTAATTTAATTAACTTTGAGCAATCACTCTTACTACCCTGTTTTGTAAGTTTTTCCGCTTCTTCATTTCCTTTAATCCCAATATGACCAGGTATCCACAGAATTGAGCAGTTCATTCCCCTTAGTCTAATTTAGAAAATTTTGTCCCTAGTGTTTTTGATACTTTCATGCATTTTGTTATTTAGTCCGTTATTTCTTAAATTCAAAACCACACTTAATGAGTCAGTAATTATAAGATAATTGTTTGCAGAGGAATTGCTTCTTAATATATGATCCAAAGCCTCGACTATTGCTATGGGTTCTATAGTAAAAATGCTCATTTTGGCATTAAGTCTAGCCCGGTAATTTAAATTTAAATCTTTAGACCATATTCCAAAGCCTGCTTCGTGGTTAGAACTATCCTTGGACCCATCGGTGTATATTAGTTTATAATTCCTATAATCTCTTTGCACTACTTCTCCGAATTTTAGCTCAGGGTTAGTATTTTTTTGCAGTTCTCTTCCCCTATCGCTGAGACAGACATTGCTCAGGAAAAGAGCGTCATAGGGAACAGAAAACGTGGCCATTTGTCAGGTCTCTTAATGATTTTGATTACCTTTCGTATGTCTTTCCAGCATCTTTCTATAAAATTTGGTATCCCACCCTGTACGCCTACTACCCGCTTCGCCTCGTCCATCCGCCTTAATGATCCCTATGTATCTTTAATTCCTGCACTAATGCTCTTAATTAGACTTTTCCTCATAAGGTATCCCCTTCTTATGCTCAACGGAACCATCCCGTTTATTTGGAGCAATGAATTTATAGGCGTGGATTTAAAACACCCCGAAGTTATTCTGAGGGCATTATTCTGAATTACTTCCAGTTTATACAATGTTTTCTTATTCGCATTTGCAAATGTGCAGTATCCCCATTCCAGGTTGGGTCTTACTAGAGACTTATAAAATGTTCTCAACGTGGATGGATGAGCTCCCCATTTAAATGACGATAGATATTTTAACATGTTTATCATTCTTTCCGTCTTTTCTTTCACAAAATTTATACGTTCCACCCAATCCATTTTTGTGTTCCACAATACCGCCAGATACCTAGTTGAGAGAACGTTTCTAATAAGCTCTCAATTTACTTTTATAGCTACAGCCGAATTTCCAATTTTAACATTCTTTTTTGGGAAAAGTAAAAATTTCGTTTTCGGTATTGAAATCTTTAAGTCTAAATCTTTAAAGAATCTACATAGCTTTTTTAAATCATCCGAGAGAATTTCAGTTATATCCGGGATAGTTGTTGCTGATGCCATAAAAGTCAAATCATCCGCAAAGGATATGTTTTCAGTCATCTGAGATAATTCTGAATTTACTCTAGCGATATAAAGAGTAAATAACATAGGGCTCAGAATCGAACCCTGAGGCAACCCCTTTTTTGCCTCCACTGACTCGACAAAGATCCCCTTACAATAGGCTTGAATTTTTCTGTTACCAAACACTAGATTTATAAAATGCACTATTTTCCTATCTATTTCATTTTCCAACATAATTTTACATAATTTTTCTGTATTTACATTATCGTATGCTCCCTCCAAATCGAGGAATACCACCCCCGTATGTTTTCCTACAATCTTAATAGTTTCTAGTTTGGTTTTTAATATAGTAAAGCAATTGGTGCATGACCTGCCGTATCTAAATTCATAAAAGCTGTTAGGGAAGACCCTTTTATTTTCCATTAACCATAGAATCCTATTGTTAATTACTATTTCAAGTATTTTTAACATTGTGCACGATAAAGCAATGGGTCTGTATCCCTTATCATTGGGTTTGGGAATGAAACAGACCAAATATTCCCGCCATTTATCGGGTATCTTGCCTCTGTCCAGAACAAAGTTATAAAATTTAGTGAGCCATACTACCATCCTCTGAGAAAACAATTTCAATACCCTGTAAGGAATGTTATCAACCCCTGGAGTCGACCCTACTTTAGATTTTTCAATGGCACTAGATACTTCCAATGAGTTCACTACAAAGTTTGATGCTTCTTCTCTATTTATTCCCGTTTCGTTGTTGATCCTAATTTCGTCGTTAGGGGCGTAGCCGTCTGTAATTTTCTTTATTGCAAGCTTCAACTTCGAATCTTCCAAAATAATGTTATGTATGTCTTTTTTTAAATGCTTTGATTTTCTCCCATATTTTCCCAATGGGAGTTTCCGGAGATAACTTAGCACAGAATTCTTTAAAACCCGTTTCCTCAGCTTTTTTAATTATTTTTTTAAATTCGGATTTTAATTTACAAAAGTTCGCCCATTTACCAAAGTACCGCGCCTGTCTTCTCCTATTGATACTATCACTACATTCAGGGCTCCGGCATATGGCTGGTATAGGGGTATTTTTTCCCCCCTTTTCTGCCGAGTTATGTATAGCATTACTTTTAATCAAACTGCTTATTATGAATTTCTCAAATCTTTCATAAACCTCCAGACAGTTTTCATCATCTAAAAGGTAGTCTGATTCTTTAAACTTTTCTTCAAATATAACAGCTAGTTTTTTCCAATCTACTTTGCTAAATCTAAGGTTATTTCTCGTAGGAACCGTGCTTAAAACTATGTTAGTTACCGTAGTGATAATAGGAAGATGATCGCTCCCCATGGAGTCCTGACCCACATCCCATATGAGTAATCCGGCGATATCCGGGGAGGCCAATACTAAATCTGGAGCACTTTTCTTATTATTGCCAGGAATAATCCTGGTAGCCTTACCGGAGTTAAGTATATCTATTCCTAAGTCTTTTGTTATTTCTTCAATATACTTCCCTCTTGTATTGACAATTTCGCTGCCCCAACAGGAGGATTGGACATTGAAATCCCCCATTATTATGACGTGACTATTTGACATTAATTCTTCGAGTACTAAACTTAAGTCGTTTTTGTTTATATTTATCCCTGGAGAGATGTATATTAAGTATATATGTAGGATGATTCCTTTATTTTGTAAGTTAACACCCAACAACTCCATCCCATTAGGAGTCTGAAATTTCCAGACAGCTCTGCTATACTGGAACGTAACCCTAATGTACATAAGAAGTCCTCCTCTCCCGGAAATCCTATCCCTATCCAATCTGACCGGATTGAAATCTTTCATGTTATTAGTATGATAATGGGCTTTGAAATTAGTTCCTGATATCCCTATGATGTCGGAATCATTCTTAATATTGAGTGAATCTCCTATTTTGTTTTTTAAGCCATTTGCATTCCATGCCATAATTCTAGCCATCTTATTAAGCTTCCTAACTTACTGATATTGGTATTAAAGTAATTTTTTCAACCTAAGCCTGAGGCCTTGTTGATTATGACTTTTAGTATACTATACATAGAGAATTATTTTCTATATAGTATGCATTTTTAATATATTTTTTTTTTTTTACTTTAAATCTTTTAACCTACAGATCTATTGATCAATATTCTTACTTAGTTACTCTCTATTCCTTATCGGGTTCCAATGGAATGTATCTATTTTTATTAATTACTGCTTAATTTCTTTTTTTGTCGTATGTGGGTTTTCTTTTTTTTTTTTTCCTTAATATTATTATATAGGGATCTTTGTCCACCACCTAATTCTATTAATCAAGTTCTAGATTTAATACTATCTTCCTGTATATGGTCCCCTACCCTCCACCAGTTTTGTTTTATACTAATGATTTACCTAATTCTATCTATGTTATGCCTATCTTATCCTAATCCTATATGCAATATTCTATTGTGTAGTAAATAATTTTTTTTTTTTTTTTTTCATATTTTTAATATTCATATATGAATTTTATAATGTTCTTTCTAGGGGAGTACCTCGATAGACACCTTCTGAGGGAGTTCCTCAACCATATGAACCATGACTGTTTCGTTATTACCTCCTGTATTATTTATTTCATTTGATTCCTCTATCCTCTCTTTTAATGCTTCCTGTACAACTTGTGTGACGGTAATTTCATTGTTTTACATACGGATTGCGTAAGTTGTCTGTTTTTAAGGAATCTATTATTAGCTCCACTATGTTAGAGTGAGTTGACTCAAATTGATCTCGTAAATAAACTTTGGCCAGATTTAGTGCTTGAAAGTTGCTGTTTCCAAGTTTCGCCTCAAAGGCGTTAACCCCACTATGAAATATATAAAATAAACACTCTTTACTGGAGGCCATATGAGCCTCTCGACAGTTAGCGCATCTAATTTCAAAGGTGCACTCTCCTGAGTGGTTAATCCCGCACTTTTCGCAGCGGGGGTCGAGCTTACATTTATTCTCTATGTGCCCAAAACTTTGACACTTATAGCATCTTCTTGTGGGATTTGTAAAATTTAATACTTTAACGGGACAGAAGTAAATATCCACTTCCTTGGGAAAGTCACCTCTATAATAAACCTTGATGTCATCCGTATCACTCCACTCGACCTCGTTCAAATCATCTTCATCATAAACTCTCTGCCTACACCTTTCTATATTTTTGATTTTCCCTCTAACATCCTCATTAAGGCCCTTAAGTACATCATCCTTGGTGAGATCTGCCGGTACATCATGAATAAGCTTGCACTCATATATCGCCTGATCCGGTATGATCGCGAACCAATTTTTACTTAATGATTTAACTGTGGATTTAATGAAGTTGTTAGCTATTTCTCCTGTTTCAAATATCAAAATTATCTTTTCCTGTCTTGCTTTTAGTATTTTTTTTGCTGTTAATCCATGCTCTACCATTTTTTTCCCTATCATCATCCTATGATAATTACCGAGGCTAAAGTTTTTTCTAACGACATACATATGAACAAAATGTGGACCCAGATCACCTTCCGAATATGTATTTTCGTTCCAGACCCCCAATATCCATGAGTGTTCTTCTATATTAATTCCCCTATATTTATCAGTTTTATTAGGAGGAGGAGACGCGATTACTGAAATCTTCTTATTAATTTGGGAATTCTTGTCACCCCCCGCAATTGAGGAATCGCTTTCTCTGCTATTGTTATGAGAAGAAGGTCTTTTAGACATAATTTAATCCCCAGTAAGATTTCAATAACTCAAGATTATAATACCTAGAAAACAATCTACAATATATCCAAGCTATAGCGCATATAGTAAAGCCAAGCCAATAACGGATAGAAAATAGCCAATCTAAGCCACAAGCAGAACCAAGCACATCCAAAGGTATCAAACAGTGACATGCATAATTCGAAGTTAGGTTACTTAAGCAATCTTAGCTTATTTTAAAGCATTAAAAGAGAGGATAGAGGAATCAAATGAAATAAATAATACAGGAGGTAATAACGAAACAGTCATGGTTCATATGGTTGAGGAACTCCCTCAGAAGGTGTCTATCGAGGTACTCCCCTAGAAAGAACATTATAAAATTCATATATGAATATTAAAAATATAAAAAAAAAAAAAAAATTATTTACTACACAATAGAATATTAATTATATTATTATTATAAGTCGATTCCGCATCCACCTTGGACTATTTCGATCTTTTATTTATACTGAATATCCTTTATTCTTGATTTAACCAATCTCTTCTTTAGACCAAAACAGTGAGTAATTACAAAATCACTTGACTTCCTCCGATTAGTTTAGCATTTTGAACACCCTTCACCAATTTCGAATTCCATCACTCGATACGTTACGTTCCCTCAAACAACTCGCCCATTCAGTTCAACAGCTAGAACCAAACTCTCATTCGACTTATCGCTCAGAGAACACTCACTTATGCCCGGTTTTATAAACGAGGGGTACTCATCGACCCCGGGGTGAATTCCTCCCCAGGGGTTGCGCTCAATTTTTTCACCAAAAATTCCAACATCACGATGGCCTTGCATCTACGCCTATGTTCATGCGCCTGACATTTGCCGCGCGATTTTGTATTATAGGCGTAGATGCACGGCCATCGCGATGTTTGAATTTTTGGTGAAAAAATTGAGCACTACCCCTGGGGTGGAGTTTACCCCGGGGTCGATTAGTTCCCCCTCGTTTATAAAACCGGGCATTAGTCATCTTCAGACCAAGATTCAGCCCACTAAAACCATTCCCATAAAATCACATTTCGTCGCTGAATGCATGTTCTATGCTTATACACAGAACACACGTCTTTACGCATCTGGGAACATGACATAGAAGGGATAAATCCACACAAAAGTTGTATAGAGTGGCGTAAGTGCAAGTGTCACGACGTAGTCAGCGCTGGTATCGCAGACCGAAACCATCTGCAACACTAGCAGACACCTGTTTTCATTTCATGTTTTTAAATTTTAATAAAGGAAATGAAAGAATATAAGTACAAGCAATGCTTAATACAAAATTTGAAGGTACAAAAACTAGTGAATACCCACCAAAAGCCTCTCGGGTGCGAAAACCTTACGCCAAATACATCAATGTGATAGTCACCAACAAAAATGTTTCGATAGGTTAATCTTAAATCCTACGATCTCGAGCTTCTGAGGTTATGCGAATCGACTGGAGTGTGAAATTCATGGTGATAAATAAAATAACAATTGTGAACGGATAATTTTACGATTAGGTTTGGTTTACCTTGCATGACACAAGGTCAGATGACTATTAACTGACTATTTCCTCTTTACCTATACATTGTAGATTTGGCTTATTTTCATTTATGAATGCAATCATCGGAAAAAACAGTTTTTTGGGTTCAATTATTTAGCAAGTTATCGCCTGAGGAAGTCTGACAAGAGAAAATCAAGAGAAAATGTTAAAGTTGGAAAATATGAGGATAGTATGATTTGATATAAGGAACGGCAAGGAGCCAGACCAACAAAGCCGAGTTAAAACGGGGGATTGCAACGAATTCCACTTCTAGCTCTATGTGAAGCCCATCTCCGAAGGCTCGTCTGCTCAGACTCAAATTGTGAGTCAACGTTATGCGTAGGATTCCGACGAGTTTGATAATTTGACTCGGTATCATCTAGTCAAAACGAGACCGTCAGTCGACGTTATGTGTTGGATTCCGATAGGCTTTATTCTACACTCCACGTCAACGTAGTGCCTTGACCTTCGGTGGAGATAATTTTTCAATCCATGTATAATGTATATTCATAATTTAATGTCAAATTTCAATAAATTTGTTAGATTTTGGGATGTAACCTGTGTCTGTATGTTCGACTCTCTCAAGCTTTCTTCAAATTCAGATTAGTGCTATGACGACAATTCGAATGAATACATGTGGATATTTTATTAAGCATAAGGGTTTAAGTTTTTAATCCATTTGAGGTTGTGGTATATTTGGGTCTCATGATAGCTATGCAATGAAAATACATGATGATTGACCTTTAAAAAGAACCTTCCAAAAATGTTGGTCAGAACCTAATTGCTTATTGAAGTCCATATATAATAATTTTCCAATTTTGAATTTTGAAATACTGTTATGATAAGTAACATGTAACCCTGCATGCAAGTGATCCGCCATTGCCGGTCCCAAGCCCTGTTAGATGTTGTAGGTATAAATAATTATTGTAATGGACCAATTTGTAAGCGCAATGAAAGTGCATCACGCGTCAGTCTACAAATTTGAGACTTGGGGAAAATTATGAGCACACGCGTGCCCGTTGCTGTTGACGTTCCTGCTTATCGAGGGACTTCGAGCGGTATGAAATAGTATTGTTCTGAGTATAAGTCGAGGTTTTTTGTAACGAACATCACTCCGAAAAAGCGCCCTCGACTTATACGCGAAGTCGACTTAAATTCGGGATAATATGGAAAATTCACCTTATCAACTAGGCAAACTTATTTATCGACCGATCGATTTTTATCGAGAGTTCGATTGTATAATTCGGCCAATGGAATTCACGTTCGGATGCGCGCGTAACGTGCGAGATATCGAAAATACGAATTTCAATTTTTCCGGACATCAATTTTTCCGCACATATATTGTTTTTTAGATAGCGTCGGTTATTGCAAACGAGTTTTTATGTGATATCATCGAATATTGTGATAAAATCACTGGTGGATAAAATGGATATCAATCGAAGTGGTGATAGAGTGGAATCGAGGGCTTCGCAAAAAGATCGCATGAAAAAAAAGATTCGAAACAGTTACGACGCGAATTTCAAATTAACTGTAGTGCGAGATGCAGAAAGAACCGACAATTGTCGAGCCGCAGATAAATATGGTGTTTTAGAAAAAAACGTTCGCGATTGGCGGCGAATTAAACAAAAATTAAGAAGCGCGTGTTCTACACGACTGAGTTTTAGAGGGCCGAAAACCGGAAAATATCCCAGAATCGACGATCTCGTATCCGATTATATTCACGAAAAACGGGGTCAAGGATTTGCCATAACTCGCGAAGTGATACAAATAAAAGCACTGGAGACTGCGAGGAACATGAATATCCCTCAGGCGCAATTCAAGGCTAGTTTGGGTTGGTGTAGGCGGATGATGCGGAGGAATGGCTTATCATTGAGGCGAAGAACAACCCTGGCTCAACGTTTACCAAACGACTTCGAAGAAAAACTAGTTGTATATCAAAGATTCGTTTTAGACCTGCGAAGAGACAACAATTATCTGCTTAGTCAGATGGGTAACGCCGACCAAACACCAGTGTATTTTGCCATGCCGTCAAATACAACCGTTAATGTCAAAGGCGCAAAAAGCGTCTTAATAAAAACTAGTGGTAACGATAAGATGAGGATCACCGTCATGTAAGCAGTATTGGCAGATGGTACCAAGTTACCTCCATACGTCATATTAAAACGCAAGCGTTTACCGAGAGAGAAACTACCAAATGGAATCCATGTTCGTTACCAAGAAAACGGGTGGATGTCTGAAGATTTAGTACAAGACTGGTTACAGACAGTGTGGAATAGACGACCTGGTGCTTTGCTAAAACAGAGAGCAATGCTTGTGCTTGTGCTTGATGCATTTCGAGGCCATACAACCCAGGGTGTGAAACGTGTGATTCAGGAATTAAACACAGACCTGGTTGTCATACTAGGGGGCATGACTTCACAACTGCAAGTTTTAGATGTTGTTGTCAATAAACCATTTGAAGACAGACTAAGGTCTCACTACACTAAGTGGACTCTGGAAGCAGAACACGCCTTAACACCGACCGGAAAAATAAAGAAACCATCGGTTACCCTATTACTGCAATGGATTCAAGCTGCCTGGCGATCCATTGAGCCTGAAACCATTGTAAAAGGATTTAGAAAATGTTGCATCAGCAATGCCATGAACGGGACTGAAGATGATATCCTTTGGGAGGATGAGGATGCTTCAGAAGGAGACGATGGCTCAAGTGAAGACAGTGAAGAGGGTACCAATGAGAACGGCACTGACCAAGACTCCGATGATGCTTAGACCATGTACCTGAATATAAGATCTCGATATCTATGTCATGCTTCGAATTCACTGATAAGTCCTACTGAAACATATGTTAGGAAAACGAAAAATTGAAAAAAAAAAATATATAAATATAAATATAAATGATAATTTCTTTGTAAAAGTCGACTTATATTAGGTCTCTGAAAAAATGTCTCCCAATAAGACCTTAGAATTGGAGCTCGACTTATACTCAGGGTCGACCTATGCTCGGAACAATACGTTAGTATAGAACAACCGAGCGAGCGTAGTGAGCGAGCACAATTATTAGGTGTTCAAGCAAAATTTTACAAAGAGTAGTGAAATCAACCCCAAAAAGCACCTTCGGTGCAAAAACCTTTCGCCGAGTCCATTAATGTGTATATCACTCCACCAAAAAATAATCAAAGATTGTGCTCGTTGGCTCGCCGTGCTCGCTCACTCGATTGGTTGATGATTATCAACATACAAAAGCATTGGAATCAAATACAACTGCCAAGTACCTGTAGAATAATAAAAGTTTGGACTTGAAAAATTGGTTCAAACTAAATAACGTACTCGTTCGCTTGCTGCGCTCGCTCACTCGATTGGCTTGCGATTATTGGTTGAAAAAACAATTCGGATGAAGAAATTGAAGATGTCAACATTTATCAAAAAATATTCATAACGAAAAAATAATTTGAGGTGCTTGCCTACGCAATTCCACCAGACCTGAAAACATTGGGAAAAAGGTGCTATTAAACGGAATATCTCGGCCTAGGCACCGAAATCAATGAAACAAAATACGTCGCGCAATTCTATGTGCGAATCCGAACTCGTAGGGCCCAAAAATGTTTTTTTCGCGCGAAAATAGAGAAGATATCCATGTAAAACGTTCCAAAAATGTTTTTTTCACGCGAAAATAGAGAAGATATCCATGTAAAACGGTTTTGGAACGTTTTACATGGATATCTTCTCTATTTTCGCATGAAAAAAAAATGTTTTGGGCCGTACGTATTCGGAGTCGCACATATAATTGCGCGACGTATTTTGTTTCATTGGTTTCGGTGCCCAGGCAGAGATATTCCGTTTAATAGCACCTTTTTTCCCATTTTTTTTCAGGTCTGGTGGAACTGCGTAGGCAAGCACCTTAAACAAAATTGTAAAAAACAATTTGGAGGTAGTGGTACTTGGGGGGCCTTTTATAGAAAAAGAAATATGAAATACCAATTACGAACCATGTCAATGTCATCTGATAGCCATTCAAACATTGGCCCGCCAACGTACCACGGACTCCAATTTTTTTTTTACAATTTTGTTTAAATTATTTCTTCGTTATGAATATTTTTTGATAAATGTTGACATCTTCAATTTTTTCATCCGAATTGTTAATTCAACCAATAATCATAAGCCAGTCGAGTGAGCGAGCGAACGAGTACATTATTTAGTTTGAACCAATTTTTCAATTCCAAACTTTTATTATTCTACAGGTACTTGGCAGTTGTATTTGATTCCAATGTTTTTGTATGTTGATAATCATCAACCAACCGAGTGCGCGAGCGTAGCGAGCGAACGAGCATAACCTTTGATTATTTTTTGGTGGAGTGATATACACATTAATGGACTTGGCGAAAGGTATTTGCACCGAGGTGCTTTTTGAGGTTAAATAGTTGATGTTACGTCATAACAACGGGAAATAGTTAATATGGCGTGCCGATACACAATTTTGAATCCTAACATACTCAAACTATCTTTAGTTAATAAGTCCTATAGCTACGCTCAATCATAAACCTTAAACTAACTTCTACTGCTTTCTATATTTCCGAGGGGCACATTTAGTGACCAAATGTGCACTCACAAATGGAAAAGTACAAATATTTACAACCCTACCTAAGGGGCTGTCTAACGAGTAGTTCCTCTATTGTTCCCGTCACGTTCTTTCGAACGTACGTACGCATATACACATGCTACATGTACGCTTAGCGTGTTTGATTCTGACCGGTATGAAGTTGGCACCACAGTATTCTGTCTCCTTCTATCCTTCCTGGTTACATAGAGAATAAAAGAGACAGAAGACTGTGGGGCCAAGTTCATACCGGTCAGAATCAAACACGCTTGGCGTACATGTACATGTACACATACTATTCTTCCTAGAAAGATTATGTACGGAGTTTCCCACTCTTATAACTAGACTTTTCGCCAAATCTTTTTGACCAATCCTAAAAATCGACTGATGACAATATTCAACCAATACGAAAAACCGACCAATCAATAGGCTCCGACATCCCTCCACTTTTCCAAAATCCTCCTAATTCTCGTTTTATCTAGCAACTAAAGAATCAGTTTAACTTTGACGCTCGAGAAGTACAAATCATAAAAGAAATTATAAGAGCAGTCGGAAGCATTTATTCAGTAACTAGTAACTCTAAAAAATCTTCGTGTATATATCAGGCGGTATTAATAATAAACTACGTCACTAATACCGTGATACGACATCTTTGACATCCCTATTATTCATATCCCTGAATAACTTGAACGTAACCAACTATACGTAATATTAATTTGGGGCGTAGTCACAAGGCCGAGATCGAACCTCGTCTCGGATTCGACAGTTACTAATATTAGCGGGTACAGAGTCTTTTGTGTTACCACTTGGCTTTCAAGAACGAAAAGATTGAATACAACTCTTGGCTCGATAATTGCACACGGGTCCTCCACGCACCTCGCGACTTGACAGAAGAAAGACGCTACTTCAAGTTTAAAGGCGACGAGGTGCTCGCGGTTGCAACAATGTAGGTATTACTGCGCGCGTGGCTTAGCCAATCAGGGTCTTGCTCAGTGGCTAATTGTCGTCTGATTGGTTTCGGGACTACTTGCAGTTAAGCGTAGGAGCGAGGCCCCGGTGGCGTTGTGCGTTCCCATGCTACTCGATGCCTCACCTATAGTCTACTCACGCTAGCTTAGTTTGAATATCTTCGTACCGCATTTATATCCTCATTTTACATTCAAATTATCACGCATTCGATTCCTCCCTAAATTTGGTAATGTTTGGTTTAAAATATCGCACTATTCTATTGATTAGTTAGCTTGATTTTCCCCATTTCTTTGGAAAATGAGAGAGAGAGAGAGAGAAACTGCACCTACGCATTAGTATAATAGTGAGGATGAGTGGCCAGCAATACTGGAGCTCCAGCGTTGCTTCGCCGTTGACTTATAAGTCGTTTCAAGAAGGGATAAATATTAGTTACAATTAAATATTGTATTTTAAATGTGATTCGCCTTTAAGCTCTAAATCACGCCAAATGTAAAACGAGAACACTACTGCACGCTGTTCATAAATGAAATTGATATTTATCCGATTTTTAAAATATGATAGAAAGAATGAATTAATGAAAAAAGAAATTTAGGCGATTTAGGTATATCAAAAGTTACGCACGGAACATAAGCCACTAATTGCCTTAATATACGTTTGAGTTCGATAATATTTACAATTAGCCTTAAGAGGCTCTCACCTTCTATCCCATCTCCGTGTATTTCATCAACGAATAATGATGCGAGTATGATCAAATTCAGAGTCAATATCACTCTTTTATTATAACTTCCCATTATATTTAGGAGTACAGAATTTAGCCACGTTTACTATCGTCACAATGGAAGACCCGTCGCAGATAGACCGTTCGTGTGACTGACTGACTACTTTCTCATGTATTATACAATATGACAAGAGTTAGTGGGGCAATGACTTGCCGGAAGTCAAGAAGAAGAAGGGGTAAAAGTGGTAAAGAGGAGGGGATATCTGTGCGAACGATTATAAAACCATTGTATGAGACTAGAATGCCCAGGAAATGTGAGACTGTGAGTGTTATCGAGATTTTCGCATACATCATAAGTTTCACTTTAGATCTTAAATTAACAATTTATCTATAGCTATTGATACAGTTAAATTAAACTACCGGTATATCGATTGGAAAGTATTTCTCTGGCAGTTTGTGGCAAATAGATCAAAGGAAAATTATCGCATAACTTATCGTGAGGCTGCTATTTGAGTTATCAATCTTAACGTCGAAACAGGCTATGCGATACGGGGCTTTGTTATTCACGTGGTATTAATATAAGCAAATAATTCACGAGGAATTTTAAAATGATACAACAGTGCAAAAAAAAATTCCGTTAAGGGGCCCCCAACCTTAAGAGCATGTCCTAGTCCTACCTTTACCGACCGAAAGAAAAAAAAAAAAAAAAAAAATGGCAAAAACTCAGAAACGATGGTCAAAAATGATATATAATGGATTTATTCGATGATTAGGGACGAATAGGTTTGATACAGTACGCGAGATTATTCGAAATCGAGAAAAATGAATTTTTTACGTTCGTCAAGGGTGACCGTGTCACTTATTTTGGTTAATATCAGAGTCTACGCGTGAAAAACTCAAAAAGCAGCAACGTACCCCTATACTCGACATGCAATGCCAAACAGTTTTGTCTAAAAATTGTGTTGTTTCACGCAACAATGGGGCGAAGGGATCGAAAGTAGAGCGGTGTGAAAGTGTAAATATAGTGTAAAACTGTCGATTTCCGACAGCTGAGACACGGCACGGTCCTCGGCTAACGCAGCCCGACAGATGGCTCTACGCGTAAATCATCGTCCGGGTAAAGATATATCGTAGTCGCTGTCGACAATTTTACACTATTTACACTTTCACTACCACTCTACTTTCGATCCCTTCGCCCCATTGTTGCGTAAAATAACACAATTTTTAGACAAAAATGTTCGGCATTGCATGTAGAGTAGGGGTACGTTGCTGCTTTTTGCGTTTTTGACGCGTAGACTCTGATATTAACCAAAATAAGTGACACGGTCACACTTGACGAACATAAAAAATTCATTTTTCTCGATTTCGACTGTCTCGCGTACTATATCGAACCTATTCGTTCCTAATCATCGAATAAATTCATTACATATCATTTTTGACCATCGTTTCCGAGTTTTTGCCAATTTTTGTTTTTTTTCCGGTCGGTAAAGGTAGGACTAGGACATGCTCTTAAGTTCTAGCTATATGAAGTAACGGTGAAAAAACATCTTCGAAATATTTGTACTGGAGGTTATTTATAGCGTAGAATTCAATTATCAAAAAAAGAAAGAAGAAATTAAACGATCGTTTCCAAGTCTTTTGAATTCTGTATTCAACGAATAAAACGAGCTGTTACAAAGTCCATACGATTATTTGTTAGAAATCCAATTCTAAATACCCACAAATTGTTTCAGATTTTTAAATTCGATTTTCAGCAATTTGACTCATGTTCTACGAAAAAAATGGTGTGTTTTACGCTCCGAAACCTTGAAGATTTTCACACGCGAAAATATGACCCGCGTTCTCATACGCAAATGGATAGATCTATTTATTTATTGCCAGTGATAGCAGTAATAAAGTTATGGAACCGAGCCCCAGACGGTGCTGTCGCAGAGTATGTATACATGTGAATGAATTAATTTGCAGAGTAGGTACGCACCGTCGGTAAGCTAGATTTTGACAATGTCACAAAACTCTGTAGATAACTGTTTAGTATTGATTATTTTTACGCCTCTGGATATTTATACCTGAATTTTGTTCTGTCGCATTCAACCGGTTAGACGGTCTGATAGAGCTCAAGATGAGCTCATTCTTCTACGGTTTTTTAATCAATGTTGTCTATCATAGGTATCAACATTTGTAATTACATATAGATCAATTCAGGCAATCTGTCAAGCTTGAATATAGTCCCTGAGTCATTAGAAGGCGAATTCTAAGATCGAAAAGCGTATTGTGCACCTACCTTCAAAATTTTTCCTGCGGACAAATGCCTTCTTTAATTTGTCGAAAATTTGCTATTCAAAAACGAGGCAAAATATTTATTCAAAAAGTACAGTTCATCAATGTAATTGACTAAAATCAGTATTAGAAAGTATCTAAGACAGTAAAACAATCGAGTAATGATTAGAATATGCTCCTACGCTCCTATTATCATATTATAGCTATAATGTGAGACGGAAATATTTTCCTCACCTAGCGCGGTCGTGGTCCTAGAGACTGCTAGGGCTCCAGCCTATGTCTTTTTTATATTTTAATGTTGGGCGCCAGCTAGTCCGACGGACTAACAAATTAGATTTATAATTAACTTAATTAAGACAATTAACTCAGGGTAGGTACAGTTGGTGGACCAGGTGATTATTTGCGAAGCTGATCGATCATGCACAGAGGAAACAAGATAGGAGATAGCTCAAGATGAAGATATATGAATTTATTCAAGACTTACGTTTGTTGACAAAATTATTACAAAGCGTAACGGTCGCCTCTGGACGTCTATATCCACTGATTAGGTAATCACTTGTAATTTGACGATTCACAATGTTTATTATACACTCAACTTTACTAATTGACAATAATATTTAACGATAATAATTGCTTTAATGTGACGAGATTTTATATAATGTGACGAGACTCCTCGAGGGTTGACTTCGTTAATTAAGACAATATAGATGGTCGAAGTCTTTGACCAGAGTGTCTATTTTGAAGTCATGATGAAGAGTATATATATATATATATATATATGGGGTATTCCACGTCAAACCAGCAAGCGCAAAACCCTCACTATTTTAGATCGACTTAATTATCATATATGATACTTGTTAGGGTTCAAAATGATCAAATAAATTTTTTCAATTTTTTTATTATTTATCATTCCTTTACAATAAGGAAAAAAAAATTTGCTCTGTGATTACTTAGAAACATTCTCCATCTAAGATCAAAGTGGAACTACGATGGACCACCGAGACAAAAAATGAATTGTTAAAAATTAGAAGAATCACAAAATTATTCGAATTATTCATTTTAATCCTTTAAAACTTAATGGATTTCTTGCAACAAATCAAAGTATTATCACCTTGAATCATAACACGTCGTGTGTATCTCTTATATTTACGCAGATTTTACCATACATACCATACATGTTGGATACATTGATAGAGGTATCCCGTGCCAACTCGACCAAAGATTTTCCCTCACCATTTTTGATTTCATCCATAATTTTTCATATGATTACCTTAATTCTACCACGCACTTATGAATTTTTCCAGATTTTTTTTTCCGAAGCGTTATTTATTCCGATTCGTGAATTTTCGAAACTTCCAACAGAAAGACACTTTTGATTTTTTTTTTTTTCAAATCTTAAAAATTCTGTGTCCGAAAACGATCACAGTCCCTATTCGAAAGTGGAAACTATTCTCCTCATATTTATTTTGCCGATTTAGGAAGAGATTATTCCGTAAGCGTGGTGGATAATGGCTCACAGGATTTTTTCAATGCAGATGCAATACAGATTTCATCTTTAGGATAATGGGTGGTAACCATCAGACATACGATTGATTTCATTCTCGAAGATTCTAATCGAAAAAATTCTGGGAGCCATTATCCACCATGTTGACGGAATAATTTTTTCTTGAATCAGCAAAATAAATATATAAGGTAAATAGTTTCCACTTTCGAATAGGAGTCAAACTGATCATCTTCAGACATAGAATTTCTTAGATTTAGTTTTGGAGGATTAAATGAATAATTCGGATAATTTTGTGATTTTCCTAATTTTTGACAATTAATTTTTTGTCTCGGTCGTCCATCGTAGTTCCACTTTGATCTTTGATGGAGAATGTTTCAGGTAATCACAGAGTGCGTATGATTTTTTTACTTTTTTTCAATCGGGTCCCATTGGCAAATTTTTTTTCCCTATTGTAAAGGAATGATGAATAATGAAAAATTGAAAAAAATTATTTGATCATTTTGAACCCTAACAAGTATCATATATGATAATTGAGTCAATCTAAAATAGTGAGGGTTTTCGGCTTGCTGGTTTGACGTGAAATACCCCACATGCATTCCTTTCGGTAATTGGCTAGGGATCTACTCCTCTCCCTACTCTACTGTTGCTAGATTTCTATTTACCAAAATCAATAGTCTTGCGCATGCGTATCATCCCTCAAACTAGCTCGGTTCTTTTTATTTGTCAAGCGGCCATGGATAATGACATAAATTAGGATTCAATCGACCTGACAAATCTCTCGTACAATTAATTCACCCCAAAAAGCACCACTGGTGCAAAAACATTCCGCCAAGTACAATAATGTGGTCACTACTCCCAAAAAAATCTATCAACAAAAAATCCTCGATAAAAGTGGTACTTTAAAAATGTCTACTCACAAAAGGAATGAAATCAGATACAATTGCCAAGTACTACATGTCTTCTGTATAATTATAAAACAGAAAACATGAAGAAAAAAAATTTGGAAAAAAAAATACGTGGTACTTGCCGGGCCAATATTTCATATTGATGCGGATTTAGCTTCGGTAAGTTTCGCAGTAAATTAATATGGATCCCTGAGTTGAAATAAAGATTCAAGTCTGGATGCAAATTAAAGTCAGGAAAAATGCGTATATTGAAAAATGGGTGCGTTCAAGTTGAGGTCTAAAACAAGACTGTTTTTACAATAATTCGGTTGCAAGCAGCAACCGATAATTCAGCTATTTTACATCAACTATTCTGTAATCTTTTATCTTCTATGACTGCTAGACTGCGCGAAACATATAGGCGATTTCCTAGCAATGAGAAATAAGGAAATCTACCTTTGTAACAATATCAACATAGGATTATCGACATAGTTCAATTGCTGTTTTCTCCTACTTATCTACAAGAGGCCCGCCAAGTACCACTACCTCCAAATTTTTATTTTTTCATGTTTTCTATTTCATAATTATACAGAAGATATGTACTTGGCAATTCTATCTGATTTCATTCCATTTGTGAGTAGACATTTTTAAAGTACCACTTTTATTGAGGATTTTTTGTTGATAGATTTTTTGCGAGAAGTGACCACATTATTGTACTTGGCGAAATGTTTTTGCACCAGTGGTGCTTTTTGGGGTGGATATCACTACTTTTTGTACAATTTTGCTTGACCACCTAATAATTGTGCTCGCTTGCTACGCTCGCTCGTTTGGGTATTCCTATATCCTCGCTCGCTTGTCAACATTCTGCCAATTCTGTCTATGAGTAGCTCAACGCACATATGGTATACATTTAATACCATCCAAATTCCTTGATAAGCACTAATGTTAAATGTGGCAGTATAATATGAATACTTTTTCTAAAATTTTGCTTGACTACGTACGGTGATGCATTTCATACCATCTGTATCCCTTGATAAGCAGTAATATTAAATGTGGTAGCATAATATAAATATGTTGAAGGCACAGAGGCCTGAAATAATGACACACGCTATCATTCGTTGCTCTCCAAGCCCTGTAAATATACCGTGACAATCAGGTGAATCCGAATGGTCCATGCGCCCGGATAGCGAATATTGGCGAATATGACGTCATTTTAGCGGGCTAACCACTCGTTGCGCTGAAAAATTCCTGGGGTGATTTTGGCGCGCGGTCGATGCAACTCGGCAGCCATTGTTGATAGAAGCCGGCTGACTGTCAATACATCGCGGAAGGTAGGCATGTGAGGTTATGTTCGTTTATTTTAAGTAAATGATGGATAAGGTGAATAAAAACTACGTGAATAAGCCATGAATATTTATCAAAAATCTATCAATTAGTTTTAAATGATATCTTCATACAATCAACGAATTAACCTAAGCTATAACTAGGAATTAGATAGAGTCAAAAAGTTCATCGAGAATAACCAATTTGAACGAGATTATTAATTGTATTCTAGGGTTGAGGCTTCAATAAATTGAACTAGGTGAGTGAGAAGAACTTTATTGAAGCTTACTAAAAGTTCATTCAATGCATAATAAGGATAATTGTCATGTTGTAACGAATTAGTTCTCGTTACAGTCAGCAGCGCAGTTTAAACCGCCAGGTCTTAGAGTCTTCGAGAAATGCACTACGCCTAGACTGGACATAATGCCTGCGCCTGTAATTTCAAGGTAAGAATTATCACACATTCAATGACAACATTCATTGGTCACAAACATCTGCTAATATTCCTGTAAAAAAAAAAGTGCTGTTCAATGGAATTAAGTTATTGAAAAACATGAATATTTGAAAAGTATGAATAACTACGATATTGTGCAATGAATGTGTGATAATTTTTACCTTGAAATTACAGGCGCAGGCATGATGCCCAGTCTCAGCGTTGGACATTTCTCGAAGACTCTAAGACTTGGCGGTTCAAACTGCGCTGCTGACTGTAACGAGGACTAATTCATTACAACATGATACTTATCAATGTTATGCATTGAATAAACTTTTAGGAAGCTTCAATAA
Organism: Tenthredo scrophulariae; assembly: GCA_963978835.1. NCBI lineage: Eukaryota > Metazoa > Arthropoda > Insecta > Hymenoptera > Tenthredinidae > Tenthredo > Tenthredo scrophulariae. Next base: position 10,385,789 of record OZ022232.1, read on the forward strand.
AGTTTATCTCACTCACCTTGTACGAATTATTGAATCCTCAACCCTAGAATACAATTAATAATCTCGTTCAAATTGGTTGTTCTCGATGAACTTTTTGACTCTAATTAATTCCTAGTTATAGGTGAGGTTAATCCGTTGATTGTATTAAGATATCATTTAAAACTAATTGATAGATTTTTGATCAATATTCATAGCTTATTCACGTAATTTTTCTTCACCTTATTTATCATTTGCTTAAAATAAACGAACATAAGCCCACATGTCTACCTTCCGCGATTAATTGAAAGTCAGCCGGTTTCCAACAACAATGACTACCGAGTTGCATCGACCGCGGGCCAGAATCGCCCTAGGGATTTTTCAGCGCAACGAATGGTTATCCCCCTAAAAATACGAAATATTCGGTGTCCGGGCACATGGACCATTCGGCTTCACCTGATTGTCACTGTAATATAACCTCAAATGGATATCAGTGGATCGAACTGCTTTGGAGACACTCACCAAAAAGTCCGAGGATTTTATAGATAACTTTTGTGATCAATTGTCAAAATTGGTTGCACATGATTTCATTGCGAAGCAGCAAAGTGGTTATTGGCAGAAGATAAGAAAGAGCTTGAAAGTTGGCGAATTTTCAGTAGTATGTGATTTCGCTGAGAATTATGCATTTATTGAACAAGATTCTACGCAAACGTTTCACTGGAATCATAATCAGGCGACTATTCATCCAATCGTGGTTTACTATAAAAGTTACGATGACGACCAGTTGAGACATTTCAGTTTTGTGATAATTTCAGAGCATCTGAAACATAATACAGTTGCGGATTATTTATTTCAAAAAAAGTTAATCAACCTTATGGAAGAGAAGTTTAAAAATTCAATCCCTACAGAAAAAATACTTATATTATATAAATATAAGAACAAAAAGAATTTCATAAACATGACACATCACTTTGAAGACTTTCAATGCCAAGCCGAATGGCATTTCTTTGCTACATCACATGGAAAAGGCCTGTGTGATGGGGTAGGTGGAACTGTTAAGAGATTACCTTCACGTGCGAGTTTATGGTTGGCAATTCCAATCCTATTCAAACATCGCTGGATCTATATAATTGGGCATGTTCTTATTTTCGAAGCATATCTTTTGCGTAGGGGAGACCGGTGTCAGTTGTAACACGGTGTCAATTGTTACAACGAAGATTACGCCGATTTTTACGATCGATTTTTGATAAATATCAATAACTTATTCACGTAGGTTTTATTCACTTCATTTATCATTTGCTTAAAATAAGCGAACATTACCCCACATGTCTACCTTCCGCGATGTATTGACAGTCAGCCGGTTTCCAACAACAATGTCCAACAATGGCTGCCGAGTTTTATCGACCGCACGCCAAAATCATCCTAGGGGTTTTCAGTGCAACGAGTGGCTAACCCGCTAAAAATACGAAATATTCGGTGTTCGCGCGCATGGACCATTCGGTTTCACCTGATTGTCCCGGTATGTTCTTGTGTGCATATACTAAATACGAAATATTTGACCCATTATATATAGGAAAATATTTGTGAATGAATGATAACTTATTGAAGACCTGCCACATTGAATGAAAGCTTGTCACTTATTTATTCATGTTGTAGACTAAACTTCATGCAATCCAATAACCGTACCTATAACCCAACCTCAAAATTGCGCGCTTCGTCATTTCATGAGAGATTGTTATAATTTCGTCCTCCACTTCAGATGTGAATTTTATCATAAAGCTCTGTCAGGGGCGGAAACCTGCCATGTTAAATTTTGGTCCCGTGTTCTAGTTCCTATCTAAACTTTTAGCGTTTTCGGCTGGTCACACTGGTGTGCACTGAGTGCACTAGTGGCACACTAGGATCGTGCACACCCGCACCGCCTCGGTGGGCGCTATGAATCTGCGCGGTACAGTTGCGCAGTAATTCAAGTGTTCGGCTGGTGCGGTGCACTGGTGTTGGCCACGTGAGAGGCGAGTCGATGCAAGTTGAAACTTGGCGCGAATTCCATCAAATCGTAGAACTCATCGGTACTGTTACGGCTAGTGTGAAGGTTTTATTATCCCACTAAAGAAATAGAAAATATCAGTATGCCGATATTATTCCGCGTTATTGACGCACTTGTCGAATTGAGTGACACCAGCGACGGGGATGATGTAAAAAAATTATCAGGTAAGTTGTTTTATTCATAGGCTACAATGAAACAAAAAACTGCGGGTTGCTGATATGGCTTTCCAATAAATCGAGGCTTCTCATGAAGTCGGAAAACGTTTTTGATCGACAAAGTTATCGGCAATACAGTTTTTCTACTGTTGAAAACCGAAATAACCGAACAAATCGTCATTAACGCCCATCCCTAGTCGCCCACCTCTTTTTGATACAATGTGACACATTTCGATCATTATCCGAGCCCAGGCGTCGAAAACGCAAAAAAGTGCGACGTCGCGCGAATTCTATTTCAATTCCGAACACCCACGTCCAAAAAAATGTTCGTTTTATCCGAAAATAGAGCCTACAGATGGTTTTTACATTATTCGAATGTTTTCGAATTCGATTTCCTCCGCTTTTGGTCAAAATGTGTCACATTTCGATTATTTCCTGAGCCCAGGCGTCAAAAACGCGAAAAAGGTCAACGCTGCGCGAATTCAAATTTAATTCCGAACACATATGTCCAAAAAAATGTTCGTTTCGTGCGAAAATAGAGTCTACAGATTGTTTTTACGTAATTCGCCGAGGAAATCGAATTCGAAAACATTCGAAAAATGTAAAAACCATCTGTAGGCTCTATTTTTGCATAAAACTAACATTTTTTCGGACGTATGTGTTCGGAATTGAAATAGAATTCGCGCGACGTTGGCCTTTTTTGCGTTTTCGACGCCCGGGCTCGGATAATAATTGAAATGTGTAACATTGTATCAAAAGGAGGTGGGCGACTAGGGACGGGCCTTAATGCTATCAAACATTCATATTATCTATAATATTATTGCAAAATGCGGTTTGCGATATGTAAAAAGTTATTTATAATGGGTTCCCGAGGGAAATAAAGTGAATCAAGTGGAATTGGGTAAAAGGGTTGTATATTCTGCAATATAGGTCTCTACTAGTAGTGAGCTAGAAACAGACTGATTTGTTTTACAATAATGTTTGTTGACTCAGCAACCGAGGTTCTTATATTTGAAAAGATATCTTTTATCATATAGGCTACTAGATGTTAATCACATATAGAATTAATGATACAAGGGTGATTTTACCAAATGTAACAATATGAACACATTGTATGCTGCAGTTGTTTTTTTTTGTTTTCTGCAATTCTACATGAAAATATGAACGTTTGATAGCGTTGATGATGATTTGTTCGGTCATTCCGTTTTTCTGGCAGTAGAAAAGCTGTGATGTCAATAAATAAAACTGATCATGTCAATAACTGGGTTGATCAAGAACGAGTATCGCATCTCTTTAACAGAACTTCCAATTGCATGTTTAGACGACAACACTTTCGCGATCGCCTGTATCACGGACCTCACAAGAAGAGGCTTAATTATGGTGGACACACCAATTACTCGAATAACGCGAGTCATCAATGACACTGAGTAAAATTTCAAATAATAATTCATTTATCATGATTAAATATCTGATGTGTAATTCACGCATTATTCATAACATTTCATAGAGAGAAACTTATTTACAATGGTCAAGAGGAACCGTTTTCTGACCCTGAGGAACACCCTGCAGATCCTTCTGAATTCTCAAATAATTCAAACATAGAGAATATTGATCCGGATGAACAATTAGCACTGCAGGAACAATGCAAATCACCTGGTAAGCGTCGCCTGGATCTTTGATTTTAAAGTTATTTGATTCTTCACCAGTGAAAGTAATTTTAATTACTAATGTATTCATCTCTGAGTCCGCAAATTTTTCGTTCACAGAACTTTTCGTAAAAATAGATGTAGGGTACTCTATGACTTGGATAGGGAGTGATTTGATACCTACTTGAAAGAAATTTCCGATTATAAAACGGTTTCCCAATTCGTGTAACAATCTTGTACAATTTTTTTCAGATTTGTTCGAAGATCACGAAACGGCATATATTCTGGACCTGTACCATAAATTCTTAGGCGATATTGGGCCAATGAGACAATTTAAAAATAAAAAAACAATGTGGCAACGAATATCCGTAGAGTTTCAGAATGAAATAAAAAAAATAAGATCAGCTACACAAATTGAGAACAGGTATAAGACTGTGATCAGGCGGAAAAAGGATGCCGTTGATAACAATGCGAAATCTGGGCGTTCCAGACAAGAAATTCCGTTTGAAGAAGAGCTGAGCAAAATTGCTTCTATCGATGACAGCATTGCGCCTGAACTGATACGTAGTGCAAAGAGAGTGAAAGTATTCAAATCAACTCCTATAGTCGACAGCGATTCTGACATTGATACTGCAGTTGAAGAAGCTTTAGTAAATACAAAGTTACAGAATAAAGAAACACAAGGACGGAAATTCAAAAGACAGAAGTCTTACAGCGTATGCTAAACTCTACAGTTAGGCTGTGTTCCAATTGGTAAGGGTGCACCCTCGTACCCTCGTACCCTCGCACACTCGCGCACTCGCGCACTTACTTTTCTGCCACATCGTTGGGATTGCTGATGGTAGATGGCAGTAGCACAGAGCGTAAGTACACGACAATATATTAATGCGCCTTTTCACGGCGTTGCTCATCGCTCATTTTGAGCGACGAGTGGATAGCCTGAAGGAAGTAGATACCGCCGCGATAAATTCTGTCCGTAACCAAGCAGAATTTACGAACACAACCCGGTCAACTACCTTTGTTTACATTTATTTAAATTTCTGACTCTGACGAGGACGCCTGAAAAATAAATAAATAAATAAATCACGAATAAACAGTACAAAACAATTTGTCGGTGCAAGGTTTGAGCATTTTTACTAGTGTCATCAGCGGGAAGAGTTGTGTACAATGATTACTGACGAATTGATCATAGCTGTGTGGCTGGTCATAAACCGGATATTTCAAAGGAATCGTGAAATGGCAAGAAGACACGCAGCCAAAACACATACAGAGAGATTATGGCTATGGTTTACACTCAGTCAAAGCCAACTCGGCACACTCCAGATTTTTCGTCTGTTTATTGCAGGCTGGCCATCCTCTTTTCTGTTTTTTTTTTCGAATCGATGTCTTCCAAAAGCAAATCTATTCAACCAGATAAAAAATGCAGATGGTCAGCCTGCAATAAACAGACGAAAAACCTGGAGTGTGTCGAGTTGGCTTTGACCTAGTGTAAACGATAGCCATAATCTCTCTGTATGTATTGCGCACTCGTGTTGCGGCTATTGCAACAAAATTATGAGGAGGTAAGGTTATATGTTGATTACTAGATTGAGTTAAGGGGAGATGGTACTGAAACTTTGTCAAAAACCATTTTTTTTTTTAACCACTCGAAATGGTCCAATTAAAAATCGCTTCCGAAAATTTTTAGATATCCCAGTATGTGTATTGGAAAAAAATATCAACCTTCTGCGATAAAAGTTTATGCGCAGGAGACCTTTTACAGTGGTTCGAAGGAAATCTTCTGCAAAAGGTCTCCTGTGGATACACTTTCATCGCAGAAGGTTGGTATTTTTTTCCAACACACATGTTACCAATATCTAAAAATTGTATTGAGCGATTTTTGATTAGACCCTTTTTGTTAATTTTAAAAAATTAACGAATGGTTTTTGTCAAAGTTTCAGTAGCGTCTCCCATTACGGGGTACGTTACCATTGTGAATTACGAAACAGGCCTTAATATTCACCATTTTCTGTGGTATCGCACAGATCACTCTACGTTTTCGTAAGCTGATTAAAAAGGCCTTCTTTGTGGTTCTCAAAGATAAGGTACCCTTTTCCATTATTTGACCTGAGGTAATTAATGCTTGTTTTCACAATTCAGTTTAATGCAGATTTAATTTTGACACATTTTCAGAGAAGCCTGTATTGCCAAGCAATTGTTGGTTACAATGAACGGCTATTGGGAGCTCTGTTGAGAGATGAACAAATCCCCATGAAGGAGCATTTGAGAGTTACACCAGAGAGTGTACACCGGCTTGTTGAATTATGTAGGCGTAATCGCAAACGATCAGGCTGGTGTATCGAACTAGAGGTGAGCATTGAGCTTTGCTTGGACATGATGCGATTACACTTATTTATTTTCGAGGGTAAATTATTCAATCATCGAAACACATGAAATAGTCACTCATCGCTTTCCGTTATTTCCTAGGCAATCACTTTTCTATTTTGGCTGGCTTGCGGTACATCATACAGGGTTGTATCTTTTGGCTTCGACATCCCACGGACAACTGTCTATCGCATAGTCCATAAATTTCTGGATATACTTATTGGGATTTTGCCTACAGTTGTGAGACTACCATCCGAAGAGAGATTGCCCCATATTGGAGAAGCGTTTAGTCAGAAAGCAAACAGCGCTGTATTCAGGCAGTGTGTTGGAGCTATCGATGGGTGCCATATTCGCATACTTTGTCCGAATGATTTGCATGATCAATATTACAACCGCAAACAATTTTACTCTATACATTTACAAGGCCTAGTTGACAATTCTGGATTGTTTATTGATATTGTAAGTGGATACCCTGGCTCTGTTCATGACAGTAGAGTCTTCAGTAACAGCGCATTATTTAAATACAGTTCGTATCATCCAGAAGGATATTTTATCATAGGTGATAGTGGTTATCCGTGTAGGAGACACCCTGTGAACATCATCACACCTTATAAAGCACCTCTGACCGCAGAGAAAAGAGCTTTTAATCGTGCGCTCAGCAGAGCAAGGATAATCGTTGAAAAGGCGTTTGGTCTTCTGAAGGTACAATGGCGTGTAATATTTACAAAAGCTTTAGAAGTCAAAATCGAAACTGCGATCAAAGTCATTGCAGCTTGCATAGTAATGCACAACATTTGTATCACACAAGGTGACATTATTCGTATATGTGAAGATCATCTACTAGAGCCGCTTCCTCCACGTCGTGTACCCCGTGAGGAACAGCACGGAAATAACTTGCGTGACCTATTCATGCGACTTTATACGCTTGAACAAGCACAACTGAATGCATAATTATTGCCTAAGAATCCAGACTTTGTATTCATTCGATAGATTGAAATACTCTCATTTATGAGAAATAACTTTTACTTCGCTTTGCGTGGCTAAAATCCCAATTTTCACACCTTCTAAAGTAAAATCTTGTACAATACTCGACGGAAAAACTTTTTCTGATCTCGTGTGATTGCAAAACTCGCATTGGGCTCGTGCTGCAACCTCACACTCGTCATAAAAAGTTTTACCGGACTCGTATTGTAATGTACTATTATGATAAGCTTGAAGCTGATAGTGAAATGATAAATGGTGTGGCTACTCGGTAACGGGACTCATGTGTTTCTACTTTGTTCACCTTTATTTTAATCTGACCTGGATATTATAAAATAAGACGCGTAATAAAAAGGAGTATTTTTGAATAGTTATATCCATGTTTTAACAGTTTATTCTACCTTAACAATTGCACAACACAACTCTTCGAAGAGTGAAAACGTTACACACAGAGGAAACTATTCTTGAATCAGGAATACAAATATTCTTCGATCAATGAAGTGAAAATATTCCTGAATCATGGCATAAAATATTCTTGATTCAAAAATAGTTTTTTCTGTGTGTTTCTACAGATATTATAATAAAATGACTGATTCATTAGATAAGTACACTTGATGGTAATGGTAATAAAACATAACAGAATAAAACATTGGTAATGCCAGTTTTGAAAAAAGCTCAAGGGTTCGGGGGTCCATTTCCGGGACGTGAAAGAAACTCTCTGAGGACCTCAAGGAGGTCTCGTTCGGTGTTACGCGCCTCTTCCCGATCGCGGTCCTGTTTGTTCAGATCTTGTCGAACTATTGTTACAAAATCTGTAATGGCATCTGTGTTTGTCAAAGCTGGACGTCTTCTTTTCCTAGCTGAGGCTGGGTGGTTGTTGCCTGGTTGGGCATCAACTTGGAGGATGGGCGATAAGTGAGGTATGGGTCCGGAACAAGATGAAGGTTTGGGTGAAGAGGAAGAAGACTGCTGGGATGAGACAGGGATGAAGTAAAAAGGAGATGGATAGGGAGAGGACGAAGGAGTTTGACGGGCAGAGCCGGAAGATAAACCAGGTAAGCAGGAAGAAATTGGACGGGGAGAGCAGGAGGAAGACCGGCCGGGACAATAGGATGGAGATAGCTGGAGGGAGTCGATAGAAGGAAATGAAAAAGATGATGGAACAGAAGTTGAAGACGGCCTGGTAAGTGTTGCTTGTGTTGGAGTATATGATTGTATCAACAGCAGGGGATTGATCGTGTGTCTGCTTGACATGTGCTCGTCCATTTTGTTGAAAAACGGCCAGTCATGCGCTCCATGTGGCCGTTCTTCTAATCCTTTTTCGGTTGAAGGCTGTTTTATTTTTTTATATTTTGTTTGCAGATTCTCCCATTTTTTTTTGCACTGGTAGGGGCTAACAACAAACCTCAAATTGGTTGCCACCATCTCCCAACCATTTTGGCTGGACCCACGCTTGCCGGTGAATAAATAGTTTAATTTGGATCTAGCATTTATCAACTCAAAGACGTCCTTCTCTTTCCCTGTAGGATAAAGAAATTCATTACACACTTTTGAACTAATTTTCGAGGATTCTGATAATTTTTGTATAATTTCGGGATAGGGAAAACATTATTGACTTTGAGGTTTTTGTCAGAGTTTTTTTTTAATGCAAAACTTAAAGAAGGCATTAATTTACTTTTACGTTATACTAGCAATATATGGAAAGGAACTGAGGCGCGAAGAGTTTACCTTACATCGCAATACTACGATCAAGATTTTTTGATTTTTACATCAACCAGAGCTAAATCGTCCCGAATGTCATTTCGATTGTTAGTCAGGGTCTCGAGTAGGTGAGATTCGACGCGATTACCGGGGCTCGTTGGCGAAGATTAATTTTTTCAGAAAATCTCGGTTAAAAATTCGAAAATATTCGATTCTGCGGAAATCAGGATTTCGGGAGGTTTTTTGAAAGCTCTCAACCCGTAGAATACAGAACGAAACGAGATAGAAGTTCAGTCGACTCGCGTATAATACGTTACGCTGTTCTCCGAATTATTTTAGTTTTCTTAGTGGAAAAACGTAGTTTTTAAGTTTCCGGAAATCATAACGGTTTTCACGATTTTTACACAGCAATTAATGATCACTCAAACAAAGGGGTCAAACCTTTTTGCACCGACAGTAGTTTCACCATGGAAACGACAAACATTTGAGTTATAAAAGGTTGTGAAAGATATGGTTCGCAGTAATGCCTGTTCAAAAAAGCGTTTCACATATCCGACAATTGTTGTAGATGTCAACTATACTTGCAGACATGAATTGGTTCACTCGGATCTATATCCATTGCAGTCGAGATCTTTAACTTTCTTCAGCAAAGTTCTGATGATATTTTTTAAAACGTCCTCGTCAGAGTCAGAAATTCAAATAAATGTAAACAAAGGTAGTTGACCGGGTTGTGTTCGTAACTTCTGCTTGGTTACGGACAGAATTTATCGCGGCGGTATCTACTTCCTTCAGGCCATCTACTCATCGCTCAAAATGAGCGATGAGCAACGCCGTGAAGAGGCGCCTTAATATACCGTGCGATTATGTGGAAATTGCAGGCTCCAAGCGCGCAGGCGCTGATTCATTCGAATATTACGAGGGACGCCAATTTCAGACGTGCCACGAATATCCCTAGAGTCCGTCTGCTATTTGTTTCCGATTGTTGTCAAATATAAATGGCATCAGACCGTGGCAGGAATAGGTTATGTTTGTGTGAATCTAGCAGACGACAGAACTAGGGATGTTACTGAAAAGTTGGTAGAGTTGCTAGCGCGATTCTGCCGGCCAATGATATTCGAATAAATCAGCACCTGCGCGCTTGGAACCTGTAATTTCCACATAATCGCCCGGTATTAATAAAAATTAATATATTACGCTCTGTGCTACTGCCATCCACCATCAGCAATCCGAACGATGTGGCAGAAAAGTAAGTGCGCGAGTGTGCGAGGGTACGAGGGTACGAGGGTGCACCCTTACCAATTGGATAAGGGTGTAATAAGGGTGTGTAACTGATTACTTACCTGTAAAATAGCGTACTATCTATCATATAAGAATATTCTTGGGTTTTTATGATAGGTTATAAACAAACTAGTCCATTTTTATCAAGATGTTCTTAATATTATCGAATGTTTGTTTTTTATTAGTATCCATAATATGAAATCAACAATAAATAACATAATAAAAGATAAGCATCCTGATACATTGCGTTTATTCATTAACCGTTACTCTTCCTCGTTAACAAACTGTCTCATGAGAGCATCCCGTTTTTCTTCGCCTAATACTTTCAGCTGGTGTTCTGTTTCATCGTTCTCGAAAAATTCGTCGTTTTCTGCATATTGCATACCATCAATACAGATGTCGTTATATTCGATGCATAAATTGTGTAATACGCAACAGCATGTTATGAACTGTTATTATTGGAGGTAGGAGAGGGGTTAGAGGGAGGGGGGCCACCCGCCCACCCACTTCCCCCCCTTCCTCCAGGGGGCTACTTAGACTATGTCCACTGCTTAGATGCTTCTTCTTAATCTCGACGTTTCGGGCGCTAAAATCTGCTCCCGTCCTCAGGATGGTAGTCTGGCGACTTCCCATAACAGAGTGATCAAATTCCGTGCTCCCACCGGTATATATAGGTTGGTTGCCGGTGGCGCCAGCTATGACTGGTGGCGCCGCTTTGGCCTACTCATGGCTTCTCTCACCTCATCCCTGTACAAAGGTAACCACAGTTTGGTGAGCTCTATGCTGAGTTGACTTACAACATTTGATGTGACTGCTATACAGGCTGACTCCTTCAGCTTTCATTTGATAGGATCGGATTCTTTCAACAATATCCGGGCGTCATCCCATTGAAAGTGGTGTTCATTCTCCCAAGCGTGATCGGCCAATCTTGATTTCGATCGTTCGCACATTTTAACGTTTATCCGGTGTTCCTGGATGCGAGTGTTTAAGGGCCTTCCGGTTTCGCCGATGTACACGTCCCCACATTGGCATGGAATTTCATAGACGCACTCCTTGCTTTCTTGAGCAGTATGTCGGGGCTTGGTTTCTGTCAACAACCCACGCAAGGTGGACGTTGATTTGAAACGTACCTCAATGTTATATCTTCTGCATAAGCGGCGGATCTTCTCCGCAGTCCCCGCTATATAGGGAATCGTCATGGCAAAACTCGGGGTGCCGCTGTTCACAGAGTGTTCTGACCTCGTTCCTTGTGCGTTGGTAGTTCGTTGTTGCGCTTTTTGCTGCGCTTCTTGAATGACACAATCTGGATATCCGTTGTGTCGTAAAGCATTCCGCACTGTTTCTAGTTCCTTCCTAAGGCCTTCTGGCGTCGTGCTGATCTGGAAGGCGCGATCCATAAGACAGTGCGCCACACCTTTCTCTGTGCTACCTGAGTGGTTCGACTGGTAGTCTAGATATTTTCCCGTATGCGTGGGTTTCCGGGAAACGCTTGTTTGCAAGGTATTTCCCCACCCCCTCTCTACTAATGTTTCCAGAAATGGGAGCGTATTGTGGTCTTCGACTTCCATTGTGAAATGGATCGACTCCCTTACGCTGTTTATGTGGTCTTTGAACACATCTAACTCTACTTTTCCATGAGGCCAAATCGCAAAGGTATCGTCAACATATCGGACCCACAGCGATGGTTGGAGTTTTGCCGTACGCAAGGCCAGTTCCTCGAAATGTTCCATATATAGATTCGCCATAACCGGCGACAGAGGGGAACCTATTGCCATATCTTCGTCCTGCCTGTATAACTTGTCTGATATCTGAAAGTAGGTGGTGTTTAAACACAGACCGAGCAGTTCGATAATACCTTCTACGCTCAGTTCGGTTCTCTCCTTCAACGTCAGGTCCTGTTCCAACCTTTCTCTGGCAACGTGCAGAGCTTCTAAGGTAGGGACATTAGTGAATAAACTTTCGACATCAAAGCTCACCAAGACGTCTCCGGGTTGTATTCTTTGGTTACGCATCAGTTCTACAAAGTGCAAGGAATTTTTAACGTATGACGGGCTCTTTCCAATAAGTGGTCTTATAATTGGTACGAGATACTTAGCCAATGCATAACACGGCGAGTTCCTTGAGCTGACAATGGGCCTGAGAGGGACTTCAACCTTGTGGATCTTCGGTAAGCCATACAGATGGGGTGGTTTGCTATGATGAGGCGTCAGCCGCGTTCTCAGCCTATCACTCAGTGCATCGCTGTGCTTCCTCAGTGTTATATAGACTTTGCCCTCATGGCTACTGGTGGGGTCTTTCTTTAACAAACTATATTTACCCTTCTGCAACACTTGGTTGATCTTCTCTTCGTAGCTCTCCGCGTCCATGACTACTGTGGCGTTCCCTTTGTCGGCCGGTAATATCTTTATAGATCTGTCCTGCCTCAATGTCTGAATCGCTAGCTGTTCATTCCTGTTTATATTAGACAAAGGTTCCACCTTTGAGGCTTTTTCCAGGGTAGATCTGAGTCTGTAGCGGAGTTCTTCCCGCTGTTCTTCCGGTATTCGTGCGAGTACCCTTTCGGTCGCACTGATGGTGTCCAACACCGGTACTTTTTTCGGGGCCACCGTGAAATTCAAACCTTTGCTTAGAACCCTTTCCTCCGTAGAACTGAGATTACGCCTGGACATATTTACCACGGATTTAACTGGTTCCAATGTGTGCACTTGCTTACATGTCTTGCTGTTGCGCGGTGTCCGCTTGAGTGCTTCCAGTTTTTTGATATGTTTGACCTTCAAGATCTCAGTTGACTTCTGTACTCTGGCGACAATGTTATGAACTTGCTCATTTTGTCCACTCGGTGCATATCTACTTCGACAAGTTGTCTGAAGCGCCCTTTGAGAAGTCCAAAACTATTTTCAATGAGAACCCTTGTTGCGCAGAACCGTTTGTTATGTAACTTCTGACCATGATTCAAGCTGTCAAAATTTGTATAGGGAACCAACAGCCACTCTCTTATCGCATATGCAGAATCCCCAAGTAAATGATATTTTCTGGCACATATCTCAGGGAGTTCATGGCTTAGATCGGAAAGTCGGAAAACTCTGGCATCGTGGATCTTTCCAGGTGCACCAACAGAGATATCAATAAATTTCTTATTAACGTCGCATACTGCTTGCAATGTTACACAAGGTAGATCGTGCCGATTGACGTACGTTGACTTTATTTTGTGAGCTGGTGTGCGAATCCTAATGGATGTGCCATCAATACAACCCAAAGTATCTGGGAATTGTGCTATTTAATAAATAAAAAATAGTGATTGTTATCGTCATGATATTATTAGTAATATATTGTATTGTGACACGTACATATATAAACAAAATCTGCTGCTGCCTGCTCCTTATTGTGCGGAAACCTTATTACAGTTGGAGCAATATTAAGAAGGAAACCCATCACTCGTTCTATTTGGTAAAACGTTGTCGAGCATCCGATGCCAAACCTTAACGAGACGTCTCGTAGAGATACTTTGTTACCCGCAAACCTAGAATCGTATAAGTTTTGAGCGTGTCCTTCGCACTCTTACACAAGTAAATAGATTCATCAAAGAGCTTAAACTCACCACAAAAATGTTAAAAAATCATGTTCCGCTGAAAGTGGCTGGGTTCCGCCGCAGGTTATGTCTGATGGATAGAATTGCGAGGCTTCATATCGTTCTATGATGGCATTTGAAGTTCGTCTTTCCAAACGCAGATGTGATTTGAACTGAAAAATGAAAAAAAAAAAAAAATAATACATTATTGTCGTAAAAACTTTTGTTTTACATGATCAAAAAAATGTCAACACCAGTGCCAGTTACTTACTTCTTCTTCGGAGAATTGACGAACATCTTCCAGAAAATTTTGTACTCTGTTCTTCTTTTCTCTTCCCGATATCAAAGATATCATTTCTTCGTCGTCGCTGTCAGACGATGATGTTAACAGTTCCATTAGTAACATAAATTGTTCTGCCGAGCGCGCCGCCATATTTTTAAATTTCAAACAGCTACACTGAACTAGCACGAGCTCCCGAAATTTTCTGTACTGAGTACACACTGAGTGTGAAAACCTTGCACTGGCTTGCCAGTAGAACACACTACACCAAAAATGTGCAGTCCAACCACAGTATCAACCGAACACGCTGCACTACGCTAGTGTCGCACTCAGTGTACACCAATGTAACCAGCCGAAAACGCTATTTGACTAGGGCTGGGGGCGCTGATGTCTAACCGACACCGGGTGGGGGACAAATATGGCGATGTGTCTGCTACTACCTTCTTATTCGACCGCCTTATTTGAAAATTATTTTTAGGATACTTCGGATTACGTGATAATCGGTAAGTCAAAAAGTCAATGGTTCACCAAATAAACAAATTTATTATCATTTTCTTGTGTACAGTGTTATTCTAATATATTGAGGTATGATGATCTCAATATTAAAATATTATAAATAATAAAATATTATAGAAAACTTTAAATTCAGGATATAACATTAGAATTGAATTCATTTATCAAAATTTAGATATCTTGAAAAACTAATGACATTTCATTTTTACGTAAATATTAATGATATACTTCCTATTAAGTAAACCCTGATACACGATAACTGTGAAAATTTCTATTCGTTTCAAATGGAATACAAAATTGAATACAAATTTTCGATAAATCCTCGTCATTTACAATTAATATTATAATTAATTTCTGAAAATAATTTTTCTTTATTTTATTAACATTATTTCTTATTGCTTATTGACTGACATATTATAAACTTTGGTGCTTCAATGAATTGCAGAGTCCAATCTCGATTTGTCGCTGAAACATGTAAGAAATAGAATTATTCAGTAAACTCAAATCATTTAGTAGTTGAAATTAAAAAGTTACGTATACATGGATTTCATTCATACTTTTGTCATCTCGTCAATTTGCTTCTGTAAGTGTCTAATACTATGCGTCGTGCTCTTGCACCCTCGTACAATGTAAGCTTGGCGTTTCTTTATTTCGTCAATGGATACTCTACTAATAACGTATTAAACCTACCTTACATAACTATTCTATACAAATGAACAAGAACAATATTTTGTTCGAGTCCTAAGTCATATGTAATCTATTACTAGATCTTTAATTTAAAATGTCTAATACTGTATTTCATATCTAAAGTATAAAGCTGGAATAACGTGAACTAACCTATCAATTTAATACTGAATCTCCAATTTGAAATGCCTAATGCTATATTTATTATCTGAATTTCAAACATAGAATTACGTTACTAACCTTCTAATTTGATACTAAATCTCTAATTTAACATGAACAATAATATATCTAATACCGAAAGTTTAAAGCTAGAATTACGTGACTGATCTACAAGCTCACCGATACGACTTCTGAATTTAACTTAAATACACACTTTCCTTATCAATATTAAAATACAATTCACTGTTAAAACTAAATATATTAGGTTCAGAAATATTTTACTCAAAGCAAAAATTTTTAAATTTCAAAGATTTTGAATGCTCAAATTTTTTCGCAATTCGAGTAAAGAGTTTATTATACGAAAGCAATATGGCGTCTGGATTCGGCGTCACTTCGGCATCCTCGAGCATCTACCCCCACTTGGTATCGGTCAACCATCAGCGCCCCCAGCCCTAGTCAAAGTTTGGATCGGAACTAAAACACGGGACCGAGTCCCCTATAAGGACGTTTCACCCCCTGAGCTCTGTCTTGGGAGTCCGTCTGTCCGTACTCCGTGGTGTTGGGCAATCGATTCTCGATCATATACGTCACAGCGTCGACAAGAGCGCCACCTGGCAACTGATGTCGAGTACTTAGTATATCTCTGCTGTCTAGTGGTGGCCACTCTTTCCTAATTGTCAACCGCATATATGTTTGGCCTGAAGAAGGAGACGAAAAATTTTTCAGACGAAACGGGTACTCGGAAACTTAAGTTAATCATATCTCAGCTTTCCGTAATACTGATTTAATTGAAGTTGCACTCAAATGAAAGCTCTTTGTGTCTACATTCTGAGATAATTATTTCAACCCCCGGGATATCGTGTAGCGGAAGAAATTAGGAAAATACTGTATCCCCACGAACGCCGGATTAAGAATTTTGAGGCTGGGGGCTACAGTAACTCAGTGGGCCCCCACATGGGTTCATTTCGTAAAACCAGCATAAAGAGGGAAAATGACAAAAATAGACGAACAATGTTTGTTTGCGGTTTTTTATTCAGAAATTTTTTTTTGGCCTTTTCTTCTGCAAAAGTTTCAATGACATCGTGGAAGTTCAAAGTTTTTGTCAAGTCGCGCTCAATGCATAACATACTCAAGG
Organism: Tenthredo scrophulariae; assembly: GCA_963978835.1. Classification (NCBI taxonomy): domain Eukaryota; kingdom Metazoa; phylum Arthropoda; class Insecta; order Hymenoptera; family Tenthredinidae; genus Tenthredo; species Tenthredo scrophulariae. Next base: position 10,402,276 of record OZ022232.1, read on the forward strand.
ATGTTAATCGTAATTGTTCCATCGCAGTCCTATACTTATTTTCTATAAATGACAATTTTGAGAATGCTCTTACATCTCCGCAATTTGATACGGGAATTGTTAAAAATATTCTCAAAACTATGAATATATTGGGGAAAACATCAACTGTTCCCTTATCAACAATCCATTTCAACAATTGAGTTGGGGGTGGAATATTTTGCTGGAATTCTTTTTTCAGTAAACTAATGAACTGTATCATTTCGTCAGTCAAATGAGCGTCCAAGTCTCTGGGATAAATCTCACAAAATCGGTCAGTACATTTTTTTAATTCGTCCAACTCTATCGTGTTCAGATTTGTAAGAAAACCAAATAATGCTGCAATATGACTGTATGCATTGCTACGTTTTCCCAGCTCTACTCGTAATTTGTCAATGATAGGTAAAAATGAGGAAACACGGAACGATTCTCGACCGTCCAAGCCTCCGTTTTCCCATGATGTACTGCAATCCCCATATTTTTCAGTTATTTTACGTTTATGATTAGATGAATATTCCGGGCTAACAATAGAACTTATGGCCTTTGCGCATTCTTCGATATGATCAAATTCATCTCTTAAACCAATTACAAATTCTACTAATGACTTGAATATATTGTCGGCAGTAGCTAAGTCAATATCAACTTTCTGTAGAAATTTGCTAGTAGAGTTGAAACGTTGTAGAATTCGAAGCCACAAAATAGCCATGATAGCCGTTTCAAGTTTCATGAATTTATTTTTCAATGATTGTGCTTCATCGCGAGTGTTTTGATTTTCTTGCGCATTTTCTGCTAATTCTAAAAGAGCATTATGAATGTCCTGGTAATTTCCTTTGAGAGCAGCAGCGGCATCATACCTACATGACCATCTCGTGGCACATAAATTTTTAACAGATCTTATCGTGTGATTCGATAGTATGTCCCAGCGATGTGTAGACGCAACAAAAAACGCATATAATTTCTGCAGAAACATAAAGAAACGGATAGCCTCGGAACATACATCAACGCTACATTCGTTAACGAGGTTGAGAGAATGGCCAGCACACGGCACGTAATATGCCAATTCATTCTTTTTCCGAATATGCGCTTGTAGTCCGGAGTACTTTCCAGACATGTTGCTAGCGTTATCATAAGTTCGGGCTCTACAATTTTCAATGTCGATACCATTTTTTTCTAAGAAAGATAATACATTGAAACTCAAAGATTCACCAGTATGGCTATGTATTGGAAGAAAGCATAAAAAGCGTTCGAATACACACCCATTCAAACAATATCTAATTACAATCGTCAATTGATCTACATGCGACAGATCAGGAGTAGAATCAACAATCAGAGCAAAGTCTTTTGCTTCTCGAATTTCCGACAGAATTTTCGCTAAAACTTTTTCTGCGAGCAGTTTTATGAACTCTTCGCAAATAGTTTTCGAAAGATACGATACATTGCCTCGGTCTTTATTACCATACAATTTTAAGTGTTTTTCCAAAAATGGATCGAACTCGGCTATCAGTTCTAATAAGCCAAGGTAATTTCCATTAGTAGAAGATCCTATACGTTCATCCTCGCCTCGAAATCCAAGACCACGTGTCGCGAGGAAACATATCACCGCAACGATTCGTTTCAAAGCTTCGGTCCAATATCTTATTTCACTTTGCATCGTTGTTGCCAATCCGTCCCTCAACTCTTTCGCTTCATTTACACGTAAGAGCCACGTTATCATAGACTGCTTATGTTCTTGGCTATTCTCATGCATACTAACTTTTTCTTCTGACTTTTTCCAATTAGAGAACCCATCTTTTACGAAAGCATTCCCGCTGTCAGTTCCAAATAATTTACAAACATAACAAAAAACATTCCGCGTTGAGTTAGAATATAAAAGCCATTTTCTTTCAGGCTTTTCACTGTTAGCCACGACACGTTCGAAAAGCGGATCAGAAAGACATCTATTGTGATTTTTATATTTTCTTAACGACGCTTTATAGTTATTGTTTCTGTTCCGGAAATGTTCGCATCCAACATCTATGTATTTGTTCCTATCACCATCATGCAATTTGATTGGCCAAAGGGCTGGATCAGTGCTAATTATATTTTCACCTGGAAGTAAAATGTAAAGACTTCATGCAAATGACAGATAAAATAAAAATTGTATGCCAAATTCATGCAAATGACTAATTGAATGAAAATTCGAATGCAATGAAAAACAACCTGTAGCAATTTCAATTTCATGGGAGGGGTCATGAGAATCTTGTTTATCTACACCTACATCCGAACACCCCGAACCGCTCGATTTCGAACCTGATAATTATAATCATTCTTTATAATTTGGAGAATAATAATAAATGTACATGCACATTAGATTTGGTTACGCTCACGCACTACTTTCAAAGCAGTAGACTACGTGAAAGGCATGCATACGAATTAAATTTGTTGCATATATGTCACATCAGTATTCTGCAGTAGAATTGAATTTTTGAAGAAAGTTACCTTCGTTTTCGTACACGTCATTGACATCCGGAACATTAATTGTACTATCTGTGTCCGATGGAATGTTAACGCCAACATTTTCAATATTCTTACTATTTTCAATCTGACACGAGAAAAAAGAGGTCAACTTTGGAAGTTTGCTTTTGAAATTATCGCGTTCTTTCGCAGCTTTTCGTTTTGCAGCACCACTTTGATATTTTTTTGATGATATTGCAAATAATATTAGTTTTCTCACACATGAAATGAATGATTTTATAAATTTCTCGATCTCACGTTCAGTTCAAATATATTTTAAAACGCGTTTAACATATCCCAAAATTGGCGTCAGTATAACTAATGAGAACATTCGAATAACGCATAGCAGTACAACCAACCGAAAAGAAATATAATCTATAGAGATAAATTAGTGACATAGTATGTATAACTAAATATAGATGGGTATAGGCCTTGCTATCTGCTTAGCAAATTCAGTGCTATCTCGCAAGTGCACAGTTAACATTCCAGCTTTATTATAACAGCAGAACCATTGTTTTACAACAATGTCACTCTATTATAGCAGTAGCTCATTGAGCGTCGCCAATCAGTTTTCATTTTTGCCGTCATATGAACGTGAACATCAGCGAATAAGCGCAGCAATCAAAAAAGCACAAGAACATGTTTCTTTTCATATCAATTTTTTTTTTAGACGTATGGCTAACGACACTATCTCCGGGACTCAAATGGTATTGATGAATTTTTGAATATTATTTTCCCATATTATCAACGTACCTAGAGTGGGCCCCTTATGTTTGGGGGCCCGAAGGCTGCAGCCCCCTTAGCCCGACCCCCCCCCCCCCCTTAATCCGGCGTTGATCCCCACCACGCCGGTTAGCTCCCGTTCGGGTATACAGGGTGATTCAGAATGGGGTACTTTCCTTACACCGGTGGATTCCTTGTGAAAATCTAAGACCAAAATTATTTATCCTAAAATGTCGAAAGCCAAGCCGTTTTCAGGTAGGAACCATCTAAAAGTAAGCCAATACGAGAGCAGATACGAGAATGGCTCACCGCTGGTATTGTTGGACTACTGGATCTCGCGACGCCTCACCCGCTGCCGCGATCTCGTCAACTGACAAAACGACGATCAGGCAATGGAAACAGAAGAATGCTGATTCCATATTCATGCATAAAACTGTAATATTACATTCGTTTTGTCAGTTAGCGCGATCGCGGCGGCGGGTGAGGCGTCGCGAGATCCGGTAGGCCGACAATAGCGGCGGCGAGCCATTCTCGAATCTGCTCTCGTAATGGCTTACTTTAAATGGCTCCTACCTGAAAACGGCTTGGCTTTCGACATTTTAGGATGAATGATTTTGGTCTTAGATTTTCACAAAGAATAGAATTTTCATAAGGAAAGTACCCGATTCTGAATCACCCTGTATAGACTCTGTCGAGTCTCGCGCGGCGTTTGACTTTTTTTTTATTGTACTTGGCGCGAGAGTCTACCGAGTCTCTTGATTCAGTATAAAGAACACTCAGTGACTTTGATTTCCGTATCCCGTACGTGGAAGTTATATTTCTTCGATAAGGTAAGACCTATTTTCCGTACAACCACGAGTTCTCTTACAAGTAGAATATGCCAGCTTTGGGGCGTCACAACAAACCCCCCCTTCCTCCTGCCCCTCCCCCCCTGGCGTCATACTTCCCCCTCAAGGTCGTCTGGACTCCCCCTCGAGGTTGACCGTTGACGAGGGGGTGTCTCTGCCCCCCGTCCCCTCGCTATTTCCGACCCCTCTGCCCTCGCGCTTTTCATGAGGGGTCGTATCTCGCTAAAATTTTAAATACGCTACCCCCTTTTTACGACTATAAGCATGGGAGGATCGGGTACAAGATTACAAGATGCAATGACACGGCAATGTTCACATAAATGCTACTTTTATTCAAATCTCAAGTATACACGAACGGGTATGAGACAACTTGTTTTCTTAGCCCTATGAGTACATACAATTTCATGCAAATCTAAGGTTATATATTGGCCTAAGTGCTATCTTAACAATATGAGTACACACATACGCACGCAAATTGTATTTATTCAATACATGGGTGGGATTTTATGTAAAGGCAGGTGATAACTTAATTCTACGAGTACAATATGCTTATTCGAGTGGTTCTGAAAATATTGTGTTGGAGTAATTCTACGACTTAGCTTTATTTTTCAATTTATATTTCCTAGGGGTACAATACTGTAGGCAACTGCTGGGGATAAAATTCCGAGAGCTTGAGATCTTGCCCGTGCCGATTAACTCGTTATAAAATGTTCGGGCGATGGTGTCATTCTTTTCATAGTCGTCAGTAAATATATCGAGAAACTGGCACAAAGTACTGCCAGCAGCCATAAAATGAATAAACATAATAGAGAAGTGTCCACATACGTCAGAAGAAAGGTTCTGCAGCTGCCTGTCGTTGCAGCGGTATTGCCGGCAGTTTCTTCGGAGTCTTCGCATATGGTCAGGGATGAGGGGTGGCAGTCCAAAACTGTCAAAGTAGGTCCCTGTCCGATGGGGGTGACGTAAAATGCCACCCAATGGGAACCTGGGCGTGTGTGGTCATCGATGTTGGAGACAACAGCTGTTGGGTATGTCCAAACCAAGGGTACTCGGTTAGCTGCGAAAACCCCGCACGGGACCGTATGCAACATCTGTGAGGCCTGCAGAATTTGTAGACTGTCCATATCCCTCGTCTTCGGATACGGTCATGCCTCGCTGTGATGGCGTCGTAATTGAATATAGCTCAAGTTGGTCGAGAGCTTCGGAGATGCCGACTATGGATCCTTCTTTGTCTTCCGCCTCCTACGGATATTCCAATTTCTTTGGTATTATACCAGGCGTTGGCGGTCTATGCTCAACAGAATTTCGTCGCAGAGATGACTTTCTTTCAGGCCGAGGTAGAGGCTGTCGTTTCTCGTTTTTCGTCGGTATAGATGGTGGTGCAGCCAAATGATCTTGTTGTTCTACTGTCGAGACGCTACGTTCGCCGTTCCGACACTTACTGTCGATCGGTGTCCTCGATTAGGAGTTATAGTTGAACCTGTCGGAGGCTGACTCGATGCGAGGACTGTGGTCGTAGGTTTAGAGAAACTTGCTGGTTGCTAACCATTTTTTCAGCTCAACGGAATTGTTTAACGCACACGTGTAAAGTTCTTCCTTTTTCATGCCGTGAAATAAACAATATTCCGGCGTTGCTTCCATCTTGCCAAAACTAGGGCAGTTAAAGTTTTCCAAATTTACGATTTTCCGTGTTGTCACTCTTACCAGGTATCTCGCCTTCTCGTAGCCTCGGGTCAGGATATGGTGAGCAGTGCGAGCAATTTCCCTCAGATAACTATTCAGTTGTCGTAGCGAAATGTCGCCCTCGAACCACTCGATCCCGCGATGATAGCAGGTTACGTGATTATTACGGGTCTGGTCAATGAAATGCAGATTTTCAAACGGGTGCGGTGGCTCGACAGTACAATGCGCGGAGTGACTTCCCTCCATAGTAAGCACCGTCACTTCTTTCGGTATAAATTGTCGCTCGATGTCGTGAAATCCTTTGATATCAATAACGTAATCCATATTTACCGCTTGACGTACGATAGTGAACGAATCAAAGGTTGGTACTAGACTGATCGTCACGGTGATGGCGCGCGGCCTTTTAATCTCACCCACGAGCTCTTGGTCGTAGCCCTTACCACTTCAAGGACTCTGCTCCTCCCCCGTAGCGGACACCTGGCTGGCCGGTGACGTGTTATTTTTCCCCCTAGCCGACGTTGAGTTCGTTTAACCGCTGAAATCCGCAATGACCTGGCAGGCGGTATTCACTTCGATAATATTATCGAACTCTGCGTAAACAATGCAGTTAATGGTTTCTTTAAAGCTTCGTCGAAACGCACTTCGATTCTCAGGGTACCGTGCTTGATGAGAGACCAATGCGACGGACAGTTAGCTGAGAGATCCTGGGTCAGGTCAAAAGCCATTAGGCAGAATTCTCTAGGGTAACTTGTCCTGCTGATTCCGTTTCCCTCGTTGAGAAAATGTATACCGGTCCCCGAAAACAGGGAGTAATAGGCCTCAATGTACAGGTTGCTCGTCACTCCGTCTTTCTTGAAATTCGGCTGTGAAGGTTTTGAAGGGACCTGTACCCCATCGACGTACAGTGACAAATAGTTCATGAAAAAGTTTTGGAAATTGAACGGATTCAGTTTTCTGTCCCCGTTGAAGGCCTTGTTGCTGACGCAACCTAGTATCACGCGCTTCGGTAGTTGACCAAGTATAACGTTATCCAGCGTCTCAGCTTGTACGCCTCCGTGAATGGTGAAGGATTTCACCTCTACTCTGGTCACAGGGTACTTTGCACTACCTTGAGCGAGTGTCCGCGCGTGGGCCAATAGAATTCCAGGACTGATCCTACGCGCCGCGCCAACAACGAGGTTTCGGCGATGTGAAAGCTATGCAGGGGCTCCGGCTCCATTACGCAAAAACTGTCTCGCGATCTCACGATTCGTAGTCGCAGCTCTACACCGTTGAGTAGAAACTTTTCTTGGTCGAAGACGTCGCAGTGAACATGACTGATCAGATCCACAACACGACCGTCATTCATTATAGCTTTGCGTGCAGCATATCCGCCATCCACACCTTCCTCGTCACCGTCCCCTGTGTGGTTGTCCGATGCCGATTTATCGTAGCCACTCCACAAGCCGGCAGTAAGATGTGATTTCTTTGCATGTGGTGCGTAATTCAGTAGAGTCTCTATGTAGGAGCGATAAGCGTACGAGTTGTTAGTCGGTGAGACTAATTTTTGATTGAAAAATACATCAACCTGACTGAACATAGAGTGAAGCAGATTGTTCACGGGACATGGCCACGGCCGCGGCTGATCTACGTCATTAGGCTCGATCGTTCGTCGAAATTATACTCGTACACTGGGTATAGTGTACGCCAGGTCAATTTACTCGTCACCTTGCCCGGGTACGAGAAATTCGATTGGCGAATCATCGGTTAATGATGATACGGGCTTGTAGTGAACCCACTGACCGCCCTCGATGGATGTTTGCGTCGGTGGTAAGGTGAAAAGATCCAGTTCAGATTTCATACACTCCATCGAGTGAGCGTGTAAAAACGCCATTGATTGCTTGTTGACGTTGTTACCGATGGGAAGAGATTAACGGGGTCCAAAGATATCGGTAATTGCCCGCTTTTTTGGTCGCCTTCCACTTTTGTCAGTTGCCCCACGCCTGGTTTTGGTGGTTGTCTTCTTCTTCTTCTTTCTCTTGTTAGTTCGGGTAGACGGGCGTCCGGCGACGAGTCGTTTCAGACGGGTAAGCGTTGACTGACGCTCTGTACCTGCGGTCCCTTTTTATATCCAGATCCCTTCATTAGTGCATCAACTTCTTCCTCGGCTTTTTGTTGCAAATTACTACCCGATTCCTTCACCCGTGTCTTGAACGCCTGTTTGAACGGTTTATGATTCCGCATGTCCGATAATAGGTTGGCACCGTTGCGTAAAACCTCTTTTCCAACGGCCTGAGCCCCTCTGGTTAACAGCGGTAATACTCTACGAAACAAACCCCCGAGAAAACTACCGATACCGTGTCCTCGCTGATGCGCCGCGCCGCGGTAGAAATTTTCCATACCGCCGCCGCCGAGCTGCGCCTCGTAATGATCGATATCATGAGCCATCTGAACTTATGCCTAATTTTTATTTATCTTTTTCTGCTTTCGTTCGTTGTCGTCTTATTCTCCTTCTTCTTCTTCCTCCTCTGTCTCAAAAGGGCAGATCGTCTTATTGCTGAATACATCGGAAGTGCAGTGTGGTCGTTAACGTCCCGTACTCGAAAGGCATTTCACTGGTATGCGTTCTGATATTGATTTCAATCGTGCGGAAACTTGTAAGCATCAAAGGCATACAGTGCGGCGGTGAAAGAACTCTCATTTCGGACTCCCCGTAAACGGAATGCTCTTTTTCGCATGCTTGGACAACTCGCAACAGGGGGGCGTAAACGTTCCCGACTATCCGAGGTTCCACGAGGTCGCAGTAGACGAACATCAGGCACGAGGGTATCCTGGCTGAATGCTGTATTTCCACTTGAGGTTTACCCCTCGACACGATGTGCACCCTTGGACGTATCTCCGTCGTCAGCGTTGGATATTCAACCCACGCCGCGTTGTTTGCCGCAATGGTAAGCGGATAATGAATCTCGGCAAGTCCAACCTTCCAGACACCGGTCAACTTGATTGACCGCGGTAATTGAGTTATGTAGCAGCAGGTACGATTTTCCGGAAAATATCGCATCGAACTATTGCTCGGTAGAGTAATATAAAACTGATCGCCTGTCATGACGTTCGATCGTTTCGGGAAGTGTGAATCGTATGGCAAACGCATGCTTACTGAATCCTCGCTCCTTGACTTGCGCGATTTTGTCAAACCTGTCAATTTTATGCCACGTGTTCTCCCTCCACCCGCTGAAGTCCAGGCTCGTAGGACGCACCGTCAATGTCCTCACCAGCGAGATCCTCCAACACGTAGACGATCAGCGAGCGCGCTAGTACGCGACGAATCTTGAAAAGTTCTTCGCTCCAGTTTGCCACGTAGCCTCTCTCGAACGTACCCTTTGTTCTGCCGATCAGTACATAGTCGTTTTTGCGAAATCTCGGCCTACCCGCAGAACGGGGTGGGTAGCGTCTCTGCAGGTGGACGCGCGCATCTGCTGCGTTGCGAAGGGTCACCTCCAACGGAGCCATTCCAATGCTCGAGTGAACAGCTCCGTTGTAAGCTTGTACAACCTAAGGTAGGACATCAACGTAGCGGCGCGTCTTCTTGTGCGTGAAGTAACGCCACAGACGTTCCTTGAGCGTGCGATTGAACGGCTGGACGATAGCTGCTTTTATGTCAGGGTTGCGGATGGTTCGGTACCTTATTTCGTTGTCGGCGAGTATCTTCTGAAAGGCGCTCCCGACAAACTCCTCACCCTTGTCAGTCTGCAGCAAAACGGGTCTACGCGGCGTTGTGCTCAACACGTGTAGAAATCCCTCGGCCACGGCTGCAGCAGTCTTGCGTTTTAGTGGGACCACCCACGCGTACTTGCTCAAGACGTCGATGACAACCAATAGATATCGGTAACAGTTGTTGTGTTTTTTCACAGAGCTCAGGTCAGCCAGATCGGCCTCCCACACGTCGTCGATGTTGGAAACGTTGTATCTTGCGCGCGGAAATCTTCTACGCATAGGCTTGTGCAGTGTAAAGGCCTCTTGGGCAGCCAGCCATTTTCTAACCTATTTACGACTCGTATCTCCGTGTGCGGCCCGTTCAAGTCTTCGAGCCCCTGCGTACTCCGCGGGATGAGAGGCATCGTAATACGTTTTCTCCAGTGTTTCCATTATTTTTTTCAGTCGGAGAGTCCTCCACCGGAGTTTTCCGGCGGCGATTCTTGCACGTTTCTCAGCGCTGGAACGATCGCGTGAAAATCTTATATTCCCCCGACGATCGAACGATACAGGTGTTTCCCTTTCGTAGTCGTAAACCTCGTTCTCACCGGTACCCCCGTCGTGGTCCGCTAATCGTCTTCTCCACCTCAGGCGCGAAAGTCCACTGCGAGTGTGGTCGAGCTCGTTCCTCATTGAAGATGATGATGCGAGCCTCGAGTTCAAGATATCCGCGATACTTTCATTGTCGAAGGCGCGTATATCTTTCCAAAAATTATCGTTTGCCACGTATTTCCGCGGGACGTTAAGCGAGTGAAGAAATCGTGCAAACGGTGCTCCCCAATAATCACCCATTTGTATAAAAAACGTATAAAAAAGTCATATACTCTACGTTTATTCATCGGAAAAAGGTTCCTCAGTTAAACGCATAAGTAGCGTTTATTGAAAGCGTTACGTCGATACGTTCATTATTACGCAATAAACAACGTTGAATACACGTGTACCACTTGAATATTTGGCCAAATTATTGTTGCGCGAAAAAAAAAATTAAGATACCTAAAGCAAATTAATTACAACGTATGAGGCGTTGATCAACAACTACTAATCGCAAACAATCGCACTTTCTTCCTAATTGAGAATTTTAAGATTAGAGAAACTTCGCATTATTGTTGTGGCCGGGATTCGATCCGGGGACGCTCGCATTCGCTTGTATTACTACGTCAAACTACCTATTGACGAAGTCAGACACTTTCTCGTAATTGTCTTGGACTTTGCATCTGTCTCAATGATATCAGCGTTTTAATGCAACCGAGATATGTTAACTAAACATCCGAGTTGCAAATATGTTATCAATTTAATTCCTTGCCTAGAGTTCCACACGTTCTCGCTCGATTCAATTATATTGCACATTCATTATTATATCAGGAAAACGTATGAATGAGGTTAAATCAAGTGCATATTATTCTAAAATCGAAACGCTTCATAGACATTCACAAAATGGACGTTGCCATTACATCTGTTAGGAACGTATAATGCGCGGATATGAAGTGATTGGAACAACGTAGAAATTGCGTGTCATATGTACGTATCATCAGCTGTTTAATAAACGTGCATAATGGGGTGTTTCAAAAAAAACTCGATATTTTTTTTTTCTTGCTCTCCGCCCAAAATATCGTAGAATATGTCCGAACAAATATCCTGTTAAAAAAGGAGCTCATAATTTCAATTTTAAGAGGTCCTTCGTCGAATCTGAAGTTTTGCCGTTTAAATAACACAGAAAAATGACTTTTTTACTTTATTTATTCTTGCAACCTAGGAAGAAATTTTTTTTTCATAAAGTCCATGACTATATCTTACAAAGCATTAAATTTGGACAAAAAAATCTCATTGAGCCGAATTTCAATTTTCATTATTAAAATTTTGAGTTTAAAGCTCTGAAAAAAATCAAATAATGAAAATTGAAATTCGGCTCAATGAGATTTTTTTGTCCAAATTTAATGCTTTGTAAGATATAGTCATGGACTTTATGAAAAAAAAATTTCTTCCTAGGTTGCAAGAATAAATAAAGTAAAAAAGTCATTTTTCTGTGTTATTTAAACGGCAAAACTTCAGATTCGACGAAGGACCTCTTAAAATTGAAATTATGAGCTCCTCTTTTAACAGGATATTTGTTCGGACATATTCTACGATATTTTGGGCGGAGAGCAAGAAAAAAAAAATATCGAGTTTTTTTTGAAACACCCTAGTGCATAATTAGGATATTGTTAACGGTATGCACATCGTTGTTTAGATACCGTCAATATACGTGTACATTTGCGAGTGATTAAACCTATAAATCGAGTGCATATTATACGTTATAATTATCCTTTATAGAAACGTGTAATATACACGAATAGAAGAATTTATTCGTAGAAAAATCGTGTATTATGAACGTAGTTGTATGGTTTCCTAATAAACGTATTTCCGAAACGTGCAATATTAGTGTTGTCATATACTGATACCAAAAATCAACTGAATATTCATTTATTATTCGTGAAATATACGAGTGGGTGCTTATTGGGTCGGCCCAACGGGTCGAAGGTTTTTCCTGTTGCGCGTAGTGTGGTTTACTAGGTCGACGATATTCGTACCTGGTACGGGTACCCCTTCGAGCGAGATTGCCCCATCGTTGTTCCAGGTCAACCGTGTCGAAGTGGCGCTCAGCATGTCCATCAGGAGTTTGGCCTTTGCGTTGAACTTGGCAGGTACGGCCGCAATTATTTTCCTTTGTCGCTTCTCCTCTTTCTTCTTCTTCGCTTGTTCCGGCGGCCTTGACGTCGGTTTTGAACTGTTCTTTGTTAGCGATCTTACCGTCCGCATTGTCGGCCTTCTCGTAAACATCCACTCGCAATGGTTCTCGCGACTCGTTTGCAAAGAACAGATAACGCTGCAGAGCCTGTTGATAAAGTTTCCACTTTTCCGCGTCATCCTTTGTCGGGTGTTTCAAGATATTGTTCATCTCCCCATCAAGGCCGGATACGGAATCAGTGGGAACAGTAGAATCAGTTTTAATTGTTAGCGATACGGCCGTACCCACGCCGTCGCCGACACGCCGATGAAATCACTCGATCGTTTCCATCGGAATTAAAACCATATTTTCAGCTCGCTCCATCTTCACCTATCGTGTCGAAAATAGGCTAGAGGCAAGAGTTTGGAGTATCGGTCCGAGCAGTAGAGTTAAAAATCCGTTTCCCCGCTGAACGAGTATTTGTTTTTTGGTCTTCCAGCTGCCGCGATTACCGGCCAATCGACGAAGGGTCTGCTTGTGACGGACGAGACGTGCCTTCTGCGCGCGGGACAACGCCATGTTACCCTCCAAGGTGTTCAGTGCACACTCGCAAATATTCTTTATTAATGAGTGTCCGCTGCACGCAGCAATGCTTCTCTCTGCGTGGGGTTCAATTTGTGCAGCGCGTGTAAAGCGATGGTATTCGTCTTGCAAAAGTTGGCGTGTCCTCCGTGACGGACAGCAGTGCAGGATCCTCGCGGCATTACAGCTGAACGACTGGTAGTCTATGGGCGTTGGCGCTCTTTATATCCTTTTGAGGAACGCAGAGGTACTGTTTCTCTTCCGAGCGAAATATGCTAAATATGCTGGTTCGAAAACGACAATTTTCTGGAGTCGATTGCTTCAGATCGAGCAGTAAATAACCGTGCGGGACAGCGGTGGCGTCGTGATAGGCCTTTTGAAGGAATCGCGGATCCTCCGGACAGACTTGTCACGCGAGATGTTGAATCTGTCCGCGATCCCGGGGGTTTTTGAAAAAAACTATATAGTTCGCGTTGAGAGAGATATCTCGTTGTCCGTGTCCCTGATGAAAGAGATTCTGGGCAATGTAGAAGACGCTGAGATTCTTGTGATGACAGACTTTGGTGAATAGGTCGACGACTACGTTGTTGGACGCCTCACGCATAAGATCGTCAATCACCAACAACTTGGGCGACTTGTCACCGTCGTAATCGCTATGCTGCGACAGACCCTCGCGGTACTCTATCCCGTTGCCCGACTCGTGAAGCGGTTGCCACTTGTCAAAGTACCAGACGACACGATTGGATTCAGTCTCGCACATCTTCTCGCTGTGACGCAGGGAATTTTTCACAAAGTTCGACTTGCCACAGCCCGTGGTCCGGCTACGATGTCTGAGAACGGATGCTTCCAACGCGTGTCCATTATCGTAGTTGCTGCGTTGCGATTAATTTCTTGTACACGATCTGCAAAAAGTCGGAGAAATGAAATATAAATCTGCGATGGAAATCGAAACACTAAACTACCCTCTCGATGAGCTCATCCCGGCGGCGGCGGCAGCGGCGCGAGACCCGCCGCGTGCTGGCTACCAGCTGATACCAGCACGCGCGCGTGACGTCTGTTGGGGAGCTGAGACCGCGCGCGGGGGTGCGTGCGTGTCAAGCTCGTTCGTACGCACGCGCGCGCTGTGTAATGAGCTGATAGTCAGCGCGTCACGCGGGGCCAGTGAGCTGATTTTAAAAATTTTTCTCGTATACATGCTGAACTAGATACTTGAAATTTATTCATCAGAAATTATTCCCTGATCCTTTTACCTGTTCAACAGCCTTGACGCCGCGTTCAAGCGGCTATTTTTTTGTAGTTGTCCCTTGGTTTGTCCCCTGATTAGTCTTGAGCATAGTCGGTCACCATTGGGAGCGCTCAATTTAGTTCGCAGTCTTATGGCGAACAAGTTCGTTCTTTTAGTTCTTTTAGTTATTTTTCACGAGTATTTCAGTGTAGAGATAATTCAGTATAAAGAGAAAATATATATCTATGATCTATGTGTCGCTAGTTAATGTTACATATAGTAATATGTTACTTGTAACAATTAGTTGAAATAGAAGAGTAAAATCTCAATTGAGAATAAACTTACCGTAAAACTAAATTATAAACTAAATAGTATTTGTGTACTGTTTACTATTACTTTCTTATTAATATAGTGAGCCAGCAATATTTTTTATGATTTAATAAAACTTTAACCATAGACTATGAATTCTCCACTTTAATAAAAGACTCGGGTAAAAAATCAAAAAGTACTGGTCTAAGAGCGAAAATAAATCATCGATCGGTTATGCAGCACCTCTACACATAATATAAAGCGGACGCCACCGAAATACAAAAATATAGAACTAACAGCGAGATAATCGACGAACTAGTTCGCATAGTTCATCTAAAGGAGCGCTCTTCCCACTTAGGTCGTTCACGAACTACCCAAGACTACCCCTGATGTCTTTTCGGCATATATACCAATCTTTTGCGGTGGGGCGTCCGTCCGATGGGCTGTCTGGCAGGTGTCTGTCTGTCTGTCTGTCTGGCTGGCTGTCCGTACACCGTTTCATCGTGCGAAGTAGTGAGAGAGAGAATACAATAGAATAGAATTTATTATGATTTCCGTTATGTCGGAAAAAGTAGAGGTAGTACGGAGTATACATATAAATACATATAAAGACAAACTAGAGAGAGAGAGAGAGAGAGACATTTATTAGGCGCTCTGGGATAGTATCCCCTCAAGCGCAGTAGCATAGTTTACAATATAACAAGAGAAGTAAAGACATATGGACAAAGGTAGCAGTCAGTAATTGCATAGAAGTTATAGATGTAAGATTAACAATAATTATCAAACAGAAAAGAAAAGTGAAACAGAAGATAGATAGAGTAAATAATGAGATTCACAAGTATAAAGGTTGAATTCGAATTTTAAGCTTCACGTGAAGAGAGAACGTTGCGGCTGCAGCCGACTTAGTGCATGTACCTGCATTCGGTTAAATGGCATGAGGGAAACTGCAGAAAACCTACGCCAGGTACGCAGATAGATAGATAGAAAAGTCAAGGTGGGGGATCAATAGAGAGTAGATGATCGAGTAGCATTTTCTTGAAGATGCCAATACTGGAAGAAGTACGGATATCCAACGGTAGACTATTCCAGAAACGAGGAGCAGCAGTCATGAAAGAGTTCATGAGCAATTCGGTCCTGCAGGAAGGCACGTAGAGAAGATCCAACGGGGCCCTCGTAGTACGACTTGATGCCGGTCTTCGATCAAGATTGACGGACATGTGAGATGGTATGCCGGTCTGAATGACATTGTATAACAGACTCCCAAGGAAGTATTTTCGTCTCGCAGCAACTTTAAGCCATTTAAGTTTGCTATAGTATGGCGTGATATGCGTATCCTTCCTGATGTCGAATATAAATCGTACGCAGGAGTTAAGCGCTCTCTGGAGCTGCAAGTCAAGTCCGTCGGTCAAATCCAGATATATCGTGCAGCAGTAGTCAATGTGCGGGAAGATCAAGGTTGAAATCAGACGCTCCCGCAAGGCTCGAGGAAGCAGATCACGGTAAAGTTTTAGCTGGTACAATGTTCTGTTGATTTTCTTGGTAACGTCCGCCACATGAGCACCCCAGGATAGAGTGTTGGAGATAGTGACTCCCAGGTGACGCACCTGATCCGAGTAAGGCACGGGATCCGCTCCAACCAATATAGCAGGTAGAGAAGAGAAATCAATGGCCTTGATGTAACGACGTGTACCCAGTACCATCGCTTTGGTTTTGGCTCCATTCAGCAGCAGTCCATTGCGTGTGGCCCAGTCGGAGATACGAACCACGTCCTCATTGACTTCAGCGATGCCTTGAGAGAGCTGATGTGGGTGGCAATGATGGTAGATCACCAAGTCATCCGCGTAGATATTCCTGCTAGAGTACCTAAGACAGTCTTTAAGGTCAAGCATGTACAGTGTAAAAAGTAATGGACCGAGGACTGAGCCTTGTGGGACACCATTGATGACAGGTCGCCACGAAGTGATAGAACCATCACCAGGTCTCAGGGCCTGCTTACGACAGTCGAGATAGGCACAGAACCAACGTAGTGCGTTGTTAGAAAATCCAAGGAGCCTGAGCTTATCAACTAGCAAGCCATGACGGACACGATCGAAGGCCTTAGAAAAGTCAAAGAAAACCATAATTGTCACCATGCGAGTATCCATGGCCTGTCTGACATCATCGATGACACGGATGAGCGCCGTGTGGGTACTATGTCCTCTCCTATATGCAGACTGGTGAGGGTCCAGAAGATTCCGTTTTTCAAGGAAGCCCATGGCCTGGTCAGCGACGATTCTCTCTAAAGACTTAGAAAGCGAACACAGGATAGAGATAGGGCGATAATCATTGAAGTTTATAGGTGACTTGATTTTGGGGAGAGGGCAAACAAGAGCAGACTTCCACAGCTCAGGGAAGGAACCAGAAGTAAGGGAGAAAGAAAAAAGATGAAGAATATGCGGCAAGATCGAGGGTAGGGCAAGTCCGATAAGTTCCGAAGAGAGACCATCCGCACCCGCAGATCTCGATTTGGTATAGAGCAAGGATTTAACCAAGATATCAATGGAGATATTTTCAAAGTAGAACTTCGAGTCATCGTAGCTTACTTCGCCTAGAAACCAGCGCTCCGAGGAAGAGGAAGGAGAGACATCGTGATCGTCACCCCCAGCGCTCGCAAAGTGTGCATTCAGAGCCTCAGCAGGGACCACCAGTTGGCGATCGGAAGTGCGCGATCGAACAAGTCCTAAGCGACGTAGTTCCTTCCAGACCGTAATATGATCTCTAAGACCTCCCAGTTTTAAAAGATAGTAAGCTTTCTTGGCTGCTCTAATCTCAGTCTGCACTTCGTTGCGCAGGGACTTGAACCTATCATACAATGAAGCTAATCTATTTCTTCGCCATTTTCTGCGAGCTCTGTTTCGCTGCGTCATTAAAAGCTTGATTTCAGGCGTGAGCCAGGGTGCAGGAAGCGTACGCGGGCAAACTAGATGTAAGGGCGCAAGACGGTCAAAGCGATCAAGCATGGCTAAATTCAGAAACTCAACTTTCTCATCGATGGATTGTACTTGGTAGAAAGGACTCCAATCTATCGCTTCCAGACACTGAAGTAATCTATGTTTATCAAACGTACGAAAGTCCCGACAGGTAAAGGCTCGAGGCTGGCGACGCTGTACCCTGACATTATATGAGACAAAAATCAAATCATGCGCCGACAGGAATGGGACATCATGCTGACCATGATCGATCACTTTGTCAGAATCATCAACTATGCAGAGATCCAACCAAGTAGAGGAATCGCGAAGGATATGCGTAGGCTGATAGGGAAGTAGGAAGAAGTTAGATGAATCAACAAAGCCTCGCAGGTGGTTACTATCAAAGGTGTTACCTGTCATATCAGTGTTAAAATCACCCATTATTACAAGATTGGAGTAAGATGAAGAATGGACCAATAGACAGCTCATAAATTCGTCAAGGTAACCTATATGTGGTGGACGGTAGACAGAAGCGAGTAGAAGCTTCGACGAGCTTACCGGCGATACCTCCACTAGGATGTACTCAGGTTTATGCAAGTAGATGCCACCAGAAGAATCCAGGACACGGGCTTGGAGTGAGTTATGGACGAAAATGCCTACTCCGCCGCCACCACGCCCAGTTCTATCACACCGAAACAGTTGGTAGCCAGGAAGTCGAACCAAGTCGTCAGAGATAGCAGGTTTCAGCCAGGTTTCAGACATGCAAATGACATGATAGTTAGAATTATTGAAGAAAGCACGAAATTCGTCCAAGTGAGCAACAAGAGACTGACAGTTTACGTGACATATTGTGAGATTGTCATGCGAAGTAGGTGTTGTTCTATCCATAATTAATATTACGAACCTTATCTGTTAAACGCCTACTGAGTATAGAGCATTTTTTACCGTCCAAGGCAGAGTGCGATGTATCTTGCACCTTAGCAGCTTTACAATTAAAGCAGCAAGGCGCATCACCTCTTTTCTGGCAGTCCTTCAACTCATGCGATCCTGAGCAGTGACCACAACGAGGGGAATTTTTACAGTCCTTGGCTAGGTGTCCAAAAGCAAGACATTTGTAACATTGCCGGACAACAACATGATCATCAAAACGGCAGGCTGAAAATCGGAGGTAAATGCGGGAATTAGAGGTATCTCGCAGGCTCTTACGTACCAGGGGAGGCACCTCGATGACACAACTCGTGCGGGTACGACCTTCTTTCACAGGGAAGCGATAGACTACCTTAACTTCGGGATTATCTATGCCGCCAAGGTTCAACGCTACAAAGTCGGACCTAATTTCATCTTTGCACATGTCAGACGGAACTCCATGGACCACCAAACGAGGATTCAATTTCGAATCCGCCCTGACCTCTAGTCCAGCCTTAGCAAGAGCAGGAAGAGCACGCACCCGATCCATGTTAACCGAGCTAGCCTCAATACGAATGGCATTATTCCGAGCTCCCGAGACCCGTTCAACTTTCATCGCGAGCGAGGCAGGATTCACAGCCTTGAACAGGGCATTTTTCGTGGCAACAGATGATGAAAAGTTGTTAACCGATGCAGCCATAGGGGCTATGACAAAACTAGTAGTTTTAGGGACCTCAACCGTAGGCCCTCTAGGAACGCGAATTTTAGAAGACGCACGATTTGCCACGGCAGCATAAGATGCGGGACTACTACTACTAGCAGCAGCAGAGATAGTTTCTTTGACGCCATCACTACAAGCCTTCTTCGCGCTAGCAGTGCACACACGAAGAATTTCGGAACATGATTCGTTGACAGCTTTTGCACACGCGCGCGGCTGTCAGATTTTCCGTCGAGTCGGGAGTAAGCCATGGCCAATGAGTTGAATGCAGCCTGATAACTAAGAAAGACCTCTTGCAGCACTGTCTTTTTTTCTACAGCCTCACGCGATGATCTAATATATTTGAAAAATTGGCTATCAAGATTAGACAATTTAGCTCTCATAGCATCTAAGTCGAAATCAGCTGATGAGGTAAATGACAGGCGGTTAAAAGGAGACAGACTGTCTACGGGCACAGCACTGGCTTCCTCATCGTCCGACATGGCAGAAATGTAAACAGAGCAACGTGAATATAGCAATGTATGTATGTATGTACGTAATGAACGAAAACAAAAATAGAGTTAGGCGCACGCATCCGTGCGTGCGCACAGAGACAGACGTCAAGGAAATAGCCAGGCAATAATGAGCCGTTAGATGACTTAGAAAATACGAAATAAGTGAAAAACCAAAAGTCAAAAACGCCTACCGTAATATTCTGCGTCAAGGAGAACAACACACCCACCACTGGAATACGGCCAGAAGAATTCAGCCACAGTGATGCAGTGTAAAAAGAAGAAATACACAGAGCGACTAACTGCGTGACTGACAGCGACTCTTCTCGGAGAGAGAGAGAGAGAGAGAGAGAGAGAGAGAGAGAGAGAGAGAGAGAGAGAGAGAGAGAGAGAGAGAGAGAGAGAGAGAGAGAGAGAGAGAGAGAGAGAGAGAGAGAGTAAGAGTAAGAGTAAGAGTAAGCTTTATTTGGCGCTCTGGGACAGATCCCCTCAAGCGCATTACCAATACAGTATAAAGAAAATCATACAGGTAATTAAGTAGTAATAGTAGCAGTAGTAATTACCATGAGTATAAAGAAAAGAAAAAGAGTAAAATTAGATAAGATAATATAAAAAGTTAGATAAAAGAATTTAAGTGAGAACGGGAAATTTAGTCTGCAGACAAGTTCAAAGGAGTACCCCCATTTGGTGACGTGGCTATAGGGAAAACTGCAGAAAAAACCTATGCCAGGTACGGCAAAAAAGAACAAGAAAAGAAAAGGACCTCAGCTCGCTTCTGAGCATGAGCCAATATATGCCAGTTCGAAGAGATGGGTAAAGAGTTTGGCTTTGAATGAATTGAGACTCTTCATGTTCCGAATTTCGGTGGGCAGTGAATTCCAGAATTGTGGTGCTGCTGCTCGAAAGGACTTCTTTAACAGTTCAGTTCTACAGATTGGCACAATAAGATGGTCAGTTTGTGCTCTTGTGTCGCGTGATAACGTCAGATCCTTGAAGACAAAATACTGCGATAGGTAGCGAGGTGTTTCAGTCCTGAGTATGTTGTAAATCATGCACCCAAGGAAATATTTGCGTCTATCGTTGATCTTGAGCCATCCAAGCTTATTGTAGTAAGGTGTAATATGTTCATCTCTTCTCAGATCGAAGATGAATCTCACACATGCGTTTAGGGCTCTTTGCAGGAGAAGATTTTGCTCGCCCGTCAGGTCCAGGTAAATGAGGCAGCAGTAGTCAATATGTGGGAACACTAGTGTGGTTATGAGAAGAACCCTGAGTTCTTTGGGGATGTTTCTTCTATTTATCCGCAGCTGATGAAGTGTGCCGACGATCTTTCTGACTGTGGAGTCAGTGTGTTGATGCCACTGTAGTTTGTTCGTTATAGTGATCCCAAGACACTTTGTGTTCGTCGAATATTGAAGGGGCTGCCCATGAACAGTGACTGGAGCTAGGCTGATAAGGTTGATAGTATTTATATGCCTAGTTGTTCCAATGGCCATGACCTTCGTCTTATCTGCGTTGAGTAGTAGCCCTTTCTCAAGCGCCCATGCGTGGAATGATGCTACATCTGCGTCGACCTGTCGTATACTAGCTTCGAGTTCCGATGGTGCACAATGTAGATAGAAGACCGTGTCGTCCGCGAAGATACTGTGATTGCAGTGCTGTATCCTTTTCCTGAGATCTGAAACATAAATTGAGAAAAGGAGGGGTCCAAGTACCGAACCCTGAGGAACTCCATTTTCGACCTGAAGCCAATCAGAAATATTCTCCTGTCCGTCCCGGACTGCCTGATTTCTGCCAATGAGGTAAGAGCATAGCCATCTGAGGGCCGAGTTCGAAAAATTTAGCTTCCTGAGTAGCGAGAGTAGTACGTCATGTCGAACCCTGTCGAAAGCTTTCGAGAAATCGAAGAAGACCGCCACAGTTACCATTCTAAGATCTGCAGCCTTGCGAATATCGTCCGTCAGCCGGAGTAGCGCAGTGTGCGTGCTGAAACCCTTTCGATACGCTGATTGAAAGGGATCATGAAGGCCATTTTTGTCGAGGAATTCCATGATTTGCTCTGTAACAATTCTTTCTAAGGCTTTAGAGAGTGAAGGAAGTATAGAAATTGGTCGGTAATCTCCGCATGAGGTAGGCGTCTTAACTTCGGGTAAGGGAGTAACGAGCGAGTATTTCCAGTTTTCCGGGAAGATGCCCTGCATTAAGGAGAAAGTGAAGAGATGATGAATTGTGACTTGGAAGAGCCAGTTTAATGACACTTATGGCTATATCGTCAACGCCTGTAGCGTTCGACTGAGAGTGATTTAACGCCTTGTCAAGTACCCTAACAGAGATGTCTTTGAAATAGAACTTACTATCGTCATATTCGATTTTCCCCAGATAATAGGGGGCAACTGAGACGCCCTCTCCCTCACCACCCATTTTCACGAAATGTGCATTCAGCTCAGATAGAGGGAGGTCTATCGAGGTGTTAGTCCTCTTTGTGGGAATCAGCCCAAATTCCCGAAGCTCAGACCAGATGGCTCTAACGTCTCCAGCTGACCTAAAAGCGTCGATATAGTGACGCGATTTTGCATCCTTGACCATATTCTGTGCTTATTTTCGTAATTTTCGGAATTTGAGGTGGAGCGAAGGGTTTCCACGATTTTTCTTCCAGGCCCTACGTGCCCTGTCGTGCTTCGCCACCGCTTCCCTTATATCGGAAGTGAGCCAAGGCGCCGGTGAGTTTTTAACGCTAACCTGACGAATAGGAGCATGTCGGTCCAGACAATCGGTCACAAGACTATTGAAGATTTCAACTTTGGAGTCGAGTGAGGGAACCTCGAAGAATTCACTCCAATCCGCCTCTTCCAGATCTCCGTGGAACAATTCAAGATTTATCTTCTGCAATGAGCGACAAGAGAATGTGCGGGGAGCCTGTCTTACTACCTTCAGATCGTAGGTTATGTATATTAGGTCATGCGCCGAGAGGAAGGGGACTTCATGTTGTCCGTGATCTATTACCTTATCAAGATCGTCTACGATACAAAGATCGATCAGTGTAGAAGAGTTCAGGAGGTGATGCGTCGGTTCAGAAGGAACCAGATGTAAGTTTGAGCTGCCTATGAACCGCTTCAGGTGATCGCTATCGTGGTTTACATTTAATAGGTCTGTGTTGAAATCTCCGCAGATGATTTGATTTCTAAACATTGGGTATAGTTTAAGGAATGCATTTTCGAAGAGGTCGAGGAAACCTAAGTGAGGTGGTCGATACACCCCTGCTCAGAGGACTTTAGAACCATAGCCTGGTGAGAATTCGGCTATCACATATTCAGGTTTACCCTGATAGGAATCTCCAGAGTCACCCAGCACCCGTACTTCAAAATTTTCGCGGATGTAAAAGCCTACACCTCCGCCAGTTTTTCCTAGCCTATCACAGCGAAAAACCTTGTACCCATGAAGCGCTATAAAATCGTCAGATGTGGGTGGTTTCAGCCACGTCTCAGACATACAGATGACATCGTAGTCTGCGGCTTCAAAGAAAATACGAAATTCGTCGAGGTGACCGACAAGCGACTGACAGTTTACATGGCACAGCCTGAGGGCGCCGCACGAGTATCTATCCGAATTATTCATAGTTTGTCATTCTGACTTTATCTAGTATGCGCCTCTTAAGGATCGGACATTTCGTGCCGTCTAACGCCGTATGCGCGGAGTCTGTACCGGCGGACTTGCAATTTCGGCAGCAAGGAGGTTTATCCCTATTTTTGCACTCACGCATTTCGTGTTCACCCGAGCAATGCCCACAGCAGGCAGCCGATCTACAGTCGCGCGCTGAGTGTCCATATCCGAGACATTTGTAGCATTGCGCTACTTTAACGTGGTCGTCAAATCTACACGTCGAGAGACCGATATAAATCCTCTGCTCATCTTTAATCGTGGCCCGAGTTTTGGGAGATACCTCAAGGACACAGTTTGTGTAGGCCTTACCATCTCGCGGAGGAAATATATAAATAACCTTAGTATGTTTATCGTCCGTGCCACTTAAATTCAAATTGATGAAGTCTGACCGAATTTCATCCTTTGTAAGGTCTTTTGAAACGCCGTATATTATGACTCGCGGATTATACCTTAGGTCCTCTACAACCTCGAGTCCTGCCTTTGCAAGAGCTGGATGCGCCCGGATTTTATCTAGATCAATTTTGTTCGCCTGAATACGGATGCCGTTGTTTCTGGATCCACTGATCCTCTGTACTTGTAAACCGGCCTCAGCTGGCTTGACGAGATTTGTCACAGCCTTTCTGGTTGCACCCGACGATTCATATTCAGTGGCAGAGTCGGCTTTAGGCGCGATAATGAAGTTAATTGATTTTTTAACCTCTACCGTGGGTCCTTTCGGTACATAAACTTTATTTCGTTTCACCGCGGCGGTAAAACTTTTTTCCTGGACCGGATTTTGGGCAACTGGATGCTTATTCAGGACCTCCATCACCCCGGTGGTGCAGTTTTTAGTAATGCCCGCGCATGCTTTAATGACTGCTTTCTTGCATTCATTAGCGGTCGTGATTTGGGCTGCAAGAGTTAGATACGAACCCATTAACTTACTGAAGGACGTCTGACACACCAGGAATGCGTCCTGAAGCGCGGTTTTCTTTTCAACTGTTTCTTTACACGCCCTAATGTGTTTCATAACTATGTTGTCCTGCTTCAGCAGGTTTAAACGCAGTTCATTTATCTCCTCATTAACTATTGGGAGAAGGATATCACATCCGCTCCCGACACGTTAGGACTAGCAAAAACCGAGTTGTCCAGAAAAGACACAGAACTAGTGTTCGCGCCTGACCCCTGACTACCCGCACGGCTCCTCGCAGCTGATGCCATATTCGCAGTCGGTAATTAGGCTTTAGAGCCAGTTAAACAAAGAAAGATAGCGCAAGATAACACCAGAGACAGCACTGGCATGCGCAAGCCAGGCTGCGTGTTGGAAGTCCAACTGTCAATTCAAGAAATAGGTTAGAAAAGAACGTGCATAAAATACCTGATTTTTGTGCAAATGAGTGGAAGAAAACACAATCTCTCAATATCAACGAAGACCTCCGTAAAAACCACTTGAGGTAGTGCCACTCTATATGAAGAAGAACCAGCAAAAACACTTTTACAAGCGCAAATTTGAGGAGCAAAAGAAGAACACAACCGGCACTCGTAGGGAGAGGAGAGGGAGAGAGGGAGAGAGAGAGCGAATGTGGGACAGAGGGTTGCACCGCCCTGTTTATGGCCTACGGCTCGAGTTATACACCGTACGCGCGGTAGCCGTAGGGTAGCGTATCAAAGTTACCTGCCAAACAACGTCTTCTGAGAAATACCGGCCTGCAGATTTTCTTTTCAGTACAACAACGCGTCACCACTTCGCGCGTTGCGGTTGTGCGAATCGCACGGTACTTCACCTCGATCGGATTTGCCCCCTCAGCTACCATCCGGCGAATGGATTCGAAATTCACTCGGCTACCGACCGTGTAATTTAACGTAATTCCAATGACCTTGCACACTTTGACCTCTTCACCGTCAGCACGACGTAAGATGAACGCGTAAAATTTCGGACGACCTCAGACGAAGGCTCGGATGTAACTTTCGTCACCGTAAGTAGTCAGTTCGTCCGTTAAGTCTCCCCAAAAGTTACCAGTCGGCGGCTCGTACTCTTTGCGGGTAATGTCGCGTATGTAAATGACAAAATCGGTGTCGTAATAGAGAACGCGGCGGTCGATCCTTTCTAGGTAGGAGTAAAGCTTCAACCGTGCCTGAGCCGTGGTGTAGACGGCCATTACCGCGTTGGCCAGCAGCGGGGGACCGACGCTGTGACGCGCGTATGTCCACCTAACATACAACACGTTCTCGTTGACCGTCAGCAGATGCTGCAACTCGATCTCGGGATCGGTCATCAACTCGAGCAGTTGCTGGCGGGTTTTGACGATGCTTGTTTTCGTCAGATTCTCACGCTGACCAAACTTGCTCCAAAACGAGTTCAGACACAGTTTTGAAACAGATCGCAGCCCGGGTTTTTTTTCAATTTTCGCGTCATCCAGGCGTATACCTTCGACTCGTTCGTACTCGGCGAGGTAGCGTGCCCGCGTTACGACATCGACACATTCCGCAGGCCATCCGCTCGCCTCCTGCTTCATTTTCAGAAATGTGTCAATGTAGCCCACGAATAGGCCGTCTTGTCGAGTGACGGGGTCGAAGGAAGTAACATCGTAGTGCCAGATCTCTCGCACGCTCAAGATTTTGTATCCCATTTCTACGGCCTTTTGCAACTCAAGCGATACCCAGGTATCCTCAAACCGTCTGTCCTTGCTATTTTCGTGAGGGCACACGTTTTGTTCGAAATTCAGGCAACAGGAATAGCACAACGCAAACATAAGCTTGTCGTGCATACGCAGAGGTAACACGGGGTGATACAGATTTCGCGGCGCTAAGACGCGACACTTGATCAAACCCTCGACACGCGAGATGCCCTTGCCGGTCGGACCCGTCAGCAACTTACACTCGTCGCCTACGTATACGGTCGGATGACCAACCGGGAACCGCCCGTTCTTGCAAACCCACGGGTACAGGGAACAGACGTCCACGTAACGAATCTGCTCCATTGCGATGGCTGAGATCTGTCGGTAACGCAATGTATTACCGGTACGTCTGCCGTAGAACGCATCTCGCGGATTCAAAGCATCACTACCGTCCGTACTCGCGGTCAAGGGGTGAAGCGCTAAATATTGCCGCACATCCTCATTTCCGGCGAACTCCCGGTCAAACGCGCATTCCCAAATTCCCGTTACACCGTAGCCCAGCTGCTTCATCCGCGAGGTCTTGGCGAGTGTTTCCTCGGCGCGCGCGTCAGGTGTGACACCGTTCACGAGTCGTCGATCACGATTGATACGGAAGCAGCAACGACACCCATGAAAGAAACATCCGTAAAATTCTAGCACGTGTCTCGTCCCGTCACGGTCGACATAGTATCTGTCCACGCGTCGTCCTGTTCCAGGTATACGATATTCTCGAGAGCATCCGGCGTGCAATAGTGTGAGTCCTAGCTCCCGCTCCATCCAAACGAGCCACTTTACAGCCTTTTGAGACTGTCGGTCGGCTAGTCTGTAACCCCCGGGGGGTAAGATCCCTATGCGTTCCGGTTGTAAAAATTTTTTGCGGAACACAGCCGAGCAAGCCGACGCTTATTGTGGTGCTTTTGGTGAAAGGGCATACATCACCGCGCTCTATAAATATCGCCCGGAACGCGATGCAAGCGCGAAGAAGAATATCTACATCCGACTTACAGTACGCCACTAGCTCCAGGTCGAAATTAAACGTGTAATTTTTTGCCACGGCGTCGTCGTACCAGTCATAGAATGCCGCTCGCGCTGCACTTCTCTTACTGCCCGGCGCGTAGAATCGCGCTGCGGGGAGCGGTCCCACGTAACCGATATTTTCAGGCGTATCGAAGAAATGTGGGAATACTCCTTTTACAGCACTATCGGGCAGTCCGAAAGCTTTTGGGAGAGCGGATAGGGGCATCGGCAAGTACGACAGAGAGTCCAAGAAGCGCGTAGACCCGTCTCAAGCATAATAATTTTACTACCGTTCAATATCACCGTCGTAGGCTCGACATCCCGCTCGACTATCCACCGCAGAATAAACTGACAATCGAAGCCTTTGGAATTGTGGGCGATGCAAATAACGCGACTAAATCCCTGCACCGGGCGTGTTGCAAACTCGACCAGTTCTCTCACGGGACCCGTCCTGAAAACGAACTCACGCACAAGTCCGCAGAAGCTGCAGCCTTGTTTGATATCGGTTTCGCCGATGCAACGAGT
Organism: Tenthredo scrophulariae; assembly: GCA_963978835.1. Taxonomy (NCBI): domain Eukaryota; kingdom Metazoa; phylum Arthropoda; class Insecta; order Hymenoptera; family Tenthredinidae; genus Tenthredo; species Tenthredo scrophulariae. The sequence continues at coordinate 10,429,491 of OZ022232.1, forward strand.
ACACACCTGCTGCGCCACGCAAAGGTTAGGCACATGAACGTTCGTCGCGCTGTCTCCGCGGATCGTCTGACTCTGCTGTGTCTCGAAGTCGTAAGTGCTGCGCCACGCAAAGGTTAGGCACATGAACGTTCGTCGCGCTGTCTCCGCGGATCGTCTGACTCTGCTGTGTCTCGAAGTCGTAAAATATAAAGATGTAATCGCTCGAACGATCCTGGGTTTTCAAGGGTGCCATAAAACAGAAATGGTTATGCGGTTGGGTACGATTACACGTCCGACTGTAACGGGTTTCGCACGAGTGTGAACCGGTCCTCAGATTGACGACTAGGGAGCAATTCACGCATGAGCGGAGCGCGAGGCAAACAGTCTAACGTGCGCTAAACGATCCCGCTTGGCCATGCCTATCGAGGCAGACGTTACCCCGAAGCACGCGCCTACAATCGGTGCATTCCAATTTAGTTGCCCCGATGCTGCACTGTGGTATACCCAGGCACTGCGGACATCGATGCGAGCACCGATGATCGTTGCCTTGATTGAATCTTTTGTTGCAACCCTCGCAAAAAAATCGACCCGCCGAAGCCCCGGTCAGGTTTGTTATGGTATCGAAATGCCGCTTGTCAGGGTTATATAAAATATTCAGCCTATGGGTAAAGCTCAGGTGCCTGTTTATAACACGGGTCGTGCCGTTGTAAAAGACCGCGTCTCTGGTACCTAATTTCTCCTCGTAAATACTCGTAAATCACTATCGCTAGCCCCTTTGGAGCCAAGAAATCTTGGAATCTGGTAATTTCTAACATCCCGCAACCCGTTTCGGGAATTACGACTCCGGCTCGTTCTGCGAGTTGCTGCGCTTCCACCCGCTGCATACGCGAACCAGGGTAACGTATTGCCTTGTACCGTTCGTGCAGCCTCCCGCTACGGCTCAAACCCCTCTCAGCGTGTGCTTCCGCCACGACCAACGCTCGTGGTAAACAAAACCCGTCAGTGTTCATCATTCGAACAATCGACTTTTTCATCACACTGGCGTGAGTCATCGGCGAGGCTCTGCCACGGCCGGATGATACCTTGACTATATGAACCGTCACAGTAAAGACCTTGTCGATTCCAAACTCGGCTGCGCTCTGTGTAATGCTGGAAACCAGCTTCCACAGATCGCTGTAGCGAGAATCGCGGACCGGCCGAAGAGATAACCATGCGGATCCCTTGTTGAAGCTTTCCGCGTGAAATATAAAACCTATGTAATCATCCTCATGACAGGTCGCGGTGACGTATGTGTGCAAGTCTTTGAACGCTCCCTCTAACCACTCTAGAGGATTCGCGCTGGCCTCGGGAATATTTATTTGAACGTTCAGTTCGCGCCCGTTAATGTCAAACCGTCTGATATGTCTCAAAGTTTCTCCGAGAATACTGAAGCGTTTTTCAGGTTCAAGCGGCTCTGGTTCAACCTCGTTACACTCCCACGCTCGTTCTTATCGCCTACTTGGCAGCCAGTCGCCCCGTCGAGGTTGTCTGTGTTTCTTCCTCGTTCGTCAGGCGTCGCGTCGTCGTCGTCGTTGTCGTCGCTGTCTTGGTCATAATCGGTATCGTCGGAATCAATGGATATCGCCCCAGCGCTTGGTAATCCCGAGGTACTGGCGTACTCCTTGGTTCACGCGTGTCAGCCGTTGACGTCCGCCGGTCTGTAGACCAGAGGCACAACACCCCTCATATTCGCGTTCCTTCGCTTTCAGCGGTAGCCCTGATGTGCGGTAGCCAACAGAAAATAAGATTTTTACATTTATTTATTCATTTATTTAGCACCGGACAACCGGCCCGATAGTGCAATAATAAGAATATAGATACTTGTACAGCGAACGGTATAAAAACATAGGACAAAACGTTAAAAATAACAATTAATACTAGGTTATTTATGATTACGGAATAAACTGCCAAACACACGCCCGCCCTGATTATGGAAAGCGTTAGATCTCCGCGTCCAAGGTTTCGCACAACGAAAATATTCCACTGTCGAAGGACGAGCCTGGGCTGAATAGCTGAGAAAAAACCTCAGGATCTGCCGTAGAAATGCTTGCGTTTTTCTCAACCTCATGCTCATCCGCATCCTCGTCCTCGTCTTCGAACTCGTCCTCATCTCCGCCGTCATCATCTACCTCTTCCTCCGCCTCATGTTCATCCTCATCATCGGATACTTTTTCCATGACCACGTGAAGAGCTGCAGGTTGTTCTGGTTGTAGATGTGGAAAGGAAATGTACGCAATGATATATATGTGACACGGCACGCTAACAAGAAGGCATAGTAAACCGAGATAATACGCCGAACGATACCTGAATCGGTGGTCATCTCCACCCGATTCGGTCTTTGTAGCTTTACGGTCGACGCCTGGGACAGGGGGTCGTACAGACTAGCGATAACCGAAGCTGTTCGCATATGGAAAATGACTGTAATCATCTACATCGGAAAAACGACGCGTGTACTCGGCGGCGGGCATATATCGGTCAAATAATTGGGATTCTTGTTCTTTGTTGTAACTCACCGTCGGGGCAATCGTGGAATGTGGACGCGACTGGTTCCTTTATCTCTGCTGAAGAAATCCGAGAATAGCTCGAGGGACCAGCCCGAGAGAGCGCGTGGCTTTCTATGACGGTTTCAACCGCCATTGGCTCTGCAGATACCTCAGAGCCTCGGTGTTCGATTAGCGTTGGCTGTTCCCCTAGCGTAACCGCATCTTCGCAGCGATCCAGGAGCTCACGCAACATCCGTTCCGTCTCCTCGGAGCCCGCTAGTATGTTCGTCAGTTCTGACACGTGTAGGAAATTAAATTTACTTAGGAATAATTCATTTTGCACCGTATAACTACAATCAGACCGTTTGAAATAAAATCTTGACTTACCACAGTATTCGTAGTATTCCGCGATCAACGGCACCACCACGGAAAAATGCGCAGTCCCCCGTCTTAACATCGTCTCAGCCGCGATTTGAAGACACTCCCTTGATTTTTCAAAAAACCCGGCCGCGTGCATTGAACCGATGGGTCTCTCGCTACATGCTCCGATGAAACGTCGCAGCTGACGCAACAAAGCGTCGGCTGACATGCGAGCAAGCGAACGTCTCCAACGAATATCGCATTCCCGGTCGATTGTCGAATTTTTCTGTCTAGCGTAAAACACGGCCTTCAGCACTGCAGCACGGTACACACTTAAAATACCGGACATAGCGTTAGGTGATTTCAAAAGTTGAGTAAAAATCGAGCAAGTGGGACGAGTCTTGTGAGAGAAAGATATAGCAAGAATGAGCAAGCGATATAGGCTCGATCAATGACTCCGATAGAATGACAAAAATTGTGGAAAACTTTCCTAAATACACCGCGTAGTACCCCTCACCCCGCGACCGAATGCACCTCTCACGCTAAATACGAGGTTATTCTCACGCGGGGTGGCGTAAGATTTTTAACGATTCTCACGCGAGAATCCTAATACATTCCATCAGGTCAGCTGTAAAGCGCCTTTTCGCGAACCACTTGCCTTACTGGGTGTAATCCGCATACCGTATATTTATGGCCGTTTCTGACTCGACCTTTTAGCGGCGGTCTAGGGGTCGTTTCGGAAATTAGGGGCCCAACGGCAGGTAATTAACGCCGTACTGGTGAGCGTTAAAGAATGTGTCACCCCTGCTACCGCTCAACAAGGGGAGCGAAAACCAGTCGTCAGCCAACCTGGTCACGGCTGATCAGCTGTCTATTCGAACCATATCTCACAATGGTAGGGGTATCCGTAAAAATCATTTGATGGCAATTTATACGTATAATAAAGCACGGTAACCGCAAAGCCAGGTCAGTTCTTCGGCAACAGCGAGAGAAACAACGTCGCACAATGGCTACACCTAAAACTAGTTTACCGGCGAGCAATTCGCGCAAAATTTTCAAAACTCACTCTCAGTCGTTGAAACAGACAGAAAAACACCTACTACTGTCGACTACATACAGATTAAACCACTCCTTCACCAAGAAAATCAATATCGGTCCTGGATTGCGAGGGGACAGCGAGTACGAACTGTTGATTCGGTTGGTGAATAATTCTTCAGGAGGTATTTGCCTGAATCTGGAATCGTGGATCGCGCTGACCGAAGCAACGGACATTACCTCGGACTACTTTGCTCTCGATATATACGCCGATGCCCGATGGTATTTCGATACCCTCGACCTTGGTGAATGCAAACTAGCATTCGCGATCGCTCACGGGACAAGAGCAATTCGATTCGACGTACCAGCAGCCGACGCAGATATCTCATCAAATGCTATTGACGATGACACACGTGCCTGTGACAACGAGAACTATCAACCATCCGCTAAGCAGCAAAAACTCTATCAACGTTCAATCGTGATGCAGAAGACTACCTTCGATGGGCTGAAATCGCTAGTCCCCTGTGTACAAGAACGAATACGAATGCTGAAAAAATTGAAAGATGATGCCAATACGTGTAAAAAACTATTCGCCGAGTTCATCGCGGAAAAAGTCAAGACTTTGCTGCCTGCTCAGCCTTCCTTGTAAAGCATTTCGCAAATAGCTCTGAGGGAGTACGACGCTGCCGTCGAACACATCAAACCTCTGTTAGTTCTCGGATTCCGTGAGAACTACCTCGACATCGTCCTGCTAGAGATAAGCAAACTATTCCCCTATTACGTGACCGTTCAGGTGAAATAACTCATCAACGCGCAGTCGAAGTAAGTGCTTCCGTTATTGAAACCGTCCGTCTCCGACGAGTTACACCACAGCCGCCAAGATCTCACAAGTCGCACCATGGCGACTGCTTGTGAGAAGAAAAAATTCCCATGCCTGAAACCGGGCCGAAACAATACAAGGATCTGCTAGGGATGATAAATCGTACTTGTGGAATCACCCTCGCCCAAGTATTAAATAAACACACCATTTTCAATCGTGTAGAATAAGCATATATATACGCGTGTGAATTAGAAAGCGAAATATGAATTTGAAAATAAAGCTAAGTCGTAGAATTGCCCCGATACAATATTTTTAGAACCACTCCAGTGAACATATGGATACAAAATTGTACTCGTAGACTTAAGTTATCACCTGCCTTTACATAAAATCCCATCCATGTATTGAATAAATACAATTTGCGTACGTGTGTGTGTGTGTGTGTGTGTGTGTGTGTGTGTACTCATAGTGTTAAGATAGCACTTAGGCCAATATATAACTTAAGATTTGCATGAAATTGTATGTACTCATAGGGTTAAGAAAACAAGTTGTCTCATAGCCGTTCGTGTATACTTGAGATTTGAATAAAAATAGCATTTATGTGAACATTGCCGTGTCATTGCATCTTGTAATCTTGTACCCGATCCTCCCATCCTTATAGTCGTAAGAAGGGGGTAGCGTATTTAAAATTTTAGCGAGACACGACCCCTCATGAAAATACAGCGCGGGGGCAGAGGGGTCGGAAATAGCGAGGGGGGGGGGGGGGCAAAGGGGGGTTTGTTGTGACGCCCCAAAGCTGGCATATTCTACTCTCACAAATCCCGTTTAGTTTTTGTCTATTATATTTGGTATATTGTATTTGGGTGAGGTGTAGCCCACTTCACCGGCACATAAGTCTCAGACTTCGTCCCAATTATTTTATAGTATTTTTGGATGATGGTTTAAAAACGGATTTCCGAGTTGACTCGTGTTCAGCACCTATTTTGTGGCTTTAATTCTTCCTTATTGCTTTCTTTCTGTATCTCACGCTGCTTAACGCATGTTGTAGAGTTTAGATGCTTTTTCTTTTCTTTAATTCTGTAAAATAATAGCGATCGACCTGTAAACTTTATTTTCTGGAGATAGCGAGTGTAGAAGCAAGCATATTATTTAATTTATAGTTTCCTAGTTTTCAAATATTATATCTGATTTATTTTTGCATGATTGTTATAATTATCGTTCGATTTCTATAGTCAAGTTAAGATATGGTTTTTGATATTGTATCGAGCTCCACTGCTTTGATCTTTACTATTATTCTGTAATATTTTCTGTAAATATTGTTCATGATTTAATCCCGATACTATCTGAGACACAACGATAATTCTGTGAGATTGAATTTCAATCCCGTAAAACTATGGATATTTTGTTATCAACATCCCGATAAATCAATAAATTGGTCAGCTAAAGAAATATTATGATTCTTGTCTAATTTGGCGTTCCCGCCGTCACATCTTTCTAGTATTATTTATTCGAGTGACGTTTTCACGTCTGGCGCCCAACCTTAGTTTTGTCTTATTAATTGAACACGTACAGTGACGCCGAAGTGCACGACTACCGGGTTATCCCTTCCCTTAAAAAAAGTCATCGTCGCAATACATATCCGACATACCAGTCTCATTTCATTTGGTAAGAGACGATTTTCCGATAATGCAGAATGGGATCCTCGGTTCAAGTTTTTTTCGTGCATATAAAGCAACAATTAACAACGCGGGGGAGTTCGTAGTGATAAACGGGTTGAATTTCTTCTTCACTGAGGGGCTAACTATATGGGGGTGAATCACCTCCATATACTTGGCCCCTCATTTGACCGGATTAAGATGATTTTTTTTTTAATCGTTTGTTGGTAGTCTGTATGTGAATGACGGACTAATCACGATGTTTGACGGTTATCCATCGATTAATTAAAAAACAAAACAATTTTGGCTAGGAAATTTTTATAGTTGGCCCCTAAATGGTAAGAAATTAATCAGATGTGGTAGCAATCGACGCGGAATCGTTTGTTGGTGATTGACGGTCCATTTTCATGGAGGAAATTTGGACACCTTCCTTGTAATTACGAAAAAAGTTATTGGAATTCGGATACCGAACGTATAGGTAGCCTTAACCTGAACGCGTGATCATCGCTTCATGGAAACCTGCCGTATTACCAGCTGTTTCAGAATATGGCGGCTTAATGTTGACAGATGTGTGGTTACGAGCATCACTTCAATAATCCTAATCCAAAAAAGTAAAGCCTATGATTGAACGAATGAATAGCCGAAACATACGTCGTCTTGCACGGTAATTTTAATTATTCTCGATCTAATTATTGAATTTCAGTCTGTTCCTGCAGATGAGGTTGGAAGGTACAGTTGGGCAATAAAGTTCTTGTAGGGTCGAAATTCAGGCTTATGCGTTTTAGCGTCTACGCTGTTGAGCAGACCCTTCACACCGCATACCCCGCTCACCGAGCTCATCGATGCGTTACGGCCTATCGGTCTAGCTATGGATATTTCGGAAGTATTTCTTACTTTACTCTGAGTAGGTAATCTGCCTGATTTGCTTTCTCGCCTACCGACTCGTGAAACGTCGTCGATAAATACGTATGTCGTATAGAATAAACCCCAAAAAGCACGTCTGGTGCAAAAACCTTAAGCCACGTACAATAATGCGGTCAATACCCCCAAAAAAATTCCTCCTCGACAAAAGTGGTACTACAATAATGTCTACTTACAAAAGGATTGAAATCAGATACAATTGCCAAGTACATGTGTTCTGTATAATGGTATATGATGATTTATACTTGTAAAAATAAAGATCCGAAATTAATCCGGAAAAAAAAAAATTTGGAGTACGTGTTACTTGGCGGGCCTATATTTCGATTACTCGAGGATTATCAACATGGTTGTTCTTTCGTACTCGTCTACAAAGGTCCGCCAAGTACCACTACCTCCAAATTTTTATTTTTTCCGGATTGATTTCGGATCTTTTTTTTTACAAGTATATATCATCATATACCATTATACAGCGTGATTCTCAAGTCGCGGAAAAGATTTCACATGCAGATTCCTTATCAAAATCTAAGAATAAAGTTCCTTATCAAAAACTTCAAGGGACCGCTCGTTCTTGAGTTATAGAAGGTTTAGTCAACCCTAAGACATGTGCTTTGCAATTGTATCTGATTTCAATCCTTTTGTAAGTAGACATTATTGTAGTACTACTTTTGTTGAGGAGGAATTTTTTTGGGGGTATTGACCACATTATTGTACTTGGCGTAAGGTTTTTGCACCAGAGGTGCTTTTTGGAGTTGATTTCACTACTTTTTGTGAAATTTTGCTCGACCACCTGAAAATCATGCTCGCTCGCTACGCTGGGTCGATTGGGTCTTTCTATATCCTTTTGTAAGTAAACATTTTTGTAGTACCACTTTTGTTAAGGAGGAATTTTCGAGAATGGATTTTTTCGGGGGTAGTGAGCATATGATTGTACTTGGCGAAAGGTTTTTGCACCAGAGGTACTTTTTAGGAGTGATTTCACTACCTTTGGTAAAATTTTGCTTGACTACCCAATAACTGTGCTCGCTCGCTACGCTCGCTGGTTTGGGTTTTTCTATATCCTAGCTCGCTAGGCTTGCTTAGTTGTCAGCATTCTGCTGACTGTTCATATGAGTATCTCAATAAATGTACGGCGATGCATTTTAGATCATCTAAATTCCTCAATAAGCATCAATGTTGAATATGGTACTATAATATAAAAACTACCTGATAATTGTGCTCGCTCGCTAAACACGCTCGATTGGGTTTCCCTATATCCTCGCTTGGTGGTCAATATTCTGCCAATTGTTTTTATGAGTATCTCAATGCATGAACGGTGATGCATTTTATACTATCTAAGTCTCTTGATAAGCAGTAATGTTAAATGTAGTAATATAATATAAATGTGTTGAAAGCACAGAAGCCTGAAATAATGACACACGCTATCATGCGTTGCTAATTTTCAAGCACTGTAAAGGTATGTTTTTGTGCGCATGTACTGAATGTGATATATTTGACCTATTAAATATACGAAAATATTTGGAAATAAATAATAATATATTGAAGACGTGCCATGTTGAATGAAAGCTTTGTCACTTATTTATTCATGTTGTAGACTGAACTTCATACGATTCAATAAGCGTACCTATAACCCAACCTCAAAATTGCGCGTTTCATCATTTTTTGAGAGATTGTTATAATTTCGCTCTCCACTTCAAATGCGAATTTTATGATAATGAGTAAGTATACGGAAAAAAAAATTTGATCTACAGAAGTAACTTATGTAATAATCAGAAATACAATCGATTCTACTACCGAAACTTTTATTGATTGTAATTTTTTTTTTTACTTCTATTTTTCATTAAATTTTTTTTCAATCACATTTTCTGTACACTATTTCTTACAATTTTTCAATTTCCAAAGTAAAATCAATCATATCTCTGATGGTTACGACGCTTTATCCTAAAGATACAATGCATCTGCATTGAAAACATTCTGGGAGGCATTATCCACCACGTTTACGAAATATCGTTTTTTCGAATCAGCAAAATAAATGTAAGGAAAATAGTTTCCACTTTCGAATAGGGGTCCAAATGATCGTCTTCGGACACAGAATTTTCAAGATGTTGTTCAAAAAAATGGAAAGTTTCTTTCTGTTGGAAGTTTCGAAAATTCACGAATGAATAACGGTTCGGAAGAAAAATCTGAAAAAATGTATGAGTAGGTGTTACAGTTGGGGTTATCGTTTGAAAAATTATGAATCAAATAAAAAATGGTGAGGGAAAATCATTGGTCGAGTTGGCATGGAATACCTCATATTTATCGCACGATTTATAAATAATATCAACTACTATTTAATATTGTGTCATATTGCCGTTACTGGTTATTACTTTTTGCACTCGCCGAAGCATCGAGATTCGAGGTAACTAATCTTTGGCGAATTCCCGGCTGATTACGCAAACTGTCCCAAACTTGCAAATATGCATATGATGTTATTCATGGTTTTTATGGCTTTCGCATTATATGTAGTGGATAATTATACTTCTATAAATCTGTAAGTTTTCATATTATTATATTTAAGTATATTACAAATCATCTCTATCATAATTTATTTATATTTCATTGATGTTGTGTTGTTATTATTTACTATTGAGTTCCAATTTCGGATTTTGGTTTTTTTATTTAATAAGAATATACGATGTTATCCAAAATACCCGATTTTTCATTTTTTTTCCTTCAACGTAAATATACTTTTAACAGAAAACTTACATAGAATAATACCTGCAAGAAATTAAGAATTTGCTGTAATCGAAAATTGAGTAGATCACTGCTGCATCTGAATTGCAAATTTCGATCAGTTGGCAATTATATTCTGAGATAACATTTTTCTAAACTCATCACATAAACTTACTTCTGTATGATATCAAAATCGAGTTCGAATTTAACTTTGTTTTCAGTAAAATAAAGAAGTTGAAATCAGGTGACGATATATTCTACTACAGAGTGATTTTGTGGATAGCATAGAGATATAAGAATGAAGTACGGGAGTCAGCGAAGTGCCCGTAAGTGGTAGCGATTTCGGAATAGAAAGAGAAACAAGAACTAGGGTGTCAGATGGTCTTTGTTTAATGACGCATGCGCTTCGTTTATGTTGACAAGAACATAACCTGCGTTCAGTGTTGCGTTCACACCATGGACCTAGTATTGTAGGGACGGTGTGTTAACTGCGAATATAGACGCGGGGGGGCTAGACGTAAGACGGAAGGGGTAAGCTTGACTCTGATTGGTTACGCCGTTTTGACCTTCTTACTTGTAACACCATCTGCCGCTGATTTGTGACATCAATGTATATATGTGTGTGTATAAACCACTGCATAAACGTAGTCAAATAGATTTACAATAAGAACAATACTTTCAATTCATTTATTAGTCGATGAAATTTCAACACTTTAATGGACCAATACATCATTTGTGCAGGACTGTTTTCATACTTATTGAGCCTAAAAGACATGTAGACTATTGTTTGATTCAGCAGAGATGTCTCGTAGGATGAGACACTTTCACCGAATCAATGCAATACTGCTGGATGAATGATATTCACATCGCTATGTTCGTAACCCTACTTGCCGAAGAGATACAACGAGTCAGTCAGTCACCGAAGAAATGCTCGGTTGTAAATAATGTATCAAATAAACAGAAATTCTCACCTGAAATGAATTCATAAAGAATCAATATCGTATCCCGTTGACTTATTCAATTTCATTACTACGAGATGCGTAAATTTCACCAAGACATTTATTTAGAACCTAATAATGTTTCAAATAAACAAAAATTGACATCTGCAATCAATTTAAGAATTCATCACTACTTGTTCGTGAGGTAGTATCGTATACCGCTGTATTATGAACGATATTACAATTTAATTACACAATATCGTAATATGACAGTTCATTATAACCTACGACGTGACAGCTACCGCTACGTCGTCGAAATAACAGTCATGAGCATATGAGATATCAGTAGATCACTTGTCCGTGGTCGTCCGACAGCGTTGTCATTGACGGAAAAAAAAATGCGCCGCCATTAGACTGACCACTATCCACAGAATCGCTCTGTAGACATGGAGGAAGTATAGCCGCTGTGAAACCGAGTCGAGCTGGTGAAAGAACGTAACCTAAGCTGGAATAACCACTCGAGGAAAATGAGTTTGGATTACAATAGGGATTTAGTGCTCTTTTGTTGCTAATTTGTTGCCCCATTCCCGATTTTGTTGCTCCGACCGTTTCGTCGGATCGATGGCGATGCCAGCTTAAGATGAAGCTAGCAAAACCATGCCTGGAAAACGGATTGAAAAATTAATAATAAATACCAGATTTTGTTGCAACTCTGTTGCTGCAAAAATATAATAATTTCGGAACGAAAATATCAACCCTTGCTCAAAAACCACCCCCTATACTTTCCAAGCACGAGAAATACTGGTGGGATGATATGATTACTCCAAGTTGTCGCGCGTGACTTCTGCTCGCCGATGTACTTTCTCGAAGAACGTTAACGATAAAATTTTGCTGCCGCACACCGAACCACCGAAACTCACCCCCATACTCTTAAAGCAAAATCTCTTTTATGCCAATCATCCAACAGCGTAAAAAGTAGTGACAGTTCGGCGATGAACTCTCTTCCCGCATTTGATGCTCAACAAATACGAGTTAGGGAGTTTGTTGCTCCGCGATTTCGGCCTCGATCTCTCTTCCCGCATTTGTTGATTCTGAAGTGGGACAGACCTCATGTGCACTTCCACTATTGAGCGTGAGTTGCGAAGTTGCCATCGGTTTTGGCGCGATGTACGGAGCAACGAATGTGGGAAGGGGGCTCGTCGCCGAAATTACGAAGCAACAAACCGAGAAGGTGGTGGCCGAAACTCACCGACTCGTATTTGTTGAGCAACAAATGCGGGAAGAGAGATCGAGGCCGAAATCGCGGGGCAACAAATTCTTCGACTCGTATTCGTTGAGCAACAAACTCCCTAACAGTAGTGTATTCATGGGGGTTCTGGGTATGGCCTTCTTTACCGGCCATCAAGCAGTAGGTAAGTTATTGACCGCGCAGATAAGTTATCGATGGTAACGATTACCGATCTTTGTTACCGATAGTCTGATGGTAACGATTTTGGATCACGGTAACGATTGCCGACCTTTTGTTACCGACGATCGAATGGCTGCGATTTTCCACTATGCGATGGCGCCACTACCGATCTGCTCCTTAGATCATGGTAATGATTGCCGATCTCTGGTTACCGATAGTTTGATGGTAATGCTGTTGAATCATGGTAACGTGAATCATGGATTGGCGATCTTCCGTTATCGACAATCGAATGGCTACAATTTTCCGCTGTGCGATGGCGCTACTTTTGTTATCGGTAGTCTGATGGTAACGATTCAGAATCATGGATTGCTGATCTTCTGACACTAAGAATCGGATGGCTGCAATTTTTTGTCATGCGATGGCGCCACTACCGATTCGTTCTGTTACCAACAATCGTATGGCTGCAATTTTCCGTCGTGCGATGGGACCACTACCGATTAGCTTTCGAATCATGGTAACGATTAGCAATCTTTTTTTTTCCCCTACCGACAATCGATCCAAGATGGCCGCTCCGATATATCTAATTCTTAGCTTGTATATACGAATTATACTAGCTGCTGAAATGCCTAAAGAGTGGCAGGGTATGTTATATGCAAGCAGTGACGCGAATTATTCGATAATATTCATTTATTCAAATATTTCTTAAGGTGCTTGCCTACGCAATTCCATCAGACCTGAAAACATTGGGAAAAAAGGTGCTATTAAATGGCATATCTCTGGTTTTGGAAACGTTTTATATGGATATTTTATCTATTTTTGTGTAAAAAAAAAAACATGTTTTGGGCGGTACGTGTTCGGAGTCGCACATAGAATTGCGCGACGTATTTGGTTCCTTTGATTTCGGGGCCCAGGCAGGGATATTCCGTTTAATAGCACCCTTTTTCCCAATGTTTTCAGGTCTGGTGGAATAACGTAGGGAAGCACCTCAAGTCGAACCTATTCAAAAGTAACAATTTTCTCAAGACTAACTCAAACTGAGGAATATATTGCCGTTCGAGTGGAACCACTCTCGGTCGTGGCGGCGGTATGTCTGGGGATGATGATCTCGACGACGACGATGGCGAGCTCGGACTCGATTGAGAATACACCGATATGGCGGAAACGGATGATGGTGATGGGCCTCTTTCCCTATTCATGAGTATCGTCTACATATTTGAACCCATTGCATCTTCCTGCACGGAAGATGTAATATCCATGCATTGGATAGCTGATACTGCGACATTTTCAGCGGTGCCCGCACGAATGGTCATTGATTTGATATTGACGACTGATGTTTTCAATGATCTCATAGTGAACGCTTGCGGTTTCGTTTATGAAGTTCTCATCTATATGGTTGTCACGCAAAAAACGCAACACTACCAGCGCCTTCCGAACATATCGCGCCTTAAACTCAGCCCTTCGTCGCAGTTGAGCCGCCCGGTGTGCAACTCTCCCATGAGCCGGATTCATTTGGATTTATCACACATTCTTATGTCTAGAATCTCTTAAGCTTTGTATATTTAATACCAACAACATACCTAGTTTTTGTTTTTCATGTGACCCGTTCTTCGAAAGTTCGCTTTTTGAGCATTGGATTCAGGCCGCAAAGTGACCAATTTCAGGTCACCAAAATATAGTAAAATATTATAGGACAGGAGCCTATAATGAAATATTATCGGACAGTATGAATATGTTTCATTAAAATAAACAGAGTCAGGTTACTTTTGACTACGTTCACACATTACAAAACAAAATGACTGAAAATGTCAAAATGTTTTGATACAGAAAAACGCAGTAATACCAGTCATTTTAGAAACTAAAGTAAGTATAACACTTTAAGCGTGCGATCTTCCAAAGAGTGAACCTTCAAACAACGGATCGCATAAAATATTGTCCAAGGCCGAGAAGTGTCAAATCTAGTATGGCAAATTTTGGAAGTAACCCATACCGAAAAGTGACACTTTTCGGACTTGATACATAAATACCTATTTTTCACGCGTTTAGTTTTCGAAATTCTTCTTTTTCTTTTTCTTCTTCTTCTTCTTGATGCTTTTCTTCTTCTTCTTGATGCTGATGTACCTGGGGGGTACCATTGTGCCTTCGGGAACGTTCAACGATTGAAAAACTGGTATTTAGAGGAGGGCTATGAAAAATCCTCCCCGCATGCTTCGAGGATGGTTTAAAAGCCCAGAGTTCGCAAGAAGCTGCATTCGTGCGTAGAGATTCTATCACTGAGTATAACAAACCCTGAAATTTTGAGATCGCATCAAAAATGAACAATTTTAACCATTTTCAGCACATACTTGTAAAATATTTTTACAACTTTTTTTGATTGTTGGCATTTTCGACATTCTGTCACTGAATTGAGAGTTTTTTCATTTTCTGAGGTTGTGGGAATATTCGCTCCTCGATATTATTCAATCATTTCTCGCATTAATATCATCCAAAATTATAAAATTCGGTTTTTGTCTGTCTTATAGTTTTGATGCCGAATGTACCACCTGAACATCTTTAATCTATAGTTCTCAAGCATGCAGAATCCTCAAAATGTGGCTAATTTTTTGACAGTGCGGCTGATGGGATTGTATTCAACAATGCGATCGTTAAAAATCATACAGTAGGCTGGAGTATTTACGTGGAAATGTGGAAACGCAACGCCAGTTTCAAATTCCAAACGAATATCCACCGGTCCACACTTTAACGATTCATTTTGCTTGGAACAGTCTATAGTAATGAGCGGAGCTCTCTCCAAAAAATCACTCTTTGACTAAAGAGGCTCGGATTCCTTATCGTAGTATGAAATTCGGAAGTTTGTATATATTGTAACATTGCATTTTGCAACGCGTGTCACAAGTGACTCCCGAACCCTTAGACGACCATAGTTCCGTAGGGTGGATGCATAAAGACAGCATGAATGCGTTTAGATTAGCCCCGAGGCTAAAACTCTCCGAGAGGCGACCGTGACCGATCTAAGACTATCGAATTTAGTTCTTATTCTGTTTGTTTTTCTTTTACCTTTTCTCTATTATGTGGGAGACGAGGCCCGTACGACGGCCAAGACCAGGACTACTACGTACGCCGACAGACACACGACACACGGCATACCGGGTTTGAATCCCTTTCGACGAGTACCACATGAGCTCTGGAGGATAGCTTCGGCCGGGCTACCTCCAACATCGACGGTGAGGACACGGGGAAGTGCCTAGGGCACTCTGCACCGAGGGAAATCGGTGGTGGAAGAGATTCCCGCCACCAAGAAGAACCTGCAACCCGTGTTCCTCCGACTAAAAGAGCTTCCAACATCGTGGGGAACTTCGAATCTTCGCGCGAAGCTAAAATCTACTGCCAGGCGTGAGGCGATCTAGTGGTCAATACGCAAATTATTAGGCGATCATATGACTGGGGTGCGAACTATCGATGCCTCGCGGTTAAAGATCACTCTGCCGTAGGCCTGCCTCGCAGGTAGAGCGCCGAGCTCCGTGCTCGCTCTAATTGTAGTTCGCCTATAGTTTCGTCGTAGCCACGAGGCCCTTAGAATTTATTTCGAGTAATGTTTTGTTGAATTTGGAGTGTGTGAGTCCGTTGCAGCGGATGTAGAACCTCACCCGAGGTTTTTCCTACGAGTGAATACTATTGGGAGAGCGGCTGGACAACGGTAAGCGTTAGCTAATTTGGCCCGTACTAATTTGAATTCGGCAAACGGCCATCAGCCATATTGCCTTCTTTCGAGCCACGAGGCTTTTTGAGATTCTTGAGGATCAAATTAAGACGACCTCCGAGTCGGTAGGCCGTCACCAGTGTCTCCCTTCGCGATAGAGTTTTGAGTTTGTATTTTTGAGTTAGAGTTTCGAGTTTTGTGTCATTCGAGTGCTTTTTGTAGAGCCGTAGGCTTAGCACCCGAGTGCGAGAGAGATAGTCTGATCACGTCACTGTCGCGCTCTCTCCCTCTCTCTTACGGAGAGATTCAGAACGTTAGTTTGAATTTAGTTCGAATTTGGTTTCGCCTACGAAGGCAGAGTTAGTTTAAGTTAATTTTAAGTAATAATTTTGGACAATCAGTCTTATTACGCTTCGCGGGCATATTCCTGTCTTTGATCTGTAATTTTTGTGCCGCGCGGTACTGATTTGTCGAGTTCTTTATTTTTGTCATATTTTACTCTGTTATTGCCACCCTACGTGGGAGCGTAGTTATTATTGTAAAACTCGTCAAACGTGGCCAGGTCGCCTATACACGACCTGTAGCCGTTTCACATCCGCGGGGTAGTACCCCCGGGCACCTGTTTTGTTATTCTGTGGTCTATTGCATTATTTTTATTATTATTCAATAAATTCTATTTTTCTTTGTCAAATTCTAAATTTCGAGTCTTTACTGTACGCCTTGTTAATCCTTCAATTTAAATCCCGACCCCTCTCCGCGGTACTGTTGCTAGCCGACGCTAGTACGTTTGGTTATATTTTTGTTTAGATTTTTGTAAGCGGCGGTTATCCGCCTGGCGCCCAACTATTCTATCGTTTTCAGTCTCTTGGCCAATTGTAGAGTGGAGGGACCTCGGAGCCTATCCGGTCTAGCTCCGAGGACCAATAAAAAGCCACGTCGCAATATATTGTAGAGAATGGCGTATTGATTGCGTTTAATATCAAGATTCAAATTTCCATAGGGATAGCACTGCGAGTTCAGGAAAAGTTTTACATCTCTAATCATACAATGATCGAATTGAATAGCATTTTTTTTCGGATCGTTTCGTCGTGCGGTTTGGAATCCTAGTATGCCGTGTCTTGGTGTCTATAGCTGTGTAGATATCTTGACAACCCGTACATGTCTCGTTGTTGCAGGCAGGATCGAATACTCGTACATTTCCCACGAGCGAAAACTCATAGATACAGCCGGATGTTTGGCGATATAATTGAGCATCTTGATTTTTTGCAGGATCCGACAGTCTGATGTATGGCAATAACCATTCAACTTTCTCAAGCGAAATTTTTATTCCCTTCACGGTGGTTTGATGTATGACATTTAAATCATTGTTCGATCGCGTCAAAATCAGCTCATGCTTTGCATTGACGATTATTCGATTATTCGATTATAATCCTCTGCAAATCCGAATAGAAAATTCAGCGGTATAACAATATCGAAGTATCAATCGGCGTTGGCTAGCTTATTATTATCCACCAACCAGCCGGTGTTCTCCAGGAGATGTCGTTGTCCGGGGGTGAATGATAAGTACCCCTTCAAAATACTCGTGATGCCAACATTCTTATTCTGGTCAATCTCGTGACCATTCAGCTCGTAACGCATCCCGCCAAACATGTGACACACAGCCATATTGACCAATTCCGTGCTTGCACCAACAGAGCTGCCATCTGGTTTTGTGATCCGACCGTAGATGTGGAGCGAACTTTTGCTAGGTAATACACGCGCATCTTGATTCTGCACAGCTATGCGGATCTCATTGTTATTTTTGAACGTAGATGCAGCATACGGTTTATGCGCGTGTATTTCACAGTGGGCTATCGACTCGTCGAAGGTCACAGGTGTTTAAATTTTTATCATTTTCGTGATGGGCATATGCAGATATAGCAACGAATCCTTATTTTCCACCACAACGAAGTCGGAGTCCTAGGCTCTAGAGAAACTGAGCGTTCTGATGTGTCCCTCGAATCGGAGCTGCTCGATGACTGATGATGCTCGGACATGTTATCGGTCTTTGATAACCACTACCCGATTTTCTTGTCCTCTCAAACACAGTGCCCATATTATATCGAAGATACCACATGTAATCGTATAGTTACAGTTTCACCCCGAAAATTGATCAATTTCCCATCCTGATCGACTATTCTCAATTGTATATCATGTAGTGACCGTACGGTAATTGGATGGTGAATGACATTTGTCGGCACTTCCACGATCTTATATCCGGGTAGTACGGTTGGAAAAAATTGATGAATCGTATGTACTCGATGCTCATTAATATACGCACCCGTGGTAATATTACACCCAACCCGCAAGGTGTTGACTTTGAGTATGCGAACGGGTAACTTGGATTTGTGGGTAATACCACATCTGGGGTGAAACCGAGCAAATGACCGATAGAATCTTTGGGATGAAAATCTATCTGTTGGTTGCATCTGATTTCGCTGAGTAACTCATTGTTATTAGCTTTTAGACTAAATTTTATATCATCAGGTCTCTTTTTGAATAATTTGCGATATCTTCAATTTCATAACTCGCAGTAGGTATTGTAATCATTGTGTCTGGTTTTATATAAAACTTATCACACCCCTCATCTATATTGCGTATTGCGTTGAATGTCAAGAGCTCTATAAATCTGAGAACATACGTCTTTGTCGGTGAAAGCTCGATAGGGGGAAAATATTGAGTCGTCAACACCGACGATTCCCCGGAGAGTGTCAACGTGAACAAATCAGCCATGACTAATAACACATCAACGATACCTCTACATTTTATAGTTGTCCGCTGAGAAACTTGAGACACAAGTGACCGCAAATTACTGTGTTATATTCTTGATATCTCGTATGATTATATTCTACGCTACCAACACCGAGATATTTCATGAGATCTCCAGGTGGTTGTAAATCACCAAAACTGTCGAAATACACCACATCGTTGTCGTTTTTCGTGTATCTAACCCAATGCGTCCCTGGACCGTCTTTATCATCAAGATTTTCGATTGCAGATTCACGCTTCCTAGGCCCTGAACAGGGTGGATCATTTCGCATAAAAACACCTTGAAAATGTGGAATTTTCATAGCTCTTGCATAGTTGAGAAAAAATGGCATCTGTGAGGGCTCGGTGTGGTAGCTTCATTAGTTTTTTGCCGGCTTCAAATACAGTCCCATGCCCTTCTTATACGGTTTCAGGTATGAGCCCTTTCCCAAAGTAATCGCTTCCATTGTTGCGTTGTGACGCTTGGATTCTTGTAACTAATGTTTGTTTGCATTAGCCTCATTGACAACCTTTGCTATGCCCGCAGCACCACTCGCTAAAGCACATGTTCTTGGGGACGGGTGAAATACGAGGCACGCGCACTTTTCCTTTGAACATAGCCAAACGGGCACCAGCCAAAGCAGACTCAATAGCTTTGGGACCAGGCTTTATAGATTTCTTTGCCGCCTATACAGGGTGATTCAGAATGGGGTACTTTCCTTACACCGGTGGATTCCTTGTGAAAATCTAAGACCAAAATTATTCATCCTGAAATGTCGAGGGCCAAGCCGTTTTCAGGTAGGTACCATTTAAAAGTAAGCCAATACGAGAGCAGATACGAGAATGGCTCACCGCTGGTATTGTTGGACTACTGGATCTCGCGACGCCTCACCCGCTGCCGCGATCTCGTCAACAGACAAAACGACGATCAGGCAATGGAAACAGAAGAATGCTGATTCCATATTCATGCATAAAACTGTAATATCACATTCGTTTTGTCAGTTAGCGCGATCGCGGCGGCAGGTGAGGCGTCGCGAGATCCGGTAGGCCGACAATAGCGGCGGCGAGCCATTCCCGTATCTGCTCTCGTAGTGGCTTACTTTAGGTGGCTCCTACCTGAAAACGGCTTGGCTTTCGACATTTTAGGATAAATGATTTTGGTCTTAGATTTTCACAGAGAATCCACCGGTGTAAGGAAAGTACCCGATTCTGAATCACCCTGTATAATGAATTTCAATGTCCTCTTCCTGTTCTTGAGCGATGCTTGTGTCTTCACCCTCCTCATACCCATACCCAGTTTGGATTTTGCTTTCATGGTGTTGGTTAATATAAAAAAAAAAAAATTATTTCTAGGTACAGGTCATAAAGCTCATGATGAAAACCGGTTCTAAAATTTCATGGCATTGAGTCATTCTCCTTTTGTTTTTTTTTTCTTCTACGAGGAAAAACTTCATTTGCACCAAATGCAATGCAACAGGCTTATTTTAGGTTTGTAGAACGTCGCGGCCATATAGGTAAACGAATGCCTATAGATATGTTTGTACAAAGGTTTGTAGTACCTTGAGCAGGCCAACATTTGGGAATTTTTCCCAAGCGAGATAACCCTTCTCACCAACGTTATAAATTCTACTGGCTGCTATGGTTTCGAAGCTCATCCCATCTCCAAGAAATATGATTATATTCTTCGCGGGATTTGTGTTCCATTCATATCTCAATGCAGCCGTTAATTCAGAGCGAGCAATGTCACGCCAATAATCTTGATCTGTGTAGCGACAGAAAATATTAATGTCATAAGTGTGACGGGCGGTATGGTAGTGTGGTCGTTCAATCCCGAACGGTTCGTTAAACAATAGCAAGCTGACGTTAACAGCAGGAATTTGAATACCCGTCACATGCGCGAAAATAATGAAATTACAAACTAAGAACTCGTTGAGTCTCGCGCTTGAAATTTTTTTTTTTTAATGCACTTGGCGCGAGACTCTACCGAGTCTCTTGATACATCGGATCAAATGACCCGCCGAGTACCACTTCCTAAATATTTTTTCACAAATTTTCTTACTGTCAATTATATTAGTTTTGTTGTTACTAGTAACAAGATACATGAGTCACTATGATAGATATCGTCGAGAGCCCCTACGACGGAAATTGGCGTGAAGAGCGGAATTTGAATGTTAGGTGATTCGAATGGAAATAAGAAATTAACTGGTAAAAGCTAAATTATATTCTTGAACGATTCGAGATAATAAATGATATTTTCAAGCGACTAACAATGTAATGCCGCTTGAATAAATGAATGATATAAAGCATAAAATAATATATAAATGGTTATAAAGTCATAAAATGATTCGGGGGGTCACCGACGTGAGGATCGTGAAGGCTTTATTACTATAAATTGAATCTAGCGTTATCCTGAATGGATGAATGAATAAATGGGAAAATATAAATGCCTAATCACGGTTCACACGTTAATAATGTTGGAATAATACCCAATATAAAATTAATAGAAACAATATCGAAATTGGAACTCTCTCTCTTTTTAGATGAGTATATGAATTTGTAGTTAGTAGGTATAATGCTGTATAATATTTAACATATAATATATTTATATGTAAGTAAAATATATCGTGAAATCTTTGAAAATCGAGATCGGTATTTCGAGTACTAGTGATTTAATTAAGCCACTAGTACTCAAGAAAGGACCTCAAAACAGGGATGAGGGTAAACCCGAAATTCTACAAATTATCCCAGTGAGGTTATCAGGCCTATGATCATACCGATCTTGGTTGACTTATTGGAAGGAATACGATTGTCAGGTAAGAAATATATCTTTCTATATTATAAAGATATATCGCCGCCGCCGCCGCCGTGTCAGACATTTTGGTTACCATGGCAACCATTTTCTGACCTCAGGTTAGATTAGGTCAGGTGGTTACCATAGCAACCATTCTCTGACCTTAGGTTAGGTTAGGTCAGGCGGTTGCCATGGCAGCCATTTTTGACCTCAGGTTAGGTTAGGTCAGGTGGTTACCATGACAACCATTTTCTGACTTTAGGTTAGGTTAGGTGGTGACCATGGTAACCATTCTCTGACCTCATGTTTTGTTTAATTTTATTTGATAATTGAGGGGCCTAATATACAGGGTGATTCTTTTTGTGCGCACCATTTGGTAAGGGTAGATTCCTTGTGAAATTCTAAGACTAATTTTCCTTCACCAAAAAGTCCTGGGTCTAATATTTTCCGGGCTACAGAAGGTCTTAGTTGACCAATCACAGAGCTTACAGCTGCTCAAGTTAGGGCCGGTTCAAAAGTATAAGACTAGCAGTGCCCGTGGTGAGTCGATTTCCAGTGAAATAAAAATAAATGATTAAATCTAGTGATACATTTTTTCACCATTTGGCATTTGGGTTACAGTCGTTGTCGCCAGGAGTCACGAGGAGTTGTTTTCGTAAAACATACACTTTCATTATCTGTGACCAGGACAACCACTACGTTGGCTTCGTCCTCCGGGTACACCGCCACGTAGTTTTTGTCCTCCAGGTCGACCGCTACGTAGTTTTCGTCCTCCAGGTCGACCGCTACATAGTTTTCGTCCTCCAGGTACACCGCTACGTAGTTCTCATCCTCGAGGTACATAGCTACGTAGTTTTTGTCCTCCAGGTCGACCGCACCGTAGTTTTCCTCATCCAAGTCCACCGTTACATAGTTTTCGTCCTCCAGGTCGACTGCACCGTAGTTTTCTTCGTCTAGTTCGACCGCACCGTAGTTTCCCTCATCCAGGTCCACCTGCAGGACGAAAACTATGTAATGGTGGACCTGAATGACGAAAACTACGGTGCGATCGAACTAGACGAAGAAAACTACCGTGCAGTCGACCTGGAGGACGAAAACTATGTAACGGTGGACCTGGAGGACAAAAACTACGTAGCAGTGTACCTGGTGTGCCCGGAGGACGAAGCCAACATAGTGGTTGTTCTGGTCACAGATAACGAAAGTGTATGTTGTACGAAAACAACTCCTGGTGACTCCTGGCGACAATAACTGTAACCCAAATGCCATATGGTGAAAAAATTTATCACTAGATTTAATCATTTATTGTTATTTCACTGGAAATCGACTGGCCACGGCCACTGCTAGTCTTATACTTTTTACCGGCCCTAACTTGAGCAGCTGTAAGCTTTGTGATTGGTCAACTAAGACCTTCTGTAGCCCGGAAAATATGAGACCAAGGACTTTTTGGTAAAAGAAAATTAGTCTTAGAATTTCACAAGGAATCTACCCTTACCAAATGGTGCGCGCAAAAAGAATCACCCTGTATATACCGAGAATATTCCGTGAGAGTAAACGACCCCCTCCCTTCGGCAAAACCAACACAGGGCGCACCGCGTACGTGAGGCTCGTTTGGGAGGGGATAGGCGGCCAGTGGTGCGTCCACCGAATCTTCCGCGCTAGGCCCAATCCGTGTAGCCCATCCGCGCTAATTCGATGAATACTTAACTTGAAAAGCAATCATCACACGAACACGGTAACGAATGAACGCGAATAAAATGAATTCGCCTGATGTGAACATTTATTTTTTGAATTCATCAACGAATTTAAAATCAAATATCAATTAATTGGATTTAAGTATTCATTATCAGTGTTTATGAGCGTTATTAGAGACACAGTGAAACAGATAAGTGGAGGCTAAATCATTGAACAGAACATGGTAAAAAATTGATTTTTCAGAACTCAATTTTATTTGATACATCTGTTCGAAATACCAGTATTCAATTGAATAGAAGTTAACAATTCGTGAAAAAGTTCCCAGTGTTCGTGTCAACTTTAGTTTAACAATAACATAATAAAACATTTAATCAGAGTACAATGCAGAAAATGGAGTCATCGAGGATAAGTCTGTCACCCACAGACCATATCCTTGGGTCTGAAACAAAACGGTGAAATTTATTAACGATTATCGATTAATCGAGGGATCAATTGCTGTGGAATTTTCCTACCCGGAGGAAATAGATAGAAAAATAAATCCCGCTCAAAGAAGCGCCAACGTGTTCTCACGCGAAAAGTTACGGACGATACGATACAGATAAACGAAACGAAAGGTAGTGTTGGGCGCCAGGCACACGGATGTACCAGATAGAGGTAACAAAACGCAGTAAGCAATAACCAAATTCAAGTAATCCCAAAAGATAACCGACTAGTTAGACGGAGAGGGGAACGTGGGGGCGTAGAAATAACATACTCAATTCGGTACAGGTAAGATAACGGAAAATATAATTTCTACTCAAGCGCAGCGATACAAAAAAAAAATTAATAAATCAAGGTTACAAGTCGGCAGGGCCAGTTAGGCCAGATACAGGTGAAATTAAAGTTGGGTAAAGATAAGCAAGAGAAAAGCGTCGTCAAGCAAAAGAAAGAAAATACAAAGATATGTGAAGGTAATGTCAAATGATTTTTAACTGAAGGTAACCCACGCAAGAGAAAGAAAATTATTGGCAACGTAGACGATACGGCACGGCACGGGGATTCTTCCCCAGAGCAACGCAAGTTCAAATAGGATATAGATAATAGACTTAATCATGCTAAATTAGCCTAAGAAAATATATAGCCGATCACGACTACCCGTCTATGGCGGAATTCAAATAGGCCGTGAGTCGGCAACGAGGCAAAATCGCTTGACGGATGGTCGAGATCTGACTGAAAAGGAAAAGCTTACCTTTTATACGGGACGCAGCCGAGGCGGCACGAAACGTAGCCCAAAACAAATAACTAAAGAAAAGAAACCCCCAAAACGTAAACTAAAGAAAAACTCCAAAAGAAAAAGATAGATAAAATGAAGATAAGCCCCAAAAGTAAAAGATACCGAAACGTAACTTAAGATAGTACGACGTTGGCCGTATGCTGGTCGGCAACGGAATGAATCCAGAAATTCCGGATCGGCGATCGAAAAATGGTGGGGGAAGCCTTTCCACACACGGCATGTTCGCCGCACCTTTAACGGCGACCAATTTCGGCCGGGAGGAAGAAGTTAGCGGCGATAACAGGCTGGGAGGTGCAGCCCTCTCCCGGCCGGCAGGTGACGAGGCTGCAAAGTCGGAGGCTGATGACGTAGGTGCGGGTACTAATGTCGAGGCTTCCAAGACATCCCCCAGAGGATCTAGCGACGAAATAGCTAAAAATCCCGCGTCGTCCGGGCGATGCAGTACCCGCGGTTTACAAAAAAAAAACTTACGGCAGACACTGATCTAGGAGATAAAGGTTGGACTTGCGGCTCGGTGAAGAATTTGCGGTACGGCAGCGGCATGGTCTCTCACGTTTTCGGGTGGAGGCGCGGTAGAATAGATATATAGAATCTGCCACGTTACAATATATATATATATACTAGGGGGCTGCGCCCGTCTGCGCGCTACGCGCGCCAACCCCCCAAATTTCAATTTTTATCAGTCGTTTTAAAACCCGGATGCGCGGATTTCATGTTCTTCGAAAAATAACCGAATTTCTCATGAAATCCAGTGAATGTTTCCCGACTCCCGACTATATATTCTTTTTACATTGGATATTACTAAGAATTTCGATTTTCCTCGAATTCGGTTTTTTTTTTTTTTTACTCTTTCTTCTTCTGCTTCTATTAACTCTATCATTTCCGCAGCCGCGCATAACTCTCCATCCATTGCGTCGTCTATTACGATAATTTATTGAATTTTTAGTGAATTCGTATTATGTTATGTTTTTCTGTCGTATGGTGTGATTAGATACATATTGATATTACATACCAAACATTCTCGGTAAATTCATTATTCAAATTATTCCGGATAAAGCTATAAATTTTACAAAAATGGCGTTGCAAACTACGACCTATTAGTAATTTGTAACTATGTTCGGTTTGGTTGAAATAAACATACAAACAATAGAAGTGAAGTTTTTTAATACTTCAGTTCTTTTATCTGGATTAGATTCATAAATGTTATTTTCTGCTCTCTTAGCTTCTTATTTTGATTCCAAATTTTGTCTCTTCAAATCCGATATTTCAAAATGCCTCGTCGCGCAAATCCATGTAAAAGTCATTCAAATGAGCGACCAAAATCAAAAAAACGGAAGGATGAAGATAATATTTTTCCGCTTTCTACTACGGAATATATTAAGACCATTGATATCGGAGATAAATTTGTGTAAGCAATAACCTTACCAATATTACTATTATTTTAACGTGAATTCCCATTATTTTATCCGTTTTTTTCGTAGAGCTATTATTGGATACGTTGACACGATTCAATAGAGTATAATTAAACGAAAAACTTCGCCAGATAAGCCAGAAAACACCAAATCAGAGTTGGACTTATTTACATTTATCCTTAATAATAATGACGGTATAAGAGTTTTCTCTTATAAATGGGGCGATCAGGGTTGCGATTCTGTAACTTTTCGCTAACTCGCTAACTCGCTAACTTGCTAACTTTTCGTTAACTCAGCAAAGACCGTTGGTTGGCTGAGGAGCGTCCAATCGCAGATCGTTACGGGTCTGCCGTACGGTGGCGCCGTGCGCTTTGCCGGCCGCTAGTCGTAATAAACGCGAGGCCCACTTACACGTGATATACATGTATTGATGCATGTGTACCACATGTACTACAAGGATAAATCGAGTAGATGAAGAGAAAGAAGTAGAACGAATAAATGAACTCAAATATTGGACTGCGGTAACAGTGCCGGCTTTAGCACTACAGGCGCCGTGGGCGAGGTTTTTTACGGCGCCCCCTTTCTGTTCTCCAATTCACACATGTGAAAAAAAAAGGGAAGAAAAAACAAGGGAAAAATTGAAATAACAACCATTTATTCAAATTAAATTTTTGCTAACAAAATTGTACTTTTCTGGCCTTTCTATCGGCAAACTCTCTTATCAAGACACCGAAGTCCATGTTCTCTGCAATTTCATTCTCGATTGACAAAGTTGCCAAATTGGTCAATCTCGACTGAGATGTTGTCGATCGCAGATAGGTTTTTATCAGCTTAAGCTTAGAAAAACTCCTTTCCCCACTTGCTACCGTCACAGGTATAGTGATCAATATTCTCAATGCTATCCATACATTTGGATATAGTTCGTGTATGTTGCGTTCTTTAATGAAATTTAAAACATAGACAGGAGTAACATCATCTTGATCAGGCAAAAAGGATTTCAGGCTTACGAGTTCATCACACAACGAGCAACCATCTATATCTGATTTCGACCCTACAGTTAATTTTAATTGGAGATCACTACAGAGTTTAAGAAGGTCTGGTTTCTCTGGAATCTTTTTTATATTATACAAAAAAGACCAAAATTCTGAGTACTCATTTAACTGCTCAAATCGTTCATTGAGTGAATTTAAGGTAGTGTCCAAAAGACAATTGAAAAATTCAACTTCAAATTTCTTTTCTGGAGCAGTTATAGGCTCATCGCGGGCAGTTTCACCAGCTTGGCGTTTAACACGTCGTAGTCTTGTTTTGTCTTTAAATACAGGTTCGATTTCAAGTTCTTCCGCCAAGTCCTTCGCTGTTAAAATGGCGCTTTTGAAGCCCGTCTTTCTATACTCTTCCAAAAAAGTGCAGCATTTTCTCAACATTTCTGTGCATTTACCGAGATCCATGTGTATTGATTGCAGAGATTTACTAACGATATTAATCTGGAAAAGTATCTCATACCAAACAACCAACGAAACTATGAAGCTGAAATCTTTCAACTGTTCGGCTAGAGTAGTGGCCTCATGCGAGATTTGAACGTCAGTTTTCTCAGTTTCAATAGCCAAAGTAATCAAAGCGTCATGAATGTCACTAATTTGATAACGGACTGCTTTAACACTGCTTATTCTTGCTTCCCAACGTGTTTCACTGAGTTTTTTTATAGAATATAATCCTAAGTGATCGGTTAGAATTTTCCATCGATGAACAGAAGCTGAAAACAATGTGAACAACCTCTGAAGTATCCCAAACAAAGTGACGGATTTCACCGACGACTTAGCGGCATCGCATAGTACGAGATTATAGCTATGGCAACCACACGGTACATAAATCGCTAAGGGGTTTAGGTCTAGAATTCTTCTTTGGACCCCGACATTTTTTCCTTTCATGTTTGCCCCGTTATCATACCCCTGCCCCCGACAATTGTCCAATTCAAGTCCGTGTTTATTCAAAACATTAATGATAGCTTCAGTCAGTCCCGCACCAGTCAACTCATTGACTGGTATAAATTCTATGAAATGCTCCTTTACAGTTATTTTATTGTCATCTGATAAGTGAATAAATCGGATCGTCAATGAAAGTTGTTCTACGTGACTGATGTCCGGGGTGCAGTCAGCTATAACAGCATAATATTTGGATTTTTTGGCTTGCGATATGATTTCGGACTTCACTTTTGCACCCATCAGCTCTATTAATTCGTTTTGAATGTCTTTTCCGCAATAGTGATCTGAAATATCACCTTTCATAGCCAATCGCAAGTGCTCCTGCATAACTGGATCAAATTTGCCTAATAGTTGTACTAAACCCAAGAACTTCCCGTTGTGCGGCGTGTATAATTTGTCTGAAGTGCCTCTGAACGCCATATTGTTTTCAGCTAAATAAAGTGTAATATGCATCAATCTAGACAAAACATTATTCCATCTTGTAGTTTCTTTCCTAATCAAATGTTGTTGTTGGCAATCTATTGTTTTTCCTGTTTTCAATCGTATTTCAGCATCAATCCATGTAAGGTAAAATTTCTTATGAGCGGTGCTGCTCTCATGAATTTTCAACATTTCAGACAAGTGTTTCCAGTTGTTATATCCTGCAGACACTAAATTGGACTCTGAGTTACTATCAAAAATTCGGCAACAAAAACAATAAACTCGATCTTTAGAAACTGAGTATGTTAACCAACGACGCTGGATTGATTCATTGTTTGCAAGTTTTTTCGTGTAGTGAGAATTAGAGAAATGTCGCCTGGATTCATCCTTTGGATAATTATCAATGTGAGTTTGCGCTGGGCCAGTAGTTATTATATGATCAATTAATTCGGAATTTCGAATAGGTGGCCAAGTGGCTACATCCGATATATTCGTGACAACAACATCAACGTCAACACTTTTTTCATCGCTATCTAGAACTTGAAATTGTACATCGTCAATGGCGTCATCTTGAGCAAGGTCTGATATTGTAGCACAATCTGTCTCTGCAGATTTTTTGGAAGCTTCGTCCACAATCTCTTGAAGGGTTCCCTGGCTTGACAAAGACTCCACGACGGATACACCTGTTTATATTTGAGATGTAGAAGCAACGTTCAGGTCTTGATTTTTTGTTGTAATATATTTTTCTATATTCATTAACTTTTTTGTTTTTTGAAATTCCTTTTCTTTTTCCGCCTTCCGTTTTCTATATTTTGATCCAGATAGCTTTTTTTTGACAGGATCTTCGTGTTCACACATTTTAATCTCAATTAATCAATTAGTGGGTATATTTAAACGAAATCTGCAACACAATAACAAAACCTATATAGGTACAGTAATGTTCATTAATGGGTTCACGG
Organism: Tenthredo scrophulariae; assembly: GCA_963978835.1. NCBI lineage: Eukaryota > Metazoa > Arthropoda > Insecta > Hymenoptera > Tenthredinidae > Tenthredo > Tenthredo scrophulariae. Next base: position 10,458,851 of record OZ022232.1, read on the forward strand.
TGGCTAACTGTTTTTTTTCGGACTTTTTCAGATACAATCAAATAAAATAATATTCTATTATTTTTACAAGGGGTCATAATAATTATTATTATAATTTTGGCCATCGGCACATGACATACGACTAGAATGGAGTCTCGTTTCCGAAAAAGTCTGAAAAAAAAGTTAGCCACCGCGAACCCATTAATGAACATTATTGTACAACCATTTGTCAAAAGAAATGAAATAATTCGGTTCCGTTCTTTTTATCAAAATGCAAAGAACTGTCAAACGGGATATATAAAACACACGATTCATAGAATGAAATGTTAAATCATACCTACATTCATCCTTAGTCCTACATACCATAGGTACTTACATACAATGTACGCTTACCATATTTGATTCTGTCCGTGTAAAGTTGGCTCCACAGTCTTCTATCTCCTTCTATCCTTCATGACGACGTGGAGAAGAAAAGAGACAGAAGACTGTGGGGCCAACTTCATACCGGGCAGGATCAAATACGCTTCGTGTATAGTGAAAGAAAGAAAATGGAATGGTATTAATAGGCAATTTAAATAAATTGTACTTACCTGATCAAATAGTCCGGTAAAACAAATACTTTTTAATCTATGTTTCAACTTTTCACATAAACTAATAATAAATGTCACTTAATGATTAAAACGGAACGAAGAGTAAAAGTATGCGTATCGCAACGACGCGTAATAAGTTCTGCTTAAGTCGGGGATTCCCGGTAAAACGTACAGCGGTGCTCGCGCTCGTCATCGCGTCAGTTTCCTTTAAAATCGGGGATGCCCCGTGTCGCGTCACGCATCAAGTATTACGCTCGCTGCCAAATATCGAAGATCACTTATTATCTTGGGCGATTCAGAAACTGAGCCACTATATCGGAAACAAAATATTTGGATATTTGTAATAAAATATCGTAGCCTTCAGAAATATGAAAAGTCGTTGATTCATTCGTTGAATATTTGACCTATCGGTTGGCAATAAAATAGATACCAGACCTTATACATATGGTTATTGAGAAAATTATCCTAGAAAAGCAGATATCTTCGTTCTCGGTCCGTAAAATTTGTAGGGACTCATGCCATTATGATTATGTAGCAAGCTTTCTCAGTTTATCATACTATACAAGTCTTTGTTCGTCACAAGAAAAACCCAAAATAAGGAAGGTAGCATGGCATAACATACAGCACTTCGTTTTTTAAGAATTAGTAGGTGATCAGACCTATCACCTATGTTCAAATTCAGTCAGTTACCTAGCTGCATGCCCGTTGCCGCTGCGAAAGTGTAAGTCACAATATGAAACTTGCAAAAAGCGAACAGACATGTAAGCCTTCGGCGCCCCCTCTTGCCTGGCGCCCTGGGCGGTCGCCCAACCGCGCCCTACCCTAACGCCGGCACTGTGCGGTAAAACTGCTTGTATAACATTATGAACTCAACTTTTGACTCGTAGGCTATCGATGATAATTTTCTTCCACCGATTGAATATATTTTACGTCTCCCCAAATACGAAGCGGGTAAATACGATTTTATCTACGTTGAATTTTCGTCCCGTGTATGCTTTTCTCTGTGTTACAGTTAGCTAAATATTCCCACAATGAATCACACAGGTATTTATTATCACCGATAGTCTATGAGTCAAAAGTTGAGTTAATAACGTTATACAAGCACTTTTATCGCAGTCCAATATTTTGGTTCATTCATTCGTTCTATTTCTTTCTTTTCATCTACTCGATTTATTTTTGTGATACATGTGGTACACACGCATCTATGCATCAAGTGTATCAAGTGTAAGTGGGCCTCGCGTTTGTTACGACTGGCGGCCGGCAAAGCCCACGGCGCCACCGTCCGACCGACCCATAACGATCTCCAATTGGACGCTCCTCAGCCAATCAACGGTCTTCGCTGAGTTAGCGAGAAGTTAGCGAGTTAGCGAAAAGTTACAGAATCGCAACCCAGGGTTGCGATTCTGTACTTCTCCGCTAACTCCGTTAACTCCGCTAACTCAGCAGAGGCCGTTGGTTGGCTAAGGAACGTCAAATCGGAGATCGTTTCGGATCGGTGGTTGTACGGTGGCGCCGTGGGCTTTGCCCGGCCGCTAGCCGTAACAAACGCGAGGCCCTAGTTACACCTGATTTACATGCACGTCACAAGTGTACCATAAGGATAAACCGAGGAGATGAAAAGAAAGAAATAGAACGAATAAATGAATCAAAATATCGGACTGCATTTATTCATTGATTTATTCGTTCTCTTTCTTTCTTTTCATCTCCTAGGTTTATCTTTGTGGTACATATGTATGTATATCAAGTGTAAGTGGGCCTCGCGTTCATTGCGACTAACGGCCGGGCCAAGCCCACGGCGCCACCGTACGACTGTACTTGACCGATCCGAGACGATCTGCGATTGGACGCTGCTCAGCCAACCAACGGTCTCCGCTGAGTTAGCGGAGTTAGCGGAGAAGTACGAAATCGCGACCCAGGCCCCTCAATTATCAAATGAAATTAAACAAAATCAGGTTAATGATATTTACATTTTTCTTCTACATTACATTTTTTTGGTAGACAATTTTTTCTATGACAACTGCATACGTGTTGTTCTTAGATTTATCTTCTTCAAAACGTAACCGCCAACCCTGCCTCATCGTACAACCCGGCAACGTTAATTTCGAATTACTATTAAAACCATTTTCGAAAATAAATTGCTTTGGAGTATTTGATGTATTTAAAAATGCTGACAAAATTAACACCTGTGATTTTTTTCGATACACCTCACAAAACTGGAATTATAAGTCAGATTATTTTCAATCAACCATTTCGTTCGTTCAATAACTTCACCTTAACTGTAGAAATCAAAGGCTATGTCAAAGACAAATTTATTCAACCTTCCAAAATGCGAACCGATGAATATATTGGTACAATAACTGATGGCGAATTCAAAATTGAAATTGTTTTATCCAACGTCACCAAATTAAGTCCAATTTCTGCTGGCCCACGAATAGAAATCATTGGCGATGTTCAACAAAACGGTAAATTATCCCTCATTCAAGCTTCTGATTTAATGAACAAATACGAATTATTATCAATATTAAAAAAAAAAAAACGGTATCACTATCTTTGACTAAATGGTCTCCCTGTGTTATCGATCGTTTTTTTTCAGACTATCACTTCTTCCTGCACGTATACGGACTTCTGAGAACATCAAAATTCTGGATGACCCTCCTATGCCCCTTCCAAAATTATTACTCGTTTCCAGGATGTTTTCGATACGACAACCTTACACCCCTGTTTTTAAATAAATTTTTCTTTTTTTTTTATCTTTTGTGTCCCAGATTGCAGGTTTCGCATATCGCGTGACTAATGCCATAAGGTCGCGAGCCAAAAGAAATTTTTTTTTGTGGCACAATCTTCTTCATGCAATATAACATCTTTTGGGCATATCCGCAAAGAAAAAAAAAAATTTCGCGCTTACGACCTTATGTCCTTAGTCACGCGATACATCTTAGTTCTACGTATCATTTTTTAAAAATAATTTATTCATTATTTTATGCTTAATTCTGTATTCTATATTCCATTGTATATAGTAGTCTATGAAATTAATGAATTAAGAATACGAAGTGGATTAGGCCTAAAGGGAATACTACTTTAAAAAAAAAACGCGCCAACGTATCTACCCCAAGGTGGTGTGGAAAAGATACGAATACAGAATGGATTTTGTAAATGATGTGCAATGATCAATATTAATAAATTATTAATCAGTATGTCAGTCATTCTCTAATTTGGAAGAAACCTTTATGTTCATATCAAGAATTTATGAATCCTAAAGAATTATATGTGTGTCTCTGTTTTTCTCAATATTTAGAATGATAATACCGATGAAGTTCACATAAATCTTTGTGAGGTTATCTGTTGATTGATAGGTTTTATTCATTGTATTTAATTACGTCATTCGTTAGACGCGATCGCATATGATTATTTGTTAACAAATAAGCGTGAGATTCAGATAACTTTGCGAGGTTAGTTTCCAATTTTTAGGTTGGGTAAATGAACCTTCAACTCAACATTGATCATAGAATTAAACTACAAAAAAACTACCAAACTAATATGAAATATGTAACGGGTAATGCGTTTGTTCAGAGACACAAACAAAGTCAATAACAAACTGTACATACGTATATTTGTATAAGGGCGATACATTTTTATATTTTTCTTATTTTTCTGCGTCTGATGTAGTGCGCTGTCTCTTTGATTTCTAACAGGGTGAATCACAGTACAGTACGTAGTCCGCGTAGTTTTTGTGGTGTCCTCTGTAGGCCTAGTCCACTATTTTTATACAATGATCAAGAAATAGCTTCGGAAGCCTATGGTTTTTTTTTCTTAAATTATAATCATAATCATAATCAAACGATGATGGTATCTGACCATCTTTGGATATTATCAAGGCAGCACATCCCGCAGTTGAAGGAGCATTGTATCTATTTTCGTCTAAATTTATATTACGTACAAAATATAAATCATATTCCGGTAATGATTCATCTTGACTAAGCTGATACAAATATTTGTATTTTTTAGCATATGGATTATGATTATTCAACAAATTTTGTATATATTCAATGTGACTTCTCACCAAATGCTTATCCTCCTTCAGGCGTTTTTGTGTTACCTCATAATCATCATATTGAGATTCCATGGAAACGGTGTGTTGTTGCTTTGAAATAATAAGATGGACTGTACGGACGATTCCGATCTTTTAAAAAGATTCTTGTATTGATGAAAATCGTCCTTTTCTTCAATTTGGTCTCTTATTATTTCACCAGACTAACAATATATATAAATTTGTTTGAAATTTTCGTCATTTGCCGAAATGATACTGCTGGGGATTGTGTGACACACCTGACCTTATATTTTCAAGTTATAAACACCTTTTTTTGAGTCGCTCAACACATTTGCATTGAAACTTGCAAACGAAAATCGATCATTATGATTCCGAATTAAGTCTCTAAATTTTCTATTGTGTAACACCAAATTTTGTAATGTTTCGTCGTAATCACTCATCGGAGAAAGTTTTATTTCACCATAATGACAACAACTTTTTTTTGATCATTCTACTGACCAAAATAGTGCTGAACAATTTGGGCACGTCTATTAGTTCTTCCTTCACCTGTCAAACTCATATTTACTGAGTTCATAATGTCATAGTGACCTCGGTAGATAGTGACAGCTATGGCGAGTCATAACAAATGACGTCACCGGGCAGGAGTGCGGGGATCTGGCGCCAGTGACGTAAACGCTCGGTAGTCTGATCCGAGATGGCGCCGCCCATACGAACCAAGATGGCGCCTGTTCTTCAAAATCCAACATGGTGCTTGTTTTTTCAAAATCCAAGATGGCGACCATCTTCTCTCTCCTTCTTATACTAGCTGAAATATCAAAGGTTTTATCTTATATACCGACCGATCCGATTTCACCAGACAACGACGACGGCTCTGAAATAATGAATTCTCAACCTCTATATATACTAGCTGAAATGTTCAAAGAATGACAGGGTATATGCAGGGACCGACACGAATCATCTTCTAACATTTATTTATTGAAAAGACTAACCTCAATGATTATAACGAATTTTACAATTATACTTATGAACTAACCCAAAGTTAAATACATATTTACAGCGAACCTAAAACATAACCTACGAGTAAATGAAAACTATAATTATACTTATGAACTAACCTAAAGTTATATTACATATTTACAGCGTGGTGGTGACCGCAGATGTTGGCGCGCTCTGAAACATACAGTTATTATTACAATAACCGAACGAAAAGTAATGAAAATTATATCAACTTACCGGAACCGAGACGTTACTCCGGTTCGGAGGACGAGTAACCCTCGTCCTCCGAAGGCCACCACCACGGGATGGGTCCATCCGCCTCCTCGTCCTCGCTCCACACGGACTCTTCCTCCCATACTTCTTCTCCTTCTTTTTCTTCTACTTCTTACTCCGCCTCCTCTACCTGTCTTTCCTCCGGCATCACCGTCTCTACCTCGTCATCCCACTCATTCCCCATCCACATTTCTATTACACCCTCCTCCTCCGCGACCCGCGCATTTTGCGCCACAACACCACCTCCGTGATCCCCGTAGACCATGTGCTCCGAGTCTCGTTCAGACAACGACGACCCGGCGCTGCTCTGCGACAAGGCGCTGCCCAAATAGCCGTCGTCGAACCAGGAGCTACGGCCCGAGCTAGGCCAAGACTCCTGGCTCGACGCGACGCTACTGTCGTCGCCAGCGTTAAACTGTTCTTCGACCAGCGCCTCGATTCGCTCGCCGAGCCCCATTGCCTGTCCTGCCCGGAGCAGACACATGTCCCGGGGGTCGATGTGGGCCAAAACTTCTCGCGGTACATGCTCCATTTCTGTAACGAGAACTATTATTCATAAAACTGTACCCCTCGTGAAAACTGGGCGGTGTCGAAGAACAATCGCACTTACTTCTTAAACTTCTCAAACTTCTGAGAGTGGCTGCACTCCCGTTCGAAATCAGAGTGACACGTCTTGCAGAGAAATTTACCTCGCTGCTTCGCGTACTTTGAGCAAGGGGGGTGACAGGGGTTCATAGTTATCAGGGAATGGCTCGATGTCCCGACGAGTATCAACCAACCATGGTGGCTATCACGGAAGTCAGCTATATATTTCTTGCACGTGCAAAAGTGCCGAGATGGCTAAAATACCGGTTGAATGTACTCGCGATAAAACAACACACTGTTTCATTACAAAATTTTCACTTTATTCAATATCGCTTAAAACTAGTTTATAATTAACAACATATCTAAACACAGGATGGACAAGAGGCGTCGAATTTGTCGCAACTCTTCAATTTTTTGGCCACGCAATTGTAAAACGACGCTGCCATCGAATCATTTTTTACATAATTGTCCGAAAAAATATTGACAAACTCTTCGAGAGTGTAACCAGAGTGCATATAATACAGAAACATAACACAAAACTGACCACACACGTCGGAAAAGGTACTCTGAAGCTGGCGCGTATTGCACCGGTAGCGCGGACAGTTTCTTCGGAGACGACACATATGGTGTGGGATAAAGGGCGCAATTCCGTAACTGTCAAAGTAGACCCCGTTGCCGGACTCGTCGTTGTAGAAAGCGACCCAGTGACTTCCCGGCTGTGTGTGGTCATCGGTCTTTGCGATAAGGGTCGCCGGGCGGGACCATCGCAGCGGAATACGATCAGCCGGGTACACTCCACACGTACTTGTCGGTATCAACGCCAAAACCCTCCGGAGTTCCAGGCTGTTCATTCCAGTCTTCGAATCGGTTGTAGAAAAACCGCTATGGTCCACCTCGTCAACTGTTTTCCTCCCCAGCAACCAAGATTTCAACACAGCCGCGCGATTCATCGAACAGACAAACTCTCCGGGATTGCACAGAGCGTGATGCATGCAGTACGTATCCGAGGGCGGTAGCTTTCCGAATGCAGGGCAATCTTCGTCCTCCAGATTTGTCACCTGACGCGACATAACGCGTCGCAACAATTTCGCCTTTTCAGCACCGCGCGGATAAGTCATGCGGGTCGAACGTGCCACGGCGCGCAGTTTTCTGTAGATTTGCTGGTCCTGAATGTCGCCGTCGAACCACTCTATACCGTGATGGTTACGCGGAAGATAGTTGTTCTGAGCACAAATATTCGCGGGAGGATCGGTGAAAGCGCAGGGCGGTGTGGCAACCCAGTGGCCGATGTGGTCGCGATTCAGAGCCAGGACGGAAACCTCCTTGACAGCGAAACCGTTCTGAGCGTCCCGAAAACCCTGCACATCGACCACGTGGTCCATCATAATGGTATAGACGTGCTCGCGGGCTTACAGACAACTGAATACTGCGTGTGTCGTTCGGCCGCAGCGGCCTCCCATCTACCGCAGCGTCAGCTATTATTTTCTGTCTTCGATAGGTAGGAGGGGGGGAGGGGATTCACATCGCTGGTTATCCTCCAAAGTCCACTATAACCTGGCGAGCTGCGTCGATTTCCAAGATGTTGTCAAACTCCGCGTATACGATGTAATTTATTGTCTTTGGTAGGGCAACCTCGAATCGCGCCTCGATTCTAACGCTAGCGTGTCTGACGAAATTTCAGTGGGTGCCGCTGTTTGCCGATAGATCGGGGGTGGGGTCGAAAGCCGTCAAGCAATACCCGTGGGGGAAATCTTCACAGCTGATACCGTTCGCATCGTTCAGAAAATGTATGCCGATTCCGGAGAAAAGAGTGTGGTAGGCATCCACGTAGAGCTTACTTCGCGTAAAGTCGGGTTGCAGCGGCTTCGTGGGGATCTGCGCACCGTCCACGTACAACGACAAAAAGTTAATATTGAAATGTTGAAAGTTGAAGGGGGTGTAGGCTTTATCACCGTTGAAAGCCTTATTATCGACAAAGCCCACTATCATTCTTTTGGGCAGTTGACCCAGAAATACATTGTCCAACGGATCACCCTGCACGCCGCTGTGAATAGCCATAGTCTTCACCTCCACTCTGGTAAGAGGATACTTTGCCGTACCTCTACCCAGAGCTCTGGCGTGAGCCAGCAGGACGCCAGGGTTTATCGTTACGCGTCGCACGAGCAGCGAGGCCTTTAGTATATGTTGTGACGTTGCATTTTGCGAGCGCCACAGTTGGGACACTGAACACGGTGACGACGGGAGGACGGACAACTCCAGAAAGTAGCCAGGTCTCGGGTTTTGATTTAGTTTGCCTATTAATTATACTATTTGCTATATTTTGCTTTTTATTTCACAAAATATGTAAAATTGTCGACGCTCGGGGAGACTACGCCAGGACGTCGAGGGATAACATCGACGTCTGAGACGAAGTCCCTCCCGAACTACTAGTTCCCGTCTTCATCTACCAATCTCACGGTCGTGGATGCGGCAGGAGCGGTCAAATAAGGATGACTCACTGAGCCATTTCTCCCGTTCCCGCAGACTTCTCAGCCTGGTGCTGGACCACATCCCGTCAACTGTTTCCGGACGTCTCGGAAATGGTCAAATAGAGCAGGGCGAAAACCCAAGAGTAACCCAACCAACGTTTCCTGTTGCCGAAGACTTATGAACCCGGAGTCGAGCTGGACCAAATCATCGACTTTCTCGACATCGTCCCGCTATCGTGGTTACCCAAGAAAGGTCCCGATAGTAGAACTGCAACCATGTGATGCAGGCCTGTCTGTAAGCCTTCCATATCGCCAATGGGGAAGTCTGGATGCAGGTCCGGGTATAGGAGCATCAGAACTTCCACCAGATCCTCTGACTGGTCAGTTTTTCTTGTTAAAGCGCAGTCAGGGTGCACTTCGTCCCGACGATGATCCCGAGGACTCCCGAGACGAGAGACCAGAGATAATTAAAGAAGATAGAAGAAGAAATACCGTCGAATCCTGCTGTACCGCATTTAAAACATCCCGCCGTACCACCATGCCGATTCCAGGCTTGGATAAACATTCAAAATCAGGCAGAATTGGATAACGCGTTCCCGAAAGTACGTCGAACAGTACTCGGCACCTGATTCGTCGCCTAAACTACCGTCGACGAGCGGCTCAACAGCAAGTAATTCCCGAAGCTATCAAATGTAGGACAACGCAGGATTCGGCCTACTTTTACGCTCGTCCGTCTTCCCGTCGAGACCAGTGTCCCGAATACCGAACAGTGTCCCGATAAATCCCGAGTGTCCCGATATTGTGTAATTCTCTATTTCAATTCTTACATTAGCTTCTCTCTTCTTTCTTTTGTTATTTAGAGTCATCTTTTAGTATTTAAATTCAGTAAAAAGAACACTAAGTGTCTATTAGTTTTGTTAATTCCCGGAAGGGAAAGTGATATATCGTCGATAAGGTAAGACCTATTTTCTGTAAAACCGTGAGTTCTCTCACGAATTCCGTTTAGTTTTTGTCCATTTTATTTGATATATTGTATTTTGGCGTAGTATAGACCACTTTACCGGCACGTAAGTCGACGACTTCGTCCCGATTATTTTATAGTATATTTTGGATAATTAAAAACGGATTTCCGAGTTAACTCGTGTTGAGCATCTATTTTGTGGCTTTCTTCCTTATTGCTTTCTTTCTTTATCTCACGCTGCTCAACGCATGTTGTAGAGTTTAGCTGCTTTTCTTATCTTTGATTTTGTATAGTAGGATAGCAATCGACCTGTAAATCATATTTTCTGGAGATAGCGAGTGTAGAAGCAAGCATATTATTTAATTTGTAGTTTCCTAGTTATTAAATATTGTATCTGATTCATTTTGCATGATTATTCTGATTATCGTCTGATAGTCGTCCCGTTCAGCGTAAAGTTGAATTTGGTATTATATCGAGTCACACTACTTTGATCTTTATTATTATTCTGTAATATTTTCTGTGAATATTCTTTACGATTTAATCCCGATAATATCTGAGACACGACGATAACCTGGAAAAATTGTATTTCTATCCCGTAAAATTACGGATATTCCGTCATCCTAATCCCGATAAATCAATAAATCAATCAGATAGTGGAATATCATAATTCTTGTTTAATTTAGCGTCCCCGCCCCTCTACCATTATTCGTAATAAAATATATTCTGAGCTAGTTGGCGATTTCCGCCGTCACATCTATTGAGCATTTATTATATTTCATGTGACGTTTTTACGTCTGGCGCCCAACCTTAGTTTTGTCTTATTTTATTGACCACATTCAGTGATGCCGAAGTGCACGGCTACGGGGTTAACCCTGCCCTTAAAAAGTCGTCGTTGCAGTGCATCCCGTGTGTGTTGGTGCTCTCCATGAGGCAGAAGGCGTCCCGCGAGCGCACGAGCCGTACTCGTAACTCGACGCCGTTTAGCAGAAACTTCGCCTGATTAAACACGTCGCAGTGGAGATGCCCGATCAAATCCACACTGGTTTCGGCATTCAGAAATTGTTGCCGCTGGGCAAACCCTTTGTTAGCCGGTCCGATTTCATCCATCTTCCCGGCCGTATCCCCGAATCACAGGGTGGTGGTTAGGTGTGATTTTTTCGCTGCCGAATTGTAATTCAGTAACGACTCAATGTAGGCGCGGTAAGCGTACGCGTTATTGGCCGGTGAAACTAGCTTCTGAATGAAGAATACATCGGCCTGGCTAAACAGAGAGTGCAGCAGGTTGTTTACAGGGGCCACCTTTGGCGGGGCCTTTGGCGTGGTTCCGGTTACAGCCGGCTCCCTAGCTAGCGGCTGCAGACTCACACGCAGGCTGAGCATAGTGTGGGATAGGTCGAGATACTCGTCGCTGAGGCCGGGCACCATAAACTCTATAGGTGAGTCATCAGTGAGCGACGACACAGGCTTGTAGTGGACCCACTGCCCGCTCTCGATCGTGGTTTGCGTCGGTGGTAGAGAGAACAAATCCAGCTCCGATTTCAGACACTCGCAGGAGTGCGAGTGCAAGTACGCCATGGTCGATGTTTATTATTGTTGTTAACGAGCTCCGAAGATATCAGCCACCGTTCTTCCTCTTCTTTTACTTCCGCAACAGCTTCTCTTCTTCTTCCGCTTGAGAGTTGTTTTCTTCTTTCTCTTAATTCTGGCAAGCCCTGGTTTCTTCTTTTTCGGCTTGATTTTCTTGACACCTTTCCCACGAGATCCGATCGATCCTGCTCCGCGACCCCGCATCAACTGTCCGCCCGATCTGCCGCGCAACGCTTTATATCCGGATCCCTTCATCATGTTGCCCAATTTCTCGGTAGCTTTCCGCTTCAGATTGTACCCCGACTCGACGACGCGTTTCTTGAGAGCCTCCTTGAAGGGTGTGTTGTTGTCCATATCCTCCATGACATTCACACCGGTCCGCAGAGCCTCCTTGCCCAACACGCGCGCACCCCTATTCAGAATGGACATCACGCGACGAAAGAATCCCCCCAGAAAGCTACCGATCCCGTGGCTGCACTGATGCGGGGCACCGGAATAAGCGTGGTCTATACCACCACCACCCACCTGACTGTCGTAATGTTCAAGGTAGTGGGCCATCAATGTGTCCTCTTGAAGTGCAGCGTAACCGTCAATGTCCCGTGCGTGAATGGCATAGGTCCACCGGAGAGTCCCTTATATCGATTTCTAGGGTTCGGAAATTGGTGAGAAGCAGAGGTACGTAGTGCGGAGGTGACAGGGATTTGCTCTCCGAGACACCGTTGTGAAAATTTTTCCCCACCGTCTGCACTATACGCAGCAGCGGTGCGTAGACATCGCCCACTATCCTAGGCTCCGCCAGATCTGTGTAGACAGACATCTGCGAGGGTATCCCGCCGGGTAAATTCAAAGGATGGTTGGCCACCAGCTTGTCGCGTATGTTGCCCGTAAGCTTTGGAAATCCCAACTGTTGACGCAAACCACCGGAAAACGACAGGTGGTGACCATCCTTGCAGTTGCATTTTCTCACGACGGCCAAACGATCGTCAGCGCTGTCGGCTTGTCCAAACTCCAAATGTTCCTTGATCGTTGCAAAGCTGTTCAATGCACGGATGATTTCCCAAATATCCGTGTAAGCCCCCGGCTCGATGAGGAATTGACCTTGCGCCACTCGTCTGTCCCCCGACGACGGAATATCGTGAAAATTCTCGGCAGGTGTGTCCGACTGATGCACGTGAAATCGCACAGCGTTGTAGGGCTTGTTTATGTTTTGAAGCGTCAGCGGGTACTGGATCTCCACCAAGGCGACTTCCACTCCCCGACAAGCTCGATCTGTCGCGGTAGCTGGGTGGTGTATCGAGCCGTCGTGTTGTTGGGGAAAAATTTCAACGAGCTGTTGCTGGGCAGCGTGATGTAAAACTGATCCTTCATGCCTATTTTCGCACGCTGCTCGCAGCGATCCAAGAGTTGAACTTTTCCGGATAACCGCGCCAGCTGACAAACAGCTTCTTACTGGCGCCCTTTCCCCGCGTCCGTATTATTTTATCCACAGTCATAACATCGTCCTTGATCACACGCTGCAACTCAGCCTCGTAAAACAGTCCGTCTATTTCCTCGCCCTCCAAATCCTCCAGCAGGTAGACGATCGGCGCGCGGTGCAGAACGCGTCGAATCTCAAACACCTCCTCGGTCCAGTTGGCCTCATAGCCCTTCTTGAAGGCACCCTTGGCCTTGCTGATGCGAACCCGTCCCCCCACCCGAAACCGTGGTTTTCCACCGGACCGTGGTAGGCCACCGCGCGCCTTTTCCATGTTAAAACGCGCTGCTGCCGCATTTTCCAGCGTCACCGTCGACGGAGCCATTTTAATGGTCGAGTGCGTGGTAGCGGTGTCCGCCCCTACCAGCTGTTGCAGTATATCCAGGTAGCGATGGGTATTTTTGTGGGTAAAGTAACGCCACATTCTCTCCTTGAGGGTGCGATTGAAGTACTCTACAACGGCCGCCTTTATATCGGGGTTTCGCGTGACTCTGTACCGCACCCCTCTGGCCGCGAGCAGCTTCTGGAATTGAGCTCCGACAAACTCCTTGCCTTTGTCGGTCTGCAGTTGGACAGAGCAACGTTCCGTGGACGACAGCATGCGCTCCAACGCCCCGGCAACGGTGGATGCGCTCTTGTCCGCGAGCGGCTCAACCCAGGCAAACTTGCTAAGTACGACTATGATCACCAGCAGGTAGCCGTATCCGTCGTTGTACTGTTTGATCGATCCGAGATCCACCAGGTCCGCTGCCCACAGGTCTTCTATATTCTGCACGTTGTATCTGGCTCAGGGAAATTTCCTACGTATGAACTTGTGCAGCGTGTACGCGTCCTGCGCGGCCAGCCATTCGAGCACCGTGGCGCGCGGTATTCTTTTCCTCTTTCCCCTTTTTCTACTCACGGAACGCGTCAAGTTCCTGACACCCGCGTAACCCGCCTCGTTGGTCGGATCGTAGTACAGCCGTTCGATGATCTTGATTTCAATCTCAGTCTCAACCACGCACCGTTTCCTGCCTGCACGGCTCGTTGTCTGGTCTTGGGTGTTAAAAATACTGAGTCTGAATCCCCCTCCTCCTCCTCCTCCTCCAATTCACCTGGCTCGTTCGTATCAATGTCACCGTCCACAGCCTGGTCCTCCTCCTCGTCGTTTATACGCCACTGGCGAGATGAAGATGGCCCGGCAGCCGACCGTGACGAGGCGTTACGCGTAGGTTTGTAAAGAATGGGATTACCGATATACTCTTGAGGCGTGTTGATCAAGTGAAGGAGCCGCGCGAACTGTTCCCTTCCCCAGGCCTGCATAGATTTGCTCTCGCGTACGACGTCGTTTATCAGATCGATGATGTTTGTCCCCGGTACCTGAGTATCCCTTATGGCTATCGTCCCCTTGTCATCCCACGAGATCTCCGAGCGACCGTTGGTGACCAAATAGTTCAGCAACAACTCTGCTTTCCGTCGAAACCTGGCTGGCACGCTTACGGCTATATCCTGTACAGCTACGTCTCTGTTGCCGGCTGCGTTCCCCTGCATCATCTAATCCTCTTCTTCCGCACCCGCGACATTATCCGCAGTCTCGCCGTCGACTCCGCGTATAGAGAATTGCATGGGTTTTCGCGACTCGGCGGCAAAAAACAAGAAACGTCGCAGCACCTGTCTGTACAGCTTCCATTTCTCTCGATTACTTTTTCCCCCATCGTTGAGAATAGCCTGCATCTCCGCGTCCAACCTGCTGGCGGGATCCGCATCGGGTCGACGCTGTTGGATACGTTCGGCTGTCTCCTGCGGTATCAGGACCATTTTCTTGGCTCGTTCCATCGTCTCTATTTTTTTTTTCACCTCCCGATCAGACTAGCCACCAGACTGCCGATAATCGGTGCTAACAGCAAAGGTAGAAATCCACCCCGTTGAACCAGCAAACTTTTCTTGCTTTTCCAGCTACCTGTGTCACAGGCCAAGCGACGTAAAGTTTTTCTGTGCTTGATCAAACGTTTCTTCTGATCAGCGCTCAGGCTCACGTTACCCCTGAGAGTGTTCAAAGCGCACTCGCAAATGTTTTTCACCAGAGTGTCGTCGGTGGTGCGTAGCAGAGCCTGTCTCCGAGCGGGGTCCAATTTACAGATAGCGTGCAGGGCCGCAGCGTTGGAAGAACTGAACTCGCTTGCTGCACCTCTTCTTCTGCCTCCTCCTCCTCGACTGGCTCCAGATTTCATCACAGACGAAAGACTGGCGTTGCGTGCGACCCTCCACCACCCTTTATATCCCTGCGGGGCACGTGAACGTAACGGTGTGGATCCGGCAGTTCCCCGGGGTGGATTGTTTCAGATCCAGAAGCAGATAGCCGTGGGGGCGTGCTGTGGCGTCGTTGTAGGCCTCTTGCAGGAAGCGAGGATCCTTGGGGTATACCTGACGAGCCAGGTGATGTATCTGCGCGCGATTGCGCGGATTCTTGAAGAAAACGATATAGTTGGCGTTCAGCGAGATATCCCTCTGCCCGCTTCCCTGGTGAAACAGATTCTGCGTGATCAGGAACACGCTCATGTTCTTGTGATGGCAGCCCTTGGTGAAGAGATCGATGACAACACCGTTGAACGACTCGCGCATCCGATCGTCGATGACGAGTAATTTGGGTCGCGTGTCCGCGTCGTAGTCGGCTGGCTGCGGCAAACCCTCTTGATATTCTATAGCCCCGCGCGTCGATTCCCCGTACAACGGTTGCCACTCGGCATAGTGCCAGACTACCCTCGCGAACTCTGTGTCGCACACGTCGCTCGCGTGTTGCAGAAAGTTCTTCACAAAGTTGGATTTCCCGCAACCGGGAGGACCGGCTACGATGGCCGAAAACGGGTGTTTCCAGCGCGTGTCTATTCTCGCGACTCACAGGTCTGCCGTATCTGCAATTAAATATACCGGGACAATCACGTAAAACCGAATGGATCCATGTTACCGGACAGCGAATATTTCGTATTTTTAGCAGGTTAACCACTCGTTGCACTGAAAACCCCTAGAGTGATTTTGGCGCGCGGTCGATAAAACTCGGCAGCCATTGTTGATAGAAGCCGGCTAACTGTCAATACATCGCGGAAGGTGAACATGTGTGGTTAAGTTCGTTTATTTTAAGCAAATGATAAATAAAGTGAATAAAACTTACGTGAATAAGCTATTGATATTTATCAAAAATCAATCAATCAGTTTGAAGTGATATAATACAATCAACGAATTAACTTCAGCTGAAACTGCAAATTAATTAGAATCAAAGAGTTAATCGAGAACAACCAATTCGAGCGAAATTATTAATTATTATTCCTGGGCTTGAGGCTTCAATAAATTGAACTAGGTAAGTGAGAAAAACTTTATTGAAGCTTTCTAAAAGTTTATTCAATGCGTAACAAGGATAAGTATCATGTTGTAATGAATTGGTCTTCGTAACAGTCAGCAGCGCAGTATAAACCGCCAGGTCTTGGAGTCTTCGAGAAATGCACAAAGCCTAGACTGGGCATCATGCCTGCGCCTGTAATTTCAAGGTGAAAATCATCACACGTTCATTGCACGAAATCGTAGTTATTCATACTTTTCAGATATCCATGTTTTTCAATAACTTAATTCCATTAAACGGCACTTATTTTTTTTTACAGCTAATATTAGCGAATGTTTGTGGCCAATGAATGTTGTCATTGAATGTATGATAATTCTTACCTTGAAATTACAGGCGCAGGCATTATGTCCAGTCTAGGCGTAGTGCATTTCTCGAAGACTCTAAGAACTGGCGGTTTAAACTGCGCTGCTGACTGTAACGAGGACTAATTTGTTACAACATGACAATTATCCTTGTCATGCATTGAATGAACTTTTAGTAAGCTTCAATAAAGTTTTCCTCACTCACCTTGTTCAATTTATTGAAGCCTCAACCCTAGAATACAATTAATAATCTCGTTCAAATTAGTTGTTCTCGATGAACTTTTTGACTTTAATTAATTCCTAGTTATAGGTTAGGTTAATTCCTTGATTGTATTAAGATATCATTCAAAACTAATTGATAGCTTTCTGATAAACATTCATAGCTTATTCACGGAGTTTTTATTCGCCTTATTAATCATTTGCTTGAAATAAACGAACATAACCCCACATGTCTACCTTCCGCGATGTATTGACAGTCAGCCGGCTTCTATCAACAATGGCTGCCGAGTTGCATCGACCGCGCGCCAAAATCACCCTAGGGATTGTTCAGCGCAACGAGTGGTTAGCCCGCTAAAATGACGTCATATTCGCCAATATTCGCTTTTCGGTAGCATGGATCCATTCGGATTCACGTGATTCTCACGGTATATTGTTACTTTCGGGCTTATCACAAACCTTGAGGTTGTAGTGATAAGGCCTCAGTTGTGAGTTCTTCCGATATGATTTCGCTGTGTTTTATGATCAAAGTAAAAATTGGGCTCCTTATACTTTTTTGTGGGAAAAGGAATGGGTCTACCAATCAAGAAGCCACCTCAAACAGATTTTTATTTCCTACGCTAATTAACGGACTCGGATAGATTTATTCATCGAAGCCGTATGTAAACACAGTTCCAAGCTGAAGGCTTAGAACTTCTACACAGAACGGGGTTTTGACACCAAGTTTGTCGTCCTGCTATTTTGAATTTACGTTATTATCTGCAGATCCGAAATGTTCAGTCCAAGACTGCCTGTCAGACTCGGGATTGCAGTAGATGACCGTCGAACACAGGATTTTAAATCCAATGTCGTTCGTCACTTCTAAAGCTCACCAAAGCTGTATCTATCCTGGCTTGTTCCTGATATGTTTTACTTAAACAGAATTTAGGATAGGAAAATACCAGACAGAGCCTTCAGTAACAGTAATTTTGATAACGAATCACAGCTGGACTCGGAGTGTCTGGCTGGTTACGTTACAATATAGATATACAATTCTGTGCTCTGACAGGCCGCTACGCAATTCACTGCGATGTAAGCGAGGAATCACCCGGTACATGAATTGGTGTCCGTTTTGCTCCACCCTCCCCTATTACCGTATTATTCCGAGTATAAGTCGACCCCACGTATAAGTCAACCTCTAATTTGATTAGGTATGATTAGAGAAATTGAAAAAGAACAAAAAAAAAAAAATTGAAGTTTCGAAACATCGCAGATTACGAGAATTATGATGGCCTAATTTTACAATAGATCAATCGACAAAAAAGTTTGACTACTTGGTAAGGTGAATATTGAATAAAAATGGTATTTATGTGAACATTGCCGTGTCATTGCATTTTGTAATCTTGCACCCGATCCTCCCATCCTTATAGTCGTAAGACAGGGGTAGCGTATTTAAAATTTTAACGAGAGACGACACCTCATGAAAATACAGCCAGGGGGGCAGAGGGGTCAGAAATAGCAAGGGGACAGGGGGACAGAGACACGCCCTCGTCAACGGTCAACCTCGAGGGGGGAGCCCAGACGACCTTGAGGGGGGCAGTATGGCGGTGGGGGGGGGGGGGGGTTGTTGTGACGCCCCAAAGCTGCCCTATTCTACTTTCATTGATGTTCACCAATTTTATATCATTTTTATTATAAATAAAAATTAGTAGGGGAAAGGTGGGTAGCCCCGTCCAGCGGGTACCCCAGGTCACCTTAAGTTTTGGACACTTACGCACAAATAAATTTAGAAAATAAAATGCGAAAATGTGACCAAGATCGTTGCCCTAATTTTCACGTTTTATTTTTCCAAATTTATTTTTGTGTAAGTGTCCAAAACTTGAGGTGACCGGGTCTACCCACCTTTCCCCTATTTATGAACAAGAACGGTGGTGACTATAAATTGTTAAGTTAATAAAACAGTTAACTGATATAGTAAAATACTTCAACAAAATATAACAATGACTTAAGACGATATAATGCATACGGTGTAGATTCAAGTTGTGTATAAAAATAAACATGTAATGTCACGCCATTTTGACAAGATACAGGTACATCAAGACAGATTCCCCGTCTTTCGTTTCTAAGCTTCTTCACCATGTATTCCTTCTTTCCTTTCTTTCTTCTTCTTTCAATCTCTTCAATTCTCTCTAGTAGAAAAGCTGGTCGTAGAACCTACTGCGTTAGGAATACTTATAACAGTCCGGCTAACAGGTGGAATAGTTATCGGTGCTGATATAATATTTCCGCAACCAGAATCCCCCATGTTCATATCCTACAGTATGCATTTCAGTTAATGATATTACCTTCTTAGAAACAAGTAGATAAAGCAAAACCAACCGTGATTTCTTACTACCATCTAGACTTTACGTATCGTCAGAGAATAGTTCCGGCTCTAGATATTCTGCTGGCCATTGCTCTTCATTGTCACAGGCATCATGCTTTACTTATGTAGAGATATGACAGTTATCGGCAGAGTCTCTTTCCTGGTTCAAATTATGGACAATTATTGCGTCGTGCAATTTCTGTCCCAACATTTCAAAACCATTTTTCAAAATCTTGTTTTGGTCTTGCAAAGATTGGACCGCTTGCGATAAAAAGCTATCCATAGTTTTTGCACACCTGTTTATTGCCTCAATGGCTTCAGATCTATTTGTACAGCTGGCACCTGGTACATAGATGAAAGACGTCAATTTGAACCCTTTGTGTCATGTTTTCCTCTCGCAAATATTTTGTATTTTTGACTTTGAATTCGTAATCAGCGACCTCACAATGACTAGAATCGTTATTTTTTAGCATACTTTCACAATTCAAATTTGTCAGAAAAGAATTTATTCTCTAAAAATGCATATTTTTTGATATAGAGTAGTAGATAATAATTAAATTATCTATTTAAAAACTCTAAAAGTGTAGTTTATAGTTAGAGAAACATCCAAGGAATCCGACAATAACAAATTTGTTATAGTTATTCATGCAGTACATAAATTATTAAAATAATTAGCTTAGTTGATAGGTGCACACTATGACACAAAGGGTTGAATAATTCAACAGCTAGATCAATGATTCAAATGAAACTGGCAATGTCTAACCAACGCAACTTTGGCTGATGTTCCATGTGTCGCGAGGTGCAGTAACTAAAACATGGAAATATAAAATTAACTCATGATTATTATCTTGGTGCGTACTGGTTGTAGGACTTCATTTATACAGAAACAATAATTAGTTTCTCATATCACGCAGTAGGATACTTGTAGTCATAAGGTGTTTTTATAAAAATATACGCATTGCATACAGAAGTAAACTCTTATACAAGTGGGATTCTTACCCTATTCAAGAAAACAACACATGAATCAGCTTTACCTGGTGGAGTGGTCTTTTCCGTCAAATCGACAAATGACACTTGCTGCGGTCTTGCTTTTGTAGACTGTCTGTTGTTCGGACAAGGAATGGGAAAGCGACGGGTAGAACGATAAGGAGAAGGAATAGAAGAGCGAAGGGTGGAACGATGAGGAGAAGGAATGGTAAAGCGACGGGCGGAGGAGCGTGATAATGCGTGGTTTCGAACTGTATTTTCAGCAATGGCCAACACTCGGAAATCTAGATCTGGCACCGGAGTATTCCTTTCTCCTGTACTTAGCAAGGCCCTTCTTTGTTGGGCACCTTTAATAAGATCATTCTATGTCAGAAAGTAACATACCAATGAGACAAATATACACTTTCAGGCAATGGAGATGAGAATACCAACTATCCAAATAATTTTCTTTTAAGAAACGCAACTCTCATTATGATATTTCTAGTAATAATACATAAAAATTATTTCAATAAATGAAGTAAACATTTTTTTTTTTTAACTTCACTATCTCCATTAGTTTTTAAGTTATTAACGTTGTTTCAACCGACCCCTGTGTTTCAACCGTACGAAGTCTACCCTGCCCTGGTCCAGGCCTTGGTATCTTTTAAATCGCCCGAAGAATTCGATGTCCTGGTCAACTCTGCCCACAAATCTTTTTCACGGTGCACATTATTTAATTTTCCGTTTGCAAATTTTTTATGTTGCTCCATAAAATCCACCATTAATTTCATCTGTGCCTGATTACTTCTATTTTTAATTCTTCTTGGGTCGCTGTGAAGAATTTTTTAATTAAATTCATTCATGAATTTGATTGAAAAATAGTAACATGCCATTGCACTCATCCAAAAATACCCTTTGGTTGTGTAAAATAGCAGGCCATTCTCTTTGCGGAAAATAATGGACAAGCAGCTCTTTTCATTTTTGGATAAAATGCTTGGACGCATTACTAAGGATAGAAATTTTTTAAAGTACGGAAAAATGTATTATGATTAAATTTGTAAGATTATTACGTATTTTCGGACGTATCGTCGAGGATGTACATGACTGCCTAATGCTTTATTAAGCCGCGTACTGACGTGAGCATTTTTGCGCGCACGAACGTCAGTGCGTGTCAACTTTTGTCGCTTACGAAAATTTTTGTTCGTGCGCGCAAAACTGTGCTCAAATCATTCGTGGTACTTGTGGCGAGCCACTCAACAACAAAATGTCGTCCAGAACAGACGTCATTGTAGCAAGTGCAGCATATATTGTGATAGTAGAACAACTTATAGAGGCGACAGCATGCTAGTTGACTTGAAACTGCAAGAAACTAGTGGACATTTTCGGAACTTTGTTCGCATGTCATCGGAGGATTTTGAATTTTTACTTAACGCAATTGGTCCCAAGATACTGTGACGTACACAGCCGACGGTTGGGGTTGGTGCTTCGAGACTCCGGGCCGGCCACGTCTCCAAAACCGGCACTACCAACGTTATTGTTTTATTCGCGACTCTAATATTTTGGATCAATTAAAAATACTAAAATCCGTACAAGATTGACCAAGTGTTGGGCGCCAGGTACCTTATGATACCGCGGTACGGGACGAAACTCACACGAAGTTAAATTAATAAAAAGTTAATTTTATAAATCAATGACTGAATTAATAAAAAGAATAAAACGAACAAAACGATATTACACGGTAAGCTCAGCGTGAGGGGAACATCGGGGCGAAATAATATAGGATAAGTTAGAAATATGTTATATGGTTTATGGATTTATTAATCACAAAGAAACCAGGTGGAAGGGGTTCAGGCTGAACACAATTATTACAAACAAATAAATGATAACAAAACAAATTAAACAATTAAAGCCGATCTCTTGAATCGGAACTAACACAAGTAAAACTATCTAGATTGAAATAATCAGGAACAGCTGATTGACTAGGTCACAGACGAAAAAGTAGGACAGACGATGATATAGAACATACAGTAATATAGAACAAGGGGTAGGTACGGTAGAACAAAGAAATTACAGAAAGGGAAGAGAACAATTATCTTATGGTACGGTAGAACTAAACTATGGGGTGATAATATCTAACGGTAGGTGGGTCGGTAACGTAGAGGGGAATCGAAGATACAGAATCAATAATATGGGGACTTCTACTTATTAGTTAGACGGGTCGATATTACAGGATCTTCCGTTTGAAATTCACAAGGCGTCAAAGCCGAACATGAACGAGGTCACTCGAAGATGGCCGAAGGCAATTTACACGAGGCGTACCATGCTACGACGCAATAACACGTTAACAAAGGGGATGTTAAAATCCGTTATCACCAATAATTCGGAATAATACTCAATATACCAGCTCAAGGTTTTAACAAGGATTAAGATTATTTGTACTCAACAATACTACGAGATCGGGATTTTTATCACAATATATGATATATTGGGTCTAGATCGATTCTTCCAGAAAAAGCGTGGCTCGACAAGCCGTCAAGATTAATTATCGTTTTTACACGAAACTAATGTTTCCACGCGGGGAATTCTTCCTTCTGAGATGCGATTTATTAACAAGTATAGGGAATTTAGATCAACGATAATTACAAGTTACAGGGGGATCGATACGGAAATATTTAACAAGAACAACGGTACGACGATACAAAAAAAAGGAATGATTTCATGAAAAATCGATTGCTAGCACGTATTTGTATATCAAGGGGACACAATCATCAATAATACAATCAATATCGATAGATAAACCAAGCTAAAGTACGACAATTCGATGATATCTTAACGGCGTCACCTTCAATGAGGTCTGACTCAACTACGCAATATGAGATCTAGCCTCTCTGAATCAATCTAATATCGATCGAAGAGTCGTCTAGAGCCGGAATCTTACCTTAAACAAACACACACTCTAACTAAGTTTAATAAATTTGACGTTATCTTTCTAGCTCTGAAAAGAACTGGTTAGGGAAACTGATATAGAATTTTTATAATCAAAAAAACACCACTAAACGGAACTGATTCCAAGCAAAAAGTGAAGCTTCTGGGTCTGTCGCAATGCAGATGCAAATTTAGGGGTGGAAGGGGTATTACGCTTAAAATTAGGAGGCGTATCTTCTTTCTGCCGGGTTTTGTCGCGGGCCTGACAGGGCCTTTTGGCACTTCGAGCTTTCGCCAGGGGGTTGTTAGATGGCTCGTCATGTTCTCAATACCCTGGAAGACGGAATATCCGCAATTGGACCGGTGGACCAAGCTGGCACGAGACAGGCAGAAGGGGGGGGAGGGGCTACCCCGCGTATAAGATTCAATATGCAGCGCTCTTCCAGGCGTATTTCTGGATATGATGACTCTGCTGTCCCCTAGTTAATCACTCGAAGGCTTCCAGGTGACCTGCCAGGTCGGATGAGATTGAGGGATGATCTCCCTCGTTGTTCTCGATCCGGGACGGCACGGGAATATAAGATATAGGGACGGAAAAAATATTAGTACAACTTATAATTACATTAGGGACCTTGTACACTTGAGCTGGGACTTCTTGCTTCTTATCGGTGGCTTATAATCAAGGTGGTCACTTCGATCTGGGGAAGAGGTGATGGTTCAATTACGAGGCATTCTAATTTGCCTCGTTACAATACATAAAATTGACGCTGGAATGAGAAGAGCTATTACTGATCAAGAACGATTAGCTATAACGCTACGTTTTTTAGCAACTGGCGACTCCTACACAAGCCTTCAATATCTGTTTAAAGTTTCGAAGCAGATGATATCAACAATTATTGCGGGAGTTTGCGGTAGGCTTATTGAGGTCTTGAAAGACACGTCAAAGTGAGAATATTTGAGAATATATTTATTCACTTATCTACGTAAGTTTTACATACACATATAACTATTCACCAAGGACAACTGCAGAGTAAACGAAGAGTCAAAAATAAAATGATAAGAAAATTATTGAAAGATTGAAGAAAAGCAAGTTTCACAAATATTTACAAGTCTTGGTAATCGTTATCTTCCGTGTTGTAATTTGAGTTCGGTGTAGGGCAGTTCGAAATTGAACTGGTTGAGTGAGTATGAGAAGGTGACGGAATCAAACGTGGTCCGGGTGCAGTCTGATAATCACCGAGAAAATGCGTAAAGGGATATTGTGAAATGGGAGCAGCATTTTGATAATACTGTGGGTGGGGATTAGGAGTAGGATTATCGTATTTTCCTATATCGGCGTCAAATAAAATATTATTTATAGCATGTTCGACTTGTGCCCGTGTCCGAATGCTATAGCTTTTCAATTTGTTGGCAACATGTTGAGAATATACTGCAGAATCGTCAGGTGGTTTTTCTTCCGTTGCAACCGTTCGTTTTAAGATGTTAAAAGCTTCGTCTAATCTCTTCCTTCATAGACGATGCTTTTCTTCTGTTTGGTCTTGGAGGCACTGGCACACTAAACAGTTTATTTTCAACTACAACCGATTTGTTTTGATTTAAATCTTGATCTTCTGCATTTGGTACATCCTGCTCAGGATCTAAATTTGATGAAGTTGGATCAGAATCAAATTCTTGCTCCTCGTTGTTCTCCTGAAAATTCAATATGTCACATTAGTTTGAAGTAATCAAATGTTTTTGTTTCCATACTTCCTTTCAGATGCTGGCAACTCCAGATGATTGGCTGTCAGTTTCGCGGAAATATCAATATTTGTGGAATTTTCCACATTGCATAGGGTCAATGGATCAATGCATGTGGTGTTGCAAGCACCTGTAAATAGTGGCAGCAAATATTTCAATTATAAATTTAATTTCAGCGTTGTCCTATTTGTCCTAGTTGACGCTGATTATAACTTTATATACGTGGACGTAGGATGTCAAGGGAGAATTTCGGACGGAGGAGTTTTCAAACATTGTCAATTGTCGAAGAAACTAGCGACAGTGTGTTTAGGGTTACCAGAAAAATCGACCTTGCCAGGAAGGAACATAGAACTCCCCTACGTGCTTCTCGGTGACGAGGCGTTTGCTTTGAGCGAGAATTTGATGAAGCTGTTACGTACTCCATACTATTCCATACTCCTCTATGCTCTCTATGCTCTCTCACCCTCAATACCCAAGACATAACATCCTGCATGCATCCAGTCTCACGGCCTCTAATCAGAGGAAGTTTCATCCTTACATTCAAAGAACTTCATCCCTACCTATGCGCCCACTAACTGCACCTGCATAAACAAGCTCATGCCCGTGAGAACAATGGAAAAGAATGATCTCATCATTCAGCTCAACAGTAGCCATTACTACACTCGCTCTGCAATCGCCAAACAGAGCAGTCGCTCAATCACTTGCTTCACGATCATTAAAGAAAGCAGTCACTCTGAGACTCGCTTCCAAAATCATAATTCATTAACTCGAAATCACTCTTCACTTAAACTCTAAGAACTTGTAAAACTCATATAGAGGATTATTCACCAATAAACGATTATTCAATTATTATATATATCAATTCACATTAGTCACCCATCACCCAAAGACCGGTTACCTTAAGGTGTAAAACGAGGAACGAACTCAACGACAGCTTTATCCAGATACGTACTACTGGTAGCAGCTCAACCCTAATCCTGAATAACTCTAACTACAATCCTAACTAATTCATAACAAAGCCATACCCGGGTGTACATCGTGAAGGATCAGCGGAAAGGATTTTCAACTACCGACTCAGCCGAGCACGACGAGTAGTTGAAAATGTGTTTGGGATTTCTTCAGCGGTGTTTCGAATATTATGGAAACCAATGTTATTGGAGCCAGCAAAAGCTCAATTAATTGTAATGACTGTGGTGTATCTTCATAATTTTTCAAGACGGAATAACGAATCTCGAGTATTATACACTCCTCCTGCAAGTTTCGACTCGGAACGAAATGGAGTGTTAGTAGGGGGTAGCTGGAGATAGGAAGTAAATGAAGAAATGACTTTGCTCATACCGATTAGAAATATTCCCCGAAGATCAACATTAAGCGCTAAAGAAATTCGAGACGAGTTTGAAGAATATTTTACTAACAATGGACGTTTAGAATGGCAGGATGAATATGCTTAGAAATTAAAATTGAGCATTTACCTTCTCTGTGTCAATTGTACTTCGCGGATCATCTTTATCCAATAAATAGTGCATCCATTTCAAATTCGAACCATTTTGATACATATATTTCTTTACGAGCTGTAAATCCAAAATGATTTTATCATTAAATAATATCAAGATTTATATGTGATATTGAAATTTGAATAACAAAGTAAATACCTTTTCCAGTTCTAATACTTTTTCTGCCCTTTGACTTTTCTCTGCGGAAGGATCCCAGTAAACTGTTCAGTTTTTGTTTCGCTTGTGTCAGATCTACTCTCAGATCCATTGATATTTTGTCCCACGCATCGATCTTTTTATTTCTTGAAAAATGGAATGGATGCTTAGCGTCCCATAGTAGCGCTGGAGCCCAGCTCACATATCAGTCATACATTTGAACGAGATGGATTCAAATAAAATTAGCAGTATTAAAGTAGCTTGCATGGTGCAGAATTGACAATCTAGAGGACAAATGTTAAGCTTTGTTAATACGGACCGGTCCACATTTCATTGATTGGCGTGCTAATCGCGGTTCCCTATATTTACCAGTTTTCCCGTAAATAAAGCTTTCAAACGATTGAGCCGAGTCTTACTCGATTGTATCCACTGGGATATATGGTACTCCAATTTTCTGCATAACACCAAGTCCAGTCCCATATTTTTAGAATATTGATGTTATTCTTTCGTCACAATCATTCAAAATTTGCGTGGGGCTTTCATTACCCGTTTACCGCATTTGCACAGAGTACTGTGCTTTTTTTCTTTTGGCCGCGTTCTCAAGTAACTTAATCCACCAAAATTATGAAATTATCAATTGTACTATAAGTCATGGTACCACTGGCATTATATGGGGATGTAATTGTCGCATGATGAAAGATCTGGCGTACACAGTTATCTGTTCCACAGTGACTATACTTTCACCTTTATCCATGCAGCAACGCTTTTACGAGCAGCCCCGATTTTTTTCAAATTTTCGGTTAGGTCTTTCCACATTTGCATATATTTGTCGTGGCCCAAACGACCAAGGTCGGTTACGTGACCCTTGGCAAATGCAGGGTGGCTTTCCATATAGCACAATAGTACCTCCAATTGGTTAGTATCTGCTCTATTTTGTGACATTGCTCTTGGGAAAAAAATTACAAATGATGGGGCACTTTGTAATCATTTTTCAATTGCGAGCACTCGCAAAAATGAGCGACGTTGCCGAAACTTCAAGTTTAAAAAAAAAAAAGAATAGCGCACATTTTGTTTTCTGGCTTTTGTTCTCTTCTGATTTTCAATTCGGAGCTGATCGGGAATGTTTATGAGATTCGTTCGTTTTACACAGATCGCCGCTGCACTGAACTACACTGAACCAATCACCTTGAAGCTTAGACTAGTATTCAGCAATCGAAAACTCCCAGTGTAGGTCAGTGCAGCCCGATTTGTGTAAAACGAACGAATCTATTAAAAAAAACGGCGCTGCTAACAACAAAATCTGAGCAATGAGTAATAAGTTTTAACGTGATCGACGAAGAATCCTGGAATCGTGTCGTGAGTATTATTATAAATAATTAGGCGAATCAATTTTCCGTAGTGTATTTTTCCTAACAGCTTGCGCAAAATTCGATTATAGGGTGCTATATGTTTCTTGCTGGTGCAGCGGCAATAGCTGCCGAAGAAGATCGGGAGGCGCAGGAGAGGCTCATTCTACGGCATCAGCTTAGAATCCGCCGAAAGGAGATTCGGGTTACATCAAACCATTCCGAGCTCAATCCGGAATATTTTGGGAAATTATATAGGTTCAGTAATGGTTTATCAAATCTGTTCGTTTATCTAATTGTGAAGTGCTCATTAGCGATCTCAGTGTAGGACTGACCACAAAATATTTTGATTGAACTATGTGGTTAAAATCTTTAACCTTTTTTTCAGAATGCCTTGTAACTTGGTGATAAATCTCGTGGATCTTTTACGCGCGCATATCGAGCCATACAACAACTCGCTTATTCCAGTGTACATACAAGTACTTTGCGCATTGCGATTTTTCGCTAAGGGAGGTTACCAAAAGGGTGTCGGCTAGACCACCATCACCCTCTCAGTCAGTCAACTGTAAGTCGCTGTGTGAACAGAGTAACGAATGACCTCGTTGCTGTTGCACCAAGACTTATACAGCTGCCATCAACTAGAGGAGAACGGCAATGCGTGCGACACCGGTAACCGCTGTTGTAATTAATTCAATGATTATAAAAGTATAATATTATCACAGATTATCGGAGCTGTCTTATTACATGTATCTGTTCCAGAAATGACGTGCGTTTCAATTCACGAAATTAACGCAGGTTTCAACAGCACATCAATATTCCTGGGGTGTTGGGCTTGATTGACTGTGTCCTCGTTTATTAGGCCGTGTGAAAACGAGGAAGCATTCTATAATTACAAGGGATTTCACGCCCTAAATGTGTAAGTTGTGCATGTTGCAAATACTTATGGGTTTTGTTTCCATCCGAAATAAAAGTAATCAATTATTTGGATGCATTTTATAGATTCTTGATGCAGACTACTGTATACACAGTATACGTTGTTGCCCCGGAAGCAACAACAATTAAATAGTGTGTCAAGATACGGATTTACCCCTACTTATTACATCAATTGATTTATTTTAGTTGCGGATGGATGGAATACGTGAACTCTCCCCGTATCACCATCAATTAATTCAAGTTCGTGTGAGCCTGCCTGTCCTACCATTGCGTTGGCCATTAGTAATCATGTTGTTTTATTGTAATATATCATTATTTGTAATAATGACCGTTTACTTTAATTTTCTTTCGTTTAGACATTCGCCAGATGTGCAGCTCGAGGATGATGATGTACCCAATCACAACAACAATATCAACGATATAGGCTATCAAACCGGAATAGCCGAGCAAAATCGAATTATTGGGGTATACTACAAGTGAGCACATACGTGAGTTCAAGTTTACGTAATTACCGTATTGTTCCAAGTATAAGTCGCGGTTTTAGTAACGAAAATCACTCCGAAAATGCGCCCTCGACTTATACGCGGTGTCGACTTGAATTCGGGATAATATGTAGAATTCATTCTCGAGTATGCAAGAACGGGAGTGAGCCAACCCGTTTTTCTAACCCTATAAGTACATACAATTGCATGCAAATCTTAGGTTACATATTGAGGTAACTGCTATCTTAACGCTATAAGTACACATACGCACACAATTTCACTGGTTCAATGTATATTTCACACGCACATATACATGCTTATTCGACACGTTTGAAAAATGTTGTGTTTATCTAATACTTGGGTGAGAGCGATTCCACGACTACGATTTATCACCCCCAGCAAGTCCTTGTAATGTTTCGGCCCGGTTTCAGGCATGGGAATTTTTTTCTTCTCACAAGCAGTCGCCATGGTGCGACCCCCGTGAGGTCTTGGCGGCTGTGGTGTAATTCGTCGGAGACAGACGGACCCAATAATGGAAACACTTACTTTGACTGTGCTTCGATGAGTCTTCTCACCTGAACGGTCACGTGATAGGGGAAAAGTTTGCTTATCTCGAGCAGGACGATGTCAAGGCAGTTCTTACGGGACTCGAGATCTATCAGTGGTTTGATGTGTTCGACGGCGGCGTCGTACTTCCTCAAAGCTATTTGCGAAATGCTTTGCAAGGAAGGCTGAGCAGCTAGCAATGTCTTGACTTTTTCCGCGATGAACTCTGCGGATAGTTTTTCATACGTATTGCCAACGTCTTTCAATTTTTTCAGCATTCGTATCCGTTCTTGTACGCAGGGGACTAGCGATTTCAGGCCGTCGAAGTTGATCTTTTGCATCACAATTGAAGGTTCATAGAGCTGTTGGCGCTTAGCTGATGCTTGATCGTCCTCGTGGTCACAGGCTCGTGTGTCATCGTCAATAGCGTTTGATGAGATATCTGCGTCGGCTGCTGGTACGTCAAATCGGATTGCTCTTGCCCCGTGAGCTATCGTGAATGTTAGTTTGCATTCACCAAGGTCGAGGGTATCGAAATACCACTGGACGTCGGCGTGTATATCGAAAGCAACGGAGACCGAGATGATATCGAGTTTCAGGCAAATACCTCTGGAGTAATTATTCACTAGCCGAATCAACAGCTTGTACTCGCTGTCCCCTCGCAATCCAAGACGGACATTGATTTTCTTGATAAACGAGTGGTTTAATCCGTATGTAGTCGACAGTAGTAGGTTTTTTTCTGTCTGTTTCAACGACTGAGAGTGAGTTTTGAAAATTTTACGTGGATTGCTCGCCGGTAAACTAGTCTTGGGTGTAGCCATTGTGCGATATTGTTTCTTTCACTGTAGACGAAGAACTGACTTAGCTTTGCGGTTACCGTGCTTTAATAAACGTATAAATTGTCATGAAATGATTTTCACGATTACCCCTACCATCGTATGATATGGTTCGAATAGACAGCTGATCAGTCGTGACCAGGCTGGATGACGACTGGTCTTCGCCCCTCGTCCAGCAGGTAGCAGGGGTGACGCAATCTGTAAGGATCACGAGCGTAGCGTTAATAACCTGCCGTTAGCCCCTAATTTCCGAGACGCCCCCTAGGCCGACACTAAAAGGAGGAGTCAAAATGGCCCAAAATGGCCCAAATATACGGTATGCAGATTACGACCAGTAAGGCAAGTGGTTCGCGGAACGGGGCTTTACAGCTGGCCTGCTCGAACGGATACGGATTCTCGCGTGAGAATCGTTAAAAAGCTTACGGCACCCCCGCGTGAGAATAACGGCGTTTTCAGCGTGAGAGCTGCATACGGTAGCGGGCTCAGGGGTACTACGTAGTATATCTAGGCGAGTTTTCCGCGATTTTTGTCATTCTTTCGAAGTCATTGATCGAGCCTATATCGCTTTCTCATTCTTGCTGTATCATTTTCTCTCGAGACTCGCCCTACTCGCTCGATTTTTACATTTTACAAATCACCTAACGCGATGTCCGGTATTTTGAGTGTGTACCATGCCGCAGTGCTGATGGCCGTGTTATACGCCAGACAAAAGGATTCGACAGTTGGCCTGGAATGTGATATTCGTTGGAGACGTTCGCTTGCTCGCATGTCAGCGGGCGCTTTGCTGCGTCAGCTGCGACGTCTCATCGGAGCATGTAGCGAGAGACCCGTCAATTCGATGCACGCGGCCGGAGTTTTTAAATAATCGAGAGAGTGTCTTCGAATTGCGGCCGAGACAGTGTTGAGACGGAGGACTGAACATTTTGCCGTGGTGGTGCCGTTGATCGCGGAATATCACGAATACCGAGGTAAGTCAAGATTTCATTTCATACGGTCCTCATGTAGTTATACGGTGTAAAGTGAATTAATTCTGAGGAAATTTAATTTCCTACACTTGTCAGAAGTGTTAAACATGGGGTGGGGTGAGGGTATGTTGTGCGAGCTCCTGGATCGGTTCGAGGATGCGAAAAATGCCAGGGGAACAGCTGTTGCTAGTCGATCGCCGGGGTTCTGGGGTATCTGCAGAGTCCATTGCGGTCGAAACCGCTACACCAAGAAGGTACGTGCTATCTCGGGCTGGACCCTCTTACGTTACGTTTCGTTACCGTTCACTTTTGGGGTTTTCTTTCTCTTATCTTTATTATTTTATTTTGGGGTTTTGCTTTAGTTTACGTTTTGGGGGTTCCTTTTCTTCAGTTATTTGTTTTGTGCTGCGGCTGAATTTGAAATAATTATAACGAGAAATCTAAGCCCTTCCGGAAAAAACGGCTAAGGAAATTTCGATCCCGTTTTTGATCAAGATTTACCCTGTAAATTCCTCGTCGCGAATTCTGGGTCACCCTGTATATATATCATTGCGTACATTTCCTTTTCCCATCTACAAGCAGAACAACCCGCAGCTTTTCAAGTAGCGATGGAAGAAGTGGCTGAAGATGAGGATGAGCCTGAGGAAGAGGAGGATGTGGAGGATGAGGGCGAAGATGAGGACAAGGTTGAAAACGAGGCCGAGTACGAGGATGAAGTTGAGGTTCAGGAAAACGAGAGTATTTCTACGGCAGACCCTGAGGCTCTTTCTCAATTTTTCAGTCCAGGCTCCTCCTTCGACAGTGGAATATTTTCACTATGCGATACCTCGGCCGCGTCGGAGTAACACTTTTCATAAACGGGGCGGGCGTGTGTTTGACAGTTTATTCCGTAATCATGAATAACCTAGTATTAAATGTTATTCTTAACGTTATGTCTGATGTTTGACACTGTTCGCTGTACAAGTATCTGTATTCTTATTATTTACCTATAGGCTCGGTTCACCGGTGCTAAATAAATGGATAAATAAATTTAAAAATCTCATTTTCTGTTGACTACCGCACACCAGGACTACCGATGAACGTCGAAGAACGCGAATACGAGGAGGACTGTACCTCCGGTTTACAGACCGGAGGCCGTCAGCGATTCACGCGCGTGAACGAAGGAGCCAGTACCTTTGGGTTACCGAGTGCTGGGGCGCTGGCTATCGATTCTGACGATACCAATTATGACGATGACAGCGACGACTACGATGCGACACCTGACGAGCAAGGAAAAAACACTGACCTACTCGACGGTCCAACTGGCCGCGAAGTGGACGATAAGAATGAGCGTGAGAGCGTAGTGAGAGACAAGGTTGAGCTAGAGCCGCTAGATCCTGGAAATCGCTTTAGTACTCTCGGTGAAACTTTGAGGCATATCAGAGGCTTTTCACGTCAACTGGGCCACTTTTTCAGTTGGATTTTTTTAATCGTACGCTAATTTTTGGCGTCTTCAGGGGTGCCAAAAAACATTTTTGGAGCACTTGTCAGAGTCCAAAGTAAAAATGTCATAAAGCTACGTATTATCTTAGAAATGATTGATTTTCACCGATTCGTATTTTCGAATAATTCTGTCGCACTAGAAATGAAAAAAATCAAATTTTTTTACACATGTTTTCGAAAAGATTTTTCCCGCTCTTTCACGTAAAAATATCTATTTCATTCGGAACAGAGCCAATGACCGCGAAAATACGTTTTCAAACTTTCAATGACATTTTTTTTCAAATTTGGGCCGGGTTTCAAAATTTTTTAAAATTTTGAGAAATTAGTTTGATCCTCTTCAACCCCCATACAAGTAAATTATGGGATGGCGATGAGTTCTACGTTGAAATCATCTCCACAAATGTTAGAAAAAAGTCCCCTGATTTTCATTCTATTGTATGGGAACTAGAAAAATAAATTGCTTTATCAAATTGTCCGTGTCTTTTCGGCCTGTCCGCGATTCTCACTACAGTGATCTGTGGAAGCTGGTTTCCAGCGTCACGCAGAGTGCAGCCGAGTTTGAAATCGACAAGGTCTTTACTGTCATGGTTCATATAGTCAAGGTACCATCCGGCCGTGGCAGGGCCTTACCGATGACACACACCGGAATGATGAAAAAGTCGATTGTTCGAATCGTGAATACTGATGGGGTTTGTTTAAAGCGAGCGTTAGTGGTGGCGGAAGCGCACGCCGAGAGGGGTTCGAGTCGTAGTGGGACGCTGCACGAGCGGTACGGGGCGATACGTTACCATGGTTCGCGTCTGCAGCGGGTGGAAGCACGGTAGCTCGTAGAACGAGCTGGAGTAGAAATCCCCGGAACGGGTTGTGGGATGTTGGGAATTAGCAAATTCCAAGATTTCTTGGCTCCCAAGGGATTGGCGATCGTGAATTACGAGCTGGGAAAATTATGTACTGGGGACGCGGTCTTTTACAACGGCACGGCCTGTGTGACAGACAGGCGCCTGAGTGTTACCAGTCGGCTGAATATTTTGTATAATCCTACGGAGCGGTATTTCGACACCATAACAAACTTGACAGGGGCTTCGGCGGGTAGGTTTTTCTGCGAGGGCTGCAACGAAAAATTCAATAAAGGCAACGATGATTGCTGCTCGCATCGATGTCCACAGTGCCTGGGTACACCGCAGTGTGACAGCCGGGCAGCTAAATTGGAATGCTCCGACTGTAGGCGTGTGTTTCGGGGTAACGCGTATCTCCATAGGCATCGTAAGGAGGGTTCGTTCAGCGCGCGTCAGACTGTTTGCCTCACGGTCTGTACATGCGTTAATTGTTCCCGACTCGTCAATCTGAATACCGGTCCACATTCGTGCGAAACCCGTTCCTGTCGGACGTGTAATCGTAGCCGGCCGCATAACCATTCCTGTTTTATGGCACCCTTGAAAACGGAAGTTCGTTCGATCGATTGCATTTTCATATTTTACGACCTTGAGACACAGCAGAGTCAGACGATCCGCGGAGACCCCACGACGAACGTACACGTGCCTAACCTCTGCGTGGCGCAGCAGGTGTGTAATCGTTGCATCGGCGAAACCGATATCAAACAAGGCTGAAACTTCCGCGGACTTGTGCGTGAGTTCGTTTCCAGGACGGATCCTGTGAGAGAACTGGTCGAGTTTGCAACACGACCGGTGCAGGGATTCAGTCGCGTTATTTGCATCGCCCACAATTCGAAACGGTTCAATTGCCAGTTTATTCTGCGGTGGATAGTCGAGCGGGATTTCGACCCTCCGACGGTAATATTGAACGGCAGTAAGATCATTACGCTCGAGACGGGTCGTACGCGCTTCTTGGATTCTCTGTCGTACATGCCGATGCCCCTATCCGCGCTCCCGAAAGCCTTTAGACTGCCGGATAGTGCTGTGAAAGGAGTACTCCCGCATTTTTTCAATACCCCAGAAAATGTCGGCTACGTGGGACTGTTCCCCGCAGCGTGATTCTACGCTCCGGACAGCATGCGAAGTGCCGCGCGAGTGGTATTCTACGAGTGGTACAACGACGCTGTGGCAAAAAATCATACGTTCAATTTTGACCAGGAGCTAGTGGCGTACTGCAAATCGGACGTAGATATTCTTCGGCGCGCTTGCATTGCGTTCCAGGCGATATTTCTAGAGTGCGGCGGTGTATGCCTTTTCACCGAAAGTACCACAATAGCATCGGCTTGCTCGGCTGTGTTCCGCAAGAAATTCTTACAACTGGACCGCATAGAGATCACCCCCCCCCCCCCCCCCCCCCCCCCCCCCCCGGAGTTACAGGCTAGCCGACTGGCAGTCTCAAAAGGCAGTAAAGTGGCTCGTTTGGATGGAGCGGGAGCTACGACTCACCCTATTGCAAGCCAGACGCCCTCGAGAATATCTTATACCTGAAACAGGGCACCAGGTGGACGGTTATTATGTCGACCGTGACGGGACGAGGCACGTGCTGGAATTTCACGGCTGTTTCTTCCACGGGTGTTGCTGTTGTTTCCGTATCAATCGTGATCGCTGCCTGGTGAACGGTTTCACACTTGACACGCGCGCTGAGAAAACACTCGCCAAGACTTCGCGGATGAAGCAGTTGGGCTACAGCGTGACGGAAATTTGGGAATGCGCGTTTGACTGGAAGTTCGCTGAAAATGAGGATATGCGGCAATATTCAGTGCAGCCCCCCTTCAACCGCGAGCACGGCCGGTAGCGAGGCTTTGAATCCGCGAGATGCGATCGACGGTGGACGTACCGGTGATACGTCGCGTTACCGTCAACTCGCCGCTGACGCGGTGAAGCAAATCTGTTACGTGGATGTCTGTTCCCTGTACTCGTGGGTTTGCAAGAACGGGCGATTCCCGGTTGGTCATCTGACCATTTACGTAGGTGTCGAGGGCTTGATCAAGTGTCGCATCTTACCACCGCGAAATCTGGATCACCTTGTGTTACCCCTGCGTATGCACGACAAGCTCATGTTTGCGCTGTGCTATTCCTGTTGCCTGAATTTCGAACAAAACGACTGCTCTCACGACGATAGCAAGGGCAGACGTTTGAGGGTACCTGGGTATCGGTCGAGTTGAAAAAGACCGTAGACATGGGATACGAAACCTTGGGTGTACAAGAGATCTGGCACTACGAGGTTACCTCCTTCGACCCTAGCTGCGGCCTACGTCGAAACATTTCTGAAAATAAAGCAGGGGGCGAGCGGTTGGCCCGCAGAATATGTCGATGACGTAACGCAGACACGCTACCTCGCCGAGTACGAACGAGTCGAAGGTATACGCCTGGATGAAGCCAAAATTGAGGAGAATCCCGAGCTGCGGTCTGTTTCGAAGCTGTATCTGAACTCGTTTTGGGGCAAGTTTGGGCAACGTGAAAATCTGACGCAAACAAGCATCGTTAAAACCCGCCAGCAACTGCTCAAGTTGATGACCGATCCTGAGATCGAGCTGCAGCATCTGCTGACGGTCAACAAGAACGTGTTTTACGTCAGGTGGGCATACGCGCGCCACAGCATCGGCCCTTCGCCACTCGCTAACGTGGTAATAGCCGCCTGCACCACGGCTCAGGCACGCTTGAAGCTTTAACTCTACCCGGAAAGACTCGACCACCGCGTTCTCTATTACGACACCGATTCGGTCATTTACACACGCGACATTACCAGCCCGAAAGATTACGAGCCGCCAACTGGTAACTTTTTGGGAGACTTGACGGACGAACTGGATACTTACGGCGACGGAAGTTACATCCGAGCCTTTGTCTCGGGTGGTCCGAAATTTTACGCGTTTATCGTACGTCGTGCAGACGGTGAAGAGGTCGAAGTGTGCAAGGTCCAAGGAATTACGTTGGATTACACGGTCGGTAGTCGCGTCAATTTCGAATCCATTCGCCGGATGGTAGTTGAGGGGGCGATTCCGATCGAAGTGAAGTAACGTGCGATTCGCACAACCGCGATACGCGAAGTAGTGACGCGCACTGAAAAGAAAACCTGCAGACCGATACTTCTCAAAAGACGTTGTTTGGCAGGTAACTTTGATACGCCACCCTACGGCTACCGCGCGTAGGCTATATAGTTCGACCCGCAGGCCATAAGCAGAGCAGTGCAACCCTCTGCCCGCTTTTTCTCTGTCTCACTCCTCCGCTCAACCAACTGGTGTACGGACAGACAGACAGTCAGGCAGACACCTGCCAAACAGACCGTCGGAAAGACGCCTCGCCGTGAAAGATCGGTATACATGCGAAAAGCCAGTAAGACACAAACGTGGGTCAACGACGACAAAATATCTGCTTGGACGCGGAGTCAAGGCTGTTGAACAGGTGAGTGGATTGGGGAATAATTTCTGATGAATGAATTTCAAATATCTCGTTTGGCACGTATACAAGAAAATTGAAAAAAAAAAAAAAAAATGAGCTCATAGCCGCCGCATGGCGCGCTGACTATCAGCTCATTGCACAACGCGCGCGTGCGTACAAACGAGCTTGACACGCACGCACCCCCGCGCGTGGTACTCGGCTCGTCCAACGGACATCGCGCGCGCGTGCTGATATCAGCTGGTAGCCAGCACGCGGCCGGCCCCGCGCCGCCGCCACCGCCACCGGGATAAACTCATTAAGAGAGTAGTTTCATGTTTCGATACCCATCACACATTTACATTTCATTTCTCCAACTTTTCGCAGAACGTGTAGAAGAAATTATTCGTAATGTAGCAACTACGATAATCGACACGCGCTGGAAGCATCTGTTCTCAGCAATCGTAGCCGGACCTTCAGGCTGTGGCAAGTCGAACTTTGTGAAAAATCTCCTGCGTCACAGCGAGAAAATGTGCGAGACTGAATTCAGTCGCGTCATCTGATACCTTGACGAGTGGCAACCGCTTTACGAGTCGGGTAACGGGATGGAGTACCGCGAGGGTCTACCGCAACACAGCGATTACGACGGTGATAAGTCGCCCAAGTTGTTGGTGATTGACGATCTTATGCGCGAGGCATCTAACAACGTAGTCGTCGACCTATTCACCAAAGCCTGTCATCACAAGAATCTCAGCGTCTTCTACATTACCCAGAATCTCTTTCATCAAGGATACGGTCAGCGAAATATATCTCTCAACGCGAACTTTACGGGGTGATTCAATTTGCGCGCACCATATAGTAAGGGTAGATTCCTTGGGTAATTCTAAGACTAATTTTTCTTTACAAAAAAGTCCTAGGACTAATATTTTCCGAGCTACAGAGGATCTTAGTTGACCAATCACAGAGCCTACAGCTGCTCAAGTTAGGGCTGGGTCGAAAGTATAAGACTAGCAGTGCCCGTGGCGAGTGGATTTCCAGTGAAATAAAAATAAATGATCAAATCAAATCAGGAGTCACCAAGAGTCGTCTTCGTACAACATACGCTTTCGTTATCTGTGACCAGGACCACTGCTACGTCGGCTTCGTTCTTCAGGTCGACCGCACCGTAGCTTTCATCCTCCAGGTCCACTGCTACGTAGTTTTCTTACTCTAGCTCGACCGCACCATGATTTCGTCCTCCAGGTACACCGCTACGTAGTTTTCGCTACGTAATCGCGAAAGTTGGAAGACCAAAAAACAAATACTCGTTCAGCGGGGAAACGGATTTTCAACTCTACTGCTTGGACCGATACTCCAAACTCTTTCCTCTAGCCTATTTTCGACACGATAGATGGAGATGGAGCGAGCTAAGAAGATGGATTTCATTCCGATGGAAACAATCGAGGGATTTCAAC
The DNA here is from genome assembly GCA_963978835.1 of Tenthredo scrophulariae. Lineage (NCBI taxonomy): Eukaryota > Metazoa > Arthropoda > Insecta > Hymenoptera > Tenthredinidae > Tenthredo > Tenthredo scrophulariae. Next base: position 10,497,675 of record OZ022232.1, read on the forward strand.
GGCGTGTCGGCGATGGTGTGGGTACGGTCGTATCGCCAACCATTAATTCTGATACCGCTGTTCGCACCAATCCCGTGAGCCCGGATTCCCGTATCCGGGCTCGATGGGGAGATGAACAATATCTTGAAACACCCGACAAAGGATGACGCGGAAGAGCGGAAACTTCATGAACTGGCTCTACAGCGTTATCTGTTCTTTGCAAACGAGTCGCGAAAACCATTGCAAGTGGATGTTTACGAGAAGACCGACAATGCGGACGGAAAAATTTCTAACAAAGAACAGTCAAAGACCGACATCAAGACCGCCTGAACAAGCGAGGAAGAAGAAAAAGAAGAAGCGACCCAGGCGAGGAAGATAACTGCGGCCGTACCTGCCGAGTTCAACGCCAACGCCAAACTCCTAATAGGCATGCTGAGCGGCCCTTCGACACGCTTGACCTGGAACAACAATGGGGCAATCTCGCTCGACGGGGTACCTGTCCCAGGTACGAATATTGTCGATCTAGTGAACCACACCGTGCGCAACAGAAAAACCTCTGACCCTGTGGGCAGAGTACCTTTTGCGCGATTTCTTCACGCGCTTAATGTTCCGCGGGACTACGTGGGAAACGATAATTTTTGGAAAGATATACGAGCCTTCGACAATGAAAGTATTGCGAATATCTCGAGCTCGGGGATCGCATCTTCTTCAACGAGGAACGAGCTCGACCTCACTCCCAGTGGGCTTCCACGCCTGAGACGGGGAAGACGATTAGCGGACCACGGCGGGGGTACCGGTAAGAACGAGGCTTACGACAACGAAGGAGAAACACTTGTATCGTTCGATCGTCGGGGGGATATGAGATGCGATCGTTCCAGCGCTGAGAAACATGCAAAAATCGACGCCGGAAAACTCCGGCAGAGGACTCTCCGAGTAAACGCGCCGCTACGTTAATGTCCCACCTCAGGATGTGGAAGCTTACAACGAAACTGTTCACTCGAGCATAGGAATGGCTCCTCGGAGGTGACGCTTCGCAACGCAGCGGATGCGCGCGCCCACATGCAGAGACGCTACAAACCCGTTCTGCGGGTAAGCCGAGATATCGCAAAAACGACTATGTACGGATCAGCAGAACAAAGGGTACGTTCGAGAGAGGCTACGTGGCAAACTGGAGCGAAGAACTTTTCAAGATTCGTCGCGTACTAGCGCGCTCACCGATCGTCTACGTGTTGGAGGATCTCACTGTTGAGGAGATCGACGGCGCGTTCTACGAGCCTGAACTTCAACGGGTGGAGGGAGAACACGCGGCATGAAATCGGCAGGTTTGAAAAAATCGTGCGAGTCAAGGAGCAAGGATTCAGTAAGGGACCGTTTGCCATACGATTCACACTTCCCGAAACGATCGGACGCCATGACGGGCCATCAGTTTTATATTACTCTACGGAGCAATAGTTCGATGCGATATTTTCTGGAAAATCGTACCTGCTGCTACATAACTTAATTGCCGCGGTCAATCGAGTTGACCGGTGTCTGGGCGGTTGGTCTTGCCCAGATTCATTATCCGCTTACCATCTCGGCAAACGAGGCTACGTGGGATAAATATCCAACGGTGAAGACTGAGATACGACCAAGGGTGTACGAGGCGACGAAGGTTAAACCTCGAACAGAGATACAGCCCAAGATACCCTCCTGCCTGATGTTTGTATACTGCGACTTCGTGGAACCTCGGATAGTCGGGGACGTTTACGCTTCCCTGTTGCGAGTTGTCCAAGCTTGCGGAAAAGAGCATTCCATTTACGAGGGGTCCGAAATGAGAGGTCTCTTACCGCCACACTGTATGCCTCTGATGCTTACAAGTTTCCGCACAATTGAAATCAATATCAGCACGCATATCGGTGAACCTATACCATTCGAGTACGGGACGTTGACGACCACACTGCACTTTCGACGTATTCAGCAATAAGACCATCAGCCTCTTTGAGACAGAAGAAGAAGAAGGAGAATAAGACGACGACGAACGAAAGCAGAGAGAAAAATAAAAATTAGACACAAATTCAGATGGGTCATTATATCAATCATTACGAGGCGCAGCTCAGCGGCGGCGGTATGGTAAACTTCTTCCGCGGCGCGATCAGCGTGGCCACGGTAACGGTAGTTTTCCCGGAGATTTGTTTCGTAGAATATTACCGCTGCTAACCAGAAGGGCTCAGGCCGTTGGAAAAGAGATTCTACGCAACGGCGCCAACCCATTATCGGACATGCGGGGTCATAAACCGTTGAAACAGGCGTTCAAGACAGGGGGCAAGGTGACGAGTACATTGACCTGGCGCACACTATACCCAGTGTACGAGTACAATTTCGACGAACGATCGAGCCTAATGACGCAGATCAGCCGCGGCCGTGGCCATGTCCCGTGAACAATCTGCTTCACTCTATGTTCAGTCAAGTTGATGTATTTTTCAACCAAAAATTAGTCTCACCGACTAACAACTCGTACGCTTATCGCTCCTACATAGAGACACCACTGAATTACGCACCACGTGCAAAGGAATCACATCTTACTGCCGGCTTGTGGAGTGGCTACGGTGAATCGGCATCGGACAACCACACAGGGGACGTTGACGAGGAAGGTGTGGATGGCGGATATGCTGCACGCAAAGCTATAATGAATGTCGGTCGTGTTGTGGATCTGATCGGTCATGTTCACTGCGCCGTCTTCGACCAAGAAAAGTTTCTCCTCAACGGTGTAGAGCTGCGACTACGAATCGTGAGATCGCGAGACAGTTTTTGCATAATGGAGCTGGAGCCCCTGCATAGCCTTCACATCGCCGAAACCTCGTTGTTGGCGCGGCGCGTAGGATCAGTCCTGGAATTCTATTGGCCCACGCGCGGACACTCGCTCAAGTTAGTGCAAAGTACCCTGTGACCAGAGTAGAGATGAAATCCTTTACCATTGACGGAGGCGTACAAGCCGAGACGCTGGATAACGTTATACTTGGACAACTGCCGAAACGCGTGATACTAGGCTGCGTCAGCAACAAGGCCTTCAACGGAGACAGAAAACTGAATGCGTTCAATTTCCAAAACTTTCTTATGAACTATTTGTCACTGTACGTCGATGGGGTACAGGTCCCTTCAAAACCTTCACAGCCGAATTTCAAGAAATACGGAGTGACGAGTAACCTGTACATCGAGGCCTATCACACCCTCTTCTCGGGCACAGGCATACATTTTTTCAGCGCGGGGAACGGAATCAGCAGGACAAGTTACCCGAAAGGATTCTGTCTAATGGCTTTTGACCTGACCCCGGATCCCTCGGCTAACTGTCTGTCACATTGGTCTCCCATCAAGCACGGTACCCTGAGAATCGAAGTGCGCTTCGATGAAGCTTTGAAAGAAACCATTAACTGCATTGTTTACGCAGAGTTCGATAACATTATCGAAGTGAATGCAGCCTGCCAGGTCATTGCGGATTTCGGCGGTCAAACGAACCCAACGTTGGCTAGGGGGGAAAATAACACGTCACCGGCCAGCCAGGTGTCCGCTACGGGGGAGGAGCAGAGTCCTTGAAGTGGTAAGGGCTACGACCAAGAGCTAGTGGGTGAGATCAAAAGGCCGCACGCCATCACCGTGACGATCAGTCTAGTACCAACCTGTGATTTGTTTGTTATCGTACTTCAAGCGGTAATTATAGATTACGTTATTGATATCCAAGGATTTCACGACATCGAGTGACAATTTATACCGAAAGAAGTGTCGGTGCTTACTCTGGAGGAAAGTCACTCCGCGCATTGGATTGTCGAGCCACCGCACCTGCTTGAATAGTCACGTAACCTGCTATCATCACGGAATCGAGTGGTTCGAGGGTGACATTTCGCCACGAAAACTAAATAGTTATCCGAGGGAAATTGCTCGCACTGCTCACCATATTCTGACCCGAGGCTACGAGGAGGCGAGATACTTGGAAAAAGCGACAGCACGGAAAATCGTAAATTCGGAAAACTTCAACTCCCCTAGTTTTGGCAAGCTGGAAGCAACGCCGGAATATTTTTTATATTACGGCATAAAAAAGGAAGAATTTTACACGTGTGCATTGAACAATGCCGTTAAGCTGAAAAAATGGTTGGCAACCAGCCAGTTTCTCAAAGCCTACGACCACAGTCCTCGCGTCGAGTCAGCCTCCGACAATAAGTGTTGGAACGGCGAACGTAGCGTATCGACAGTAGAACAACAAGAACAGGTGGCTGCACCGCCACCTATACCGACGAAAAACGAGAAACGACAGCCTCCACCTCGAACTGAAAGAAAGTCATCTCTGCGACGAAATTCTGTTGAGCTTAGACCGCCAACACATGGTATAATACCAAATAAATTGGAATATCCTGACCAGACGGAAGACGAAGAAGGATCCATAGTCGGCATCTCCGAAGCTCTCGACGAACTTGAGTTATACTCAACTACGACGCCATCACCGCGAGGCATGACCGTATCCGAAGACGAGGGATATGGACAGTCTACAAATTCAGCAGGCTCTACAGAAGTTGCATACGGTCCCGTGCGGGGTTTTCGCAGCCGACCGAGTACCCTTGGCTTGGACATACCCAACAGCTATTGTCTCCAACATCGATGATCACACACGACCAGGTTCGCATTGGGTGGCATTTCACGTCACCCCCACCGGACAGGGGATCTACTTCGACAGTTCTGGACTGCCACCGCTCATCCCTGACCATATGCGAAGACTCCGAAGAAATTTCCGGCAATACCGCTACAACGACAGGCAGCTGCAGAGCCTTTCTTCTGACGTATGTGGACACTTCTCTATTATGTTTATTTATTTTATGGCTGCTGGCAGTACTTTGCGCCAGTTTCTCAATCAGTATTGCCAACTTGGTGACTTTGTCACCAGATCTAGTGTTTTCGGGAACCCGTATGGTGACAAATTATTCATTTTCAGCTTGTCTCTGGTGACATTTCTAGTGACTTGGCATGGTTAGTGACTTTGTGTTCGTAAATTCTACCCGATCATGGGTTCGCGTTAGCGATTGGTTCATTCTTCTCCCCTTCGTCACGATTGTTTACCAAGTCACTTACCGCTGTTTCAAATACGAATTACAGTGTACAGATACACGAACACATCCCGTGTTTGCCACGGGGAGTCCCGTCAATTCACCGACGAAAGTAGTCAATTTGATAATCTCATGTGATAATATTTTGATCAGTATACTTTGTGTGATTAATAATGGGCAAGCCATAGTACGAACAAAAATTCAGACAAGAGAGGTTAAAACTTTCTGACTTCAAATCGTGGTTAGAACCCGTACCTAATGATTCCACAAAAGCCTCCAGCAAGTATTGTAAAAGTGAATTCAATGCCCGTTTGAGCGATTTGAAAAAACATGCTACCAGAGATAAACAGAGGGCTGCCACTAAATCATTTTCGAGTTCACGACAGAAAAGGATAGATTCCAAAGAAGTGCCCCGAGGGCCCGATAAGAATAAAATCGCCGAAGGAAGATTAGCACTCTTCTGTGCAGTTCACGGTAATATGAACAGCAGTGATCACCTGGGAGAGTTATGTACGTCACTGTTCCCCGAAAGTAGTGCAGCACATGTCCGAATACATAGGACGAAATGTACTCAAATAATAACTAATGTTTTTGGTCCGGACTTTCGTCAGAAATTATAAAAAGATATCGGAGAAAAGATGTTTAGTCTTATACTAGATGAATCTACAGATATTTCCGTCGCAAAATTATTGGGAGTTGTCATAAGATACCACAGCGGGGAGACTAGAAAGTTTGTTTCAACATTTCTAGAACTGGTTGAGCCTAATTCAGGTACAGCAGAAGGTATCGTAGAGGGCATTGAAAAAGTCATGAATGTCTTTGATCTGGATTTAAAAAATTTGGTTGGCATCGGGACCGACAATGCGTCAGTTATGACAGAAGTCAATAACGGTGTATTTGCTATACTTAAAAAGGAATATAACTTACTACACTTGGTCTTAATCCGATGCGTCTGCCATTCTCTACAATTGGCAGTATCTCATGCGACAGAAGAAACCTTACCACAAAATTTAGATTTCCTCATCAGAGAAACCTACAATTGGTTCAGCTACTCTGCTATCAGATAGTCAGCTTATAAAGAATTATATAGCCTGATCAACGATGGAGCTTCGCCACTCAAAATTCTACAGTTGAGTAACACACGCTGGATTTCGATGGAACCTGCAATAAACAGAATATTGAGTCAGTGCTTAGAATTGAAAACTCATTTTGAGATTGCTCGTAGAAAAGATACTAGGAACAATAGGAACAAAGTGTACCTGATTTATCTGCAACAAATTCTGGGCGAAGTTCAACGCACGAATAAAGCGTTCGAGTCAGAGTCAGTAGATGCGACAAAGTTACTGGAAGATCTGGGTAATTTAATGAAATCGATAGCATCGAGGATACTTATACCGACCACCATCATAAATGTCTTCACGATTAAAATAGAGGATTATCTGGATCCCAATCCATATTTGGGATATGCTTTCGGAAATGCTATCGAACAACTGGGCATACAGCCACATGATCAACAAGTGTTGAGAGAGCGCTGCATCCAATTCACTATCAAGCTTTGCAAGGAACTTCAACAACGGCTTCCTTCTAATTTCACACTACTGGAATCAATGAGTCTACTAAGCGTTAAAGAATGTCTCAAAATCGAGAAACACAAGCTTCCCATCACAAATTAGGCAAAAGAATTCACACCACACCATGCGACAGTGTCAGCTATTGAGAACCAATGGTACAATTTGTTCAATATATTGTGGCCAAATACAACATCTACAGAAGAATGTTGGACGGAAGTGTCATCGTATGTGGACGCATGTGGAGAAAACCCATTTGCTGAACTAGCGCAGCTTGCTGTGGGATTATTATCATTATACCCTACTCAAATGCAGAAGTGGAGCGGGTCTTCAGTCAGATGAATGTAGTGAAGACCAAGCTACGTAATAGACTCAAGCTGAGGACACTCAATTCCTTATTGAGTATCAGGTATGGTCTGCGCAGGATCACAAAATTTTGCAACTCCTATCCAATTCTCGAGGATGTCCTGCAAATGATAGGAACTGCAAAAGTCTTCGGGGATGCAGCTGAAAAACCTTCAACTTCAACTATTTCTTCGACAAATGAAATAGAATCGGACCTAATCGAACTAGAAAAATCTGACGAATTTTTGTAAGTTTAAACATTGTGCCCAAAAATAAAAATATACTACTCAGTATCTAAATTACTCAAGTGATATTTCGTACCTATATAATTCAAAACGAACACTGTGATATTCATATTCCGTCTATATTTTAATTGAATCCTTAAAAACTCTGATTAAGTTCTAAATAACAAATCACTAAAAATATTTAATTCGAATAAATGAATCAAAATATCGGACTGCATTTATTCATTGATTTATTCGTTCTCTTTCTTTCTTTTCATCTCCTCGGTTTATCTTTGTGGTACATATGCATGTATATCAAGTGTACGTGGGCCTCGCGTTTATTGCGACTAACGGCCGGGCCAAGCCCACGGTGCCACCGTACGACTGTACTGACCGATCCGAAACGATCTGCGATTAGACGCTGCGCAGCCAACCAACGGTCTCCGCTGAGTTAGCGGAGTTAGCGGATTTAGCGGAGAAGTACAGAATCGCAACCCTGGTGACTTTTGGGTTGGAAAGGTGTCTTTCTGGAAGTCTGTCTGGTGACCTCAAGTGATTTAGAGTTGGCAACACCGTTCTCGATATCTTTACTGACGACTATAAAAAGAATGACGCCATCGCCCGAACATTTTATAACACGTTAGTCGGCCCTGGGCAAGATCTCAAGCTCTCGGAATTTCATCCCCAGCAGTTGCCTACAGTATTGTACCTCCGGGAAATGTGAATTTAAAAATAAAGCTAAGTCGTAGAATTACCACAACACAATATTATCAAAACCACACGAATGAGCATATGAATAAAAAATTGTACTCGTAGAATTAAGTTCACGTGCCTTTCTATAATCACCTGCCTTTGCATAAAATCCCACCCATGTATTGAATAAACACAAATTGCGTGTGTGTGTGTATGTATACTCATAGGGTTGAGATAGCACTAAGTCCAATATGTAACCTAAGATTATTTGCATGAAATCGTATGTACTCATAGGGTTAAGAAAACAAGTTGTCTCATTCTTGTTCGTGTATACTTGAGAATTGAATAAAAATAGTATTTATGTGAACATTGCCGTGTCATTGCATCTTGTAATCTTGTACCCGATCCTCCCTTCCTTATAGTCGTAAGAAAGGGGTAGCGTATTTAAAAATTTTAGCGAGCGACGACCCCTCATGAAATACAGCGAGGGGGCAGAGGGGTGGAAATAGCGTGGAGACAGGGGGAGTCCAGACGACCTTGAGGGGCGAAGTGTGGCGCCAGGGGGGGGAGAGAGGGGTTTGTTGTGACGCCTCAACGCTGCCCTATTCTACTAATGACTGAAATTTTTTATTTGCAAATTATATTTTGATAAATTTATTACATTTTATGAAATTTCTCTGCATGAAATAAAACTTAAATTTAAAAAAATTAAAAAAATATTTATTATATTCTTTCAAATCATTTTTTTATTTCTTCATAAAACAATGCCACAGCTGAGGCGAAGCCCCCCCCCCCCCCCCCCCCCCCCCCCCAGGCGAGCGCGCTGAATTGGTAACTCGATGTTATTAAAACAATTAATAGTTTGTGCTCTATTCGTGCCCAAAGTTCCCTTGTCGCTACTATCCACCCGTGTCGCTTCGTGTCGCTCCGTATCGTGTGTCCCCTATGTCAAAAGCGCGCGAGTCAGTGCGAGTGCCCAGGATCGACATCGCTCGGGGTATTACATGCGGGGTCTCTAGGTCTGCAGCAATGTGAATGTACAGTAATGTTCATCGATGGTGTCCCCGTGGCTCACTATTTTTCCCAGCCTTTTCTAAAATCAAATTTCCCTTCTACAAATATTTTATTTGCCCGTGACCAGTGGCTTACTTCGTTACTCTGCTCCACCTCGCAACTGTCATATTCTCTCTCTCTCTCCTTTCTCTGTGTGTCTTATCGCCCGTGAGGGCACGTAGACTTTTCTTATGTGTTATTTTCTTTACATAAAGTTCCTAAATTGATTTACCGCATATTTAGTTTATTTTATTTATACTTATTAATTATGACGTTATTATTTTTAATTTTCTCCTTTTTTTACTGTTATATTTATATAATTTTTAATTATTTATTATTTATTTTTTTAATTTATAACTTGGTTTCCTAATTTTCCTTCAGTATTCCAAAATCATTCCTGGTTTTGGACCATTTCTCCTCCATAAACTAGCTAAATCCAGAAGTCCATATTGACACTGATCTGCAAGATGGCGATAGCTATACCTTCCTGTCGGACATCACAACTCGCCACCTATTGCCAGTCGTAGACTTCACTTTGGTGTTATGATTTTAGGTTTTTTTTTTTTTTTATATTATTATTTTTATCCTTGGGTTTATTCCTATGTATTATTTTATCTGTTAATATTTTTATTTTTCTCTAGGTTAAGTTTCTATTTCCACTCTTTATTAACCCCTTATTTTCTCATTTGACAGTTGCCGATCCTCTGATCCTGATAAATATAGTCATGAAACCCCGCTGAAGTCTTTTAGTTGTCTCTGCTCCCAAATGCACCACAGGTTTGAAGGGACACTCAACTGCAGAGACGATTGATTTCGCAATCCGCCCGTCAATCCCTCGGGCCACGCCACTGGAAGCTTCAAACCAAAGAGACGGTTATATAACTACAACCCGGAAGCCCCAGCGCTCCACCCTCCTTGCCCCTGACCACCTGCAGCACCAGGGTCCATACTGAGAGTGACTAGTTTGCTAGTTTTTCAACTTGGTTATGTCCACCGATTCCTTGATCCCCCATATAAACTGAAGAATCCTTAAGTACCGTTTTTACGAGATTTTTTTTTTTTTTTAAATTTTTCCCCCTTAAAATTCTTACCCCGGGGCTTAGTCACCCTTCGAATCCCTTGAACCTGTTATATCATCTTCAGATAGAAATTTAATTATTAAACATAAATTCAAGCACCCTTCTTCTAATACCAGGTAATTTAATAAAATTAATACTAAATTTCTCTGAGTTGTTCACCCCCATCCTGGTCAAATAACCTACAAGTTCTTGTCTTTCTTGACATTTCCAGAACGGACATGTCCAAAGAATATGATTCATGTTCTCCTCCTCCAACCCGCATTCACAATAACTACCGTCTGACATTTTTATTTTATAAAGGTGTTCATTTAGGTTCATATGCCCGGTCATAATTCGATTAGCTATTATAATTTGCTTTCTAGATAATATCTCTGTCTCGTACCATGGTACAAGCGTAAATTTGGGAGCGTTATCAAATAATAGACGACCCTTCAGGATATTAGGTTCTCCATAACGTTCCATTTCCAGCTAGGTCATATCAATCATATTGTTTCAATTCTGGTAATAGGTCATCTATATCTAATTTAATTACCTTTGAGCAATCACTCTTACTAACCTGTTTTGTAAGTTTTTTCGCTTCGTCATTTCCTTTAATCCCAATATGACCAGGTATCCACAGAATTGAGCAGTTCATTCCCCTTAGTCTAATTTAGAAAATTTTGTCCCTAGTGTTTTTGATACTTTCATGCATTTTGTTATTTAGTCCGTTATTTCTTAAATTCAAAACCACACTTAATGAGTCAGTAATTATAAGATAATTGTTTGCAGAGGAATTGCTTCTTAATATATGATCCAAAGCCTCGACTATTGCTATGGGTTCTATAGTAAAAATGCTCATTTCGGCATTAAGTCTAGCCCGGTCATTTAAATTTAAATCTTCAGACCATATTCCAAAGCCTGCTTCGTGGTTAGAACTATCCTTGGACCCATCGGTGTATATTAGTGTATAATTCCTATAATCTCTTTGCACTACTTCTCCGAATTTTAGCTCAGGGTTAGTATTTTTTTGCAGTTCTCTTCCCCTATCGCTGAGACAGACATTGCTCAGGAAAAGAGCGTCATAAGGAACAGAAAACGTGGCCATTTGTCAGGTCTCTTAATGATTTTGATTACCTTTTGTATGTCTTTCCAGCATCTTTCTATAAAATTTGGTATCCCACCCTGTACGCCTACTACCCGCTTCGCCTCGTCCATCCGCCTTAATGATCCCTATATATCTTTAATTCCTGCACTAATGCTCTTAATTAGACTTTTCCTCATAAGGTATCCGCTTCTTATGCTCAACGGAACCATCCCGTTTATTTGGAGCAATGAATTTATAGGCGTGGATTTAAAACACCCCGAAGTTATTCTGAGGGCATTATTCTGAATTACTTCCAGTTTATACAATGTTTTCTTATTCGCATTTGCAAATGTGCAGTATCCCCATTCCAGGTTGGGTCTTACTAGAGACTTATAAAATGTTCTCAACGTGGATGGATGAGCTCCCCATTTCAATGACGATAGATATTTTAACGTGTTTTTCATTCTTTCCGTCTTTTCTTTCATAAAATTTATATGTTCCACCCAATCCATTTTTGTGTTCCACAATACCCCCAGATACCTAGTTGGGAGAACGTTTCTAATAAGCTCTCCATTTACATTTATATCTACAGCCAAGTTTACAATTTTAACGTTCTTTTTTGGGAAAAGTAAAAATTTCGTTTTCGGTATTGAAATCTTTAAGTCTAAATCTTTGAAGAATCTACATAGCAACTGTCATATTCCTAATAACCTGAAGGTTTCACTGGTCATGGGCAAATAAAATATTTGTAGAAAGGAAATTTGATTTAAAAAATGGCTAGGAAAAATAGTGAGCCACGAGGACACCATCGATGAACATTACTGTACCCCACTGATCTCTATACTAACTGGATAGCTGATCAGCGTACTCGAGCTGTGCCCAATAGAAGCAGACCCACATGGCGGCACGTGCCTGAACAGTCAACTGTCAGTGATAGAGACACGTGGGATACCCAATCATTCCGAAATGGTTATTGAACATTTAAATACGAATATATGGAATACAATATTACGTTTTTTTTTTTTTTTTTCCCCCTTCAGTTATTCGGAACAGATTACGTTATTCATTGCTGCAGATCTAAAGATCCCGCATGTAATGCTTCGAGCGATGTTGGCCCTGGGCAGTCGTATCTGCTAGACCGCAGACGCGCGCGCTACCTGGCGAGGAATATATGTATACTGTATGTATGTAACTGTCAAGAACCGCTTTGACACGGTCGAAGTCGACGAGATGCAGGGTTACTGCTCACGCTTTCATTTCCACGGAATACTCATAAATAAACTTATAGTTCGCTCTGTGCGATATCATAGAATTGACGCAGAACTGTATTTCAGAGCTGGATACCACGCGAACTTGAACAATAAGGTCAGCATATGAGAGTCGAGCCCCGAACGGCCATTTTTTTTACCCGATTTTACAGATCGTAATTCACAAAAACAAACTATTCTTCGATTTCAATACGTTTATTCATCTACGGCAATACTTCACCATTTAATACGTCGAATGCCTGTGCGAAAATCCATCCTGTGCCTTAGTCGCGAAATGCCGAGTAAAACAAAAATTTTTGATAAAAATACCCTCTACTTTATTGACCTCCGCCATCACATCCCGTTAAGGGCTTCTGAGCAATCGTCTGCTTTACCAACCTAAATTGAAGATATTTTCAAATTAGCAGTAAGTCCAATTCATGTTGGATCCATGTTACGCTCGCGTTGAAATTGTTCGTATTGGAATATAAGGTGTTTGACTTTGGTCAATTGTATATTCAAATAGTTATAATTGTATACAATGCTAAATTGGGTACTGATACTTTACATAATTTTCTGGTGGTTCAAAATAACATTGGCTCTCTACCTATGTACAAATACAGTGCAACGTGTATGTATTAATAATAATAACTAAATTATATCCTATATTACAATATGATCAACCATCATTGACTACGGTCAACTTACAAAGATACAAACTTTTCTTACATACAGAACTCGCTAACTTTCTTTAATTATGTTTTATCATCCTCTTAGAGTCTTACGGTAATATACAAGCGATTAAAATTCCTGGTTGGTAAAGTAAAACTAATATTGTACAACTTTGGAGGAATGTTGTGATGGCTCGGCACCAACTTTTTCTAAAAATCATTTAGTAAACCACAATGGCACTTTACAGTTTTAAATATTAATATATCTATGATATCTGTACATACTTATATGCATGCATATATCTACATGTATACGTGTACGTGTATGTAATCCATGTAAAATCTATCCAATAACATAGCAATAATAACAACAATATATGGACTTCTAATTCATCCATTTGCGGCAGTTAGGCGCACCACATGCGCATGCTATTTTGTGCTGGTCATCCTCTATGTCAAACTTATAATCGTACGCCAGCTGCAAGAAAAATAAAAGAGTTAATTAAAATTTCTATCTTCTTCTTTATTCAATATTGATAGGTATTATCGTATGTTGTAAAAGTATCTAGTTTCAGAAATACCTCTTCACCACGTGAGATTCTTCGCTTTGCAAAGATAATAATCCTCAGATCACGCTCAACTTCAACAATTTCCGCTACGCAATTTGGATTACACGAATGATTGATGTAACGAGCTAGTCCTCCACATAGTGTCGCGTCTACTACTCGCTCTTCGTCCAGACGGAACATATAAATTCCACGATTCTATAACAGCGAAAAAAAAAAAAGTTAAACGCCGTGTGTATTGTACTCTAATGTTGAATTTATATTATACACATTGCTTACGCTGTGCTAAATCTACCAAAGATGAACTGATTATTGCAGGGTACATGTTGTATCGTATGTACAGTAATGTTCATCGATGGTGTCCCTGTGGCTCACTATTTTTCCTAGCCTTTTTTTAAATCAAATTTACCTTCTACAAATATTTTATTTGCCCATGACCAGTGGCTTACTTCATGACTCTGCTCCACCTCGCAGCTGTCATATTCCTAATGACCTGAAGGTTCCACTGGTCATGGGCGAATAAAATATTTGTAGAAGGGAAATTTGATTTATAAAAGGCTAGGAAAACTACTGAGCCACGGGGACACCATCGATGAACATTACACGCTCGGCATTTGATTCTGATCGATATGAAATTAACACCACAGTCTTTTGTCTCCTTGTATCCCTTACAATGACATAGGGTGCGTTCCGATATTAGCTTGAAGCGCTGCCAGTAATTTTGCGTCTCTGTCACACTTCTTGATTTTCCCCAAGCTCTGTCTCTCTCCCTCTAGATTTTCAGTGCTTCAAGCGAATATCGGAACACTGCCATAGAGAAGGAAAGAGACAGAAGACTGTGGGGCCAACTCCATATCGGTCAGAATCAAACACGCTTGGTGTATATTCAAACTTTTTGAAATTTCGAGGAAATAATCGGAAATTATGTTATTACGGAGCAAACCAATAATATATAGAGATTAAGGTAATTATATTGTTGTGAGCAAGTAACACTCTTTTTCTTTAACCCTTACAAAAAGAAAATTTGAATGGCTTAAAGTGAACAAGCTATCCAAAAATAAAATTCATGGAATATTATTGGTTCGCCATGTGAATGTAGAGTATCCCCTCTAAATTTGACGAAGTTCAGAGAAACGATTCGATCTACACCCTATGACAACCACTATCTCTGTGGTGCAATCAATCTACGTAAGATGTGAAACAATTCTGAATTACGACTGATAATCCTGGTGATCAGCTGTAAAAAACTTAGCCAATAGAATACTTCTTCGCAGCGTAGCAGTAATTTGAAAAAAAATTATATTCAAGGTGTATATGAGCAGCAAATAAGTTATCAACACTCACTCTCGCTTCATACTGCTTTTCTCTGGTTTCAGCTAGTTCAGAACGAATGATTTCTCCAATGTATTCAATGACCATCGTATGCTTCTCCAAGTCCCGAGCTGCGTACAAGCCTAATCCTTGAATTTTTGATCTTGCTAAATAAACATTATTCCGCCACTCTTGTTTCATCTTTTTATATTGGGAACTTTTGGAGTGCACAAACTGTTTTGAGTAAGGGCACGCTACTTCGCCAGCAACAGTTGCTGTAGGCACAAAAGCTGCCCGTGCAGAAGATCCGGTACGTTGTGTGTGTGGCCTTTTCCATGGCAATTGATTCCTCAATCGAGCCTCTGTTCTCGCACTACCAGTTGGATTGATGGCCAGTGGCAATTCCAGCAGAGGATTTCTTCCATACTTGAATTTATAATCTGTGAGTGTTTCTATACCAGGTAAACTTTCTAGAACACGAACAACTGCAGGCTCAGTAAGGCCGAATAAATCCTCGCCAGAAACGTAGCGGGAAAATAGCTGCACACTGTGTGTACTTCGGCGTAATTCTGCTAATGGTTCTAAAATACGACTCCAAACAGCGCGAGGCGTTGCATCTCGCAGCTCAACATCCTCCTGTGAAGGTTCCTGGACTAGTACTCGGAACTCCGGTCGTCCCGATACATCATGAATCGAACACACGTATCTACAACGCTTATTTGGCCTCCTCATGCTCCAATAAAATCTGACTATCTTGTAACCAACTGGATAGATGTAGTGGGGCGTATGAAAGTTAGTCAGTTGATGAGGCAGTAATTGACCCACGCTCAAGAATATCAGGCTTCCGACGCGCAGAAGATGATTATGTTCAGAATGATGCATCACAGCTGCTACTTGTCTATTCTCATCCCGATTAACGTAGACACGTCGGTATACCGATAGTGTTGTCAGCTCATTATCTTTATCATTCTTCTGGACATGTTGCGAACAATATGTACTCTGTAACGTATAATACATGGATATAATTCATTACCTGTGCGACTGATAACGAATTATGAATATATCGGCTCTAAGACTTGATATTACATATCCATTAGGGTGTCATAAAGAAAAAGTCGACACCTTCATTTCTTCTACTCCCACCAAAATTGTAAAAAGTAGACTGATTTACATCCAAATTAGTACACAACAGTTTTTGAGGTCGCTTATTTTCAACTGCAAGTCAAGACACGAAAAAACAAACATCGTGAATCGAAATAGTTGGCTGAGTCACATGGGAATCTCTACTTCGTTTTCAGCAATCATGAATATCCACTTGGTAATTCTTTAATTTCCAATTAGACTTGAAATTACTGGCCCCAAAACCTTCAATTACCATTGTTTAAGGAAAACTGTCTACTTTGTACAATTTTGGTACGCCATATCAAACCCAGTTTGAATGAGCAACCTGACAAAACCCTTCGAATGAGTTCCAATAGGATGTTAGGCAAGGTGTAGGCTGTAAGAAGTCGAATAAACATACAAAAACGACTTCCGCCACCTCTCGGAGTTGAGATGTAGAGCTGATCTTGTGGGAGAATTCGTTTTGTGTAAAAAAATCCAACATTTAGAGTGGTTAGAGTGGAAAAAAAAAATAGAATGTCAATTCATTTCTAGACACTCTAGTGTACGTATATGGATTGCATACTTGATAATTCTGATTAACAAATCATGGTAAGTTGTGTCAATTTCAATTTGAAATTAATACATACCTTATTTTTATAAAAAACGCAACCATCCTTAACTGCACAGCCAAGATGGTAGACATTGGTGCAACGTATTTTGAAGCACTTTACAGTGGCTCCAGGTTTGTCACATACCATACAGTTGAGAACAAGACTATGTTGCAGTGCTGTGTCTAAATTCATAAGAGCACCATTCACTGTTTCGTATACATCATCAGACCAAAGTGCACAGTTAAGGTGCACCCATTTGTCAACATCGAAGTTCAATAATCTGGCAGGTCCATCTGCAGCACCGTCACCCTGACTGTTGCAAAACATGCAACGACGGCTGTCGTCAGCCTTTGCAGGAATCACAGTTACGCCTAATCGAAAGAGCATCTGGAAAAACGGAATGTAAGGGTTCCTTCATTTTGTTGATTTTCGAAACCGGCGAGCATGATTGTATGGTGGGTTGTTCCACACACAGCGGACCTTCAGCTCGAAAAAATAACGGAAAATGTACAATTAAACCTTTCGAAACTCCTACAATTTTTACATTGAGTAATTTGAAGATTGTATTAAGCTTGTCAGAAGTAGAAAAGACGATATTGAAACATTTTTGCAACTTTATAATAAGCACAGATATGTGAACATGAACATGAATGTACGATCATACTTAGTAATATTGCGCAAAATGTAATGAGATTATTCATCACCTCTGTGATCTCGCGATCCGTGGGCTTCTTATATTTGGTTGCCGGCTGAATACCACCTAGAGCCCACGATTTATATCTCAGGCCTCTCCAAACTTTTGCTGGAGGATCAATAGAATCATCATTAATTGATTCGTCGGTAGCTGAGTGTTTCTTCGGCCTTTTGTCATCAGCTGGATCGTCCTTATTTTCAAATACATGTGAATCCGTATCGTTTTCGGTTTTAATTCTAACTTCTGTCTCAATTTCCATCGCCTCTACTTTTGTACTCTGAATGTGTTCTACTGATTGTTTTGCACCAAACTTTTTCTCCTGTATTTCTTTCTTCAATTCAGTTTCGGAAAATCTAGACTTAGAGTCCTGGCACAAATGATCCACAATCGCCGCCGCCTGTATGATTAATTATCATATATACAAACTTGCTGATTATCTTACGTTTATTGTATGGAAAATTGCATCATTCCTCATCGAACAATTGTACGTTTGTTATTACTTGCTAGTTGAATATTCTCACATCAACTGGACTCATATACTATATTTTAATTATGCATTAATGATCAACAGTTGTAAAAATCACACCTGTGACAATTATTAAGCCTACCTTTTCTTGAGTAGCCATTGGAGATCTATGTATCAAGGCAAATTGCATATAGCAAGCTGCTGAGCAGAAACAGAGCTCCTCGCCAGGCTCTGATTCTTCTTTGCTCAAAAATGGCAGATCTGAAACTTTTTTCCGTATCAAACTGTTCAGAATGACGACATCACAGTGTCGACAAAACTTAGCTGCTCCGTTGAGGATGCTTTGGATGTCAATAGGAGCTGCAAGTTCAATGTAAATATGTTAGGATGTTTGAAAACTTTATAGTGAACGATCGATATTTGATACAATCTTTTTTTTCGACGTGAAAATGAGTTTTATGGAAACCACAATTACATAGTATAATACTGTGGAATAAGAAAGTTGCATGATTATGACAATGCTTATGTGAAAGGATTATCTTGATGGAGAATATGCGGCGGAAAATGCGTAGGAAAAAGAGAAATTTCTGACGACACGGCATTTTGTTCCATCTTCCTCTTGTATATCACGTCTCTAATGCCATAAAGACATATTGTCGTTATACAGGGTGATGCTGATCAACCGCCCATCCTTTCACAGTCAAATTCATACAAAAAAAGAAAATTAAATTTTCTTACTGGAACCTTCTTGGCTATCATAGTTTCCCAGATAGAGCAGGTTTAAGCCTATCGTAGAGCTCACACGTCATACAACCAGGGCCGTGCTGTTTTTTTTTTTTTTTTCACCTTGACGTTAAAAACGACGATCTGGTCGACCTGGACGTCGAAAACGAGGGACCGGTTAATCTGGACGGCAAAGACGAGGGTCCGGTTGGCCTGGACGAAGGTGGCGAAAACGAGGGTGGTTCGACCTGCGATGAACATATGACGGCCCGGTCAACTGACCACGAGTAGAAACTCCGAAACAACAAAGTATAGGCGCCTGCACAGGCTAAATCACCGGCACGCCCCTGACTGTATGACATGCTAGCTCTATGATACGCTAACTTAAACCTGCTTTATCTGGGAAACTATGATAGCGTCGAAGTTTTTACTAAGGAAATTTAATTTTCATTTCTTGTAAGGAATCTGACTGTAAAAAGACGGGCGGTTTATCAAAATCCCCCTTATGCCTTTATGGGATACTAATCTATAAAATACTAAAATAATAGCCTATCGCTTGGAAAGCATGAAAATCTCATAGAAAGTAAAAGAAAAAAAATCAGTTTTCCTAAAACCAAGAGGGCCTATGGCCAAAAAGATATGCCCTGTTGGCATTGTTTTTTTTCTTTTTTTTTTTTAGCTAATGCCAAAAAGGCATACATATACATTTTTTAATTATATGCCTTTTTTGGCATTGGAGAAAAAAAAGAAAAAAATGAATGCTGAAAGGGCATATCTTTTTGACCATAGGCCCTTTTGGGTTTGGAAATAGTATATTGTGCAACTAGAGGGAGAAAATGGCCATTTCGAGCGAGGGTGAGACGTTTAACACGAGTCGTAGCTAAAAACGTCTCACCCGAGGTAGAAATGGCCATCCCCCCCTAGTTGCACACTGTATTTTTTATAACAAGGGCACGAAATGGGCCTTCTTTGATGCGCGTCGATCAAATTCGGAATGGCGCTGGGGCGGGAGGAAAAGTACTTTCCCTCCCGCTGAGTGGATATTTGGGACTCACGGTCGAAACACGTGATTTCCTCCACCCCTGACAAGCATGAAAGGAGGCTCATTTCATGCCCGTGTTAGGAAAACTGATTTTTTTTCACTTTCTACGCTATTTTCATGTTTTCAGAGTGATAGGTATATTTTGAGAAACCTATATGTGTTTTTCGTCTTAGTGTGCCATTAAGGTATATAACGATGATATGCCTCTATGGCATTAGAGACGCGATATGTGTTTAAATTTGAATTTGCGTGTTGTATCTTATTGTGATTTAATGGCATTAATTATTATGTCGCCTAAAACCAAGAAAGCATATCGTCGGTGATAGTGCAATACGGCGTAACCAATATTTGCAATGCCGTGTAACTACATATTGCAATACCACGTGAGTACAAAAATAGTAATAATGAGATTTGCTAGTCATATTATGTATCTTTTATTTTCACATAGAATGCCTACCAAATCTCATTTTCGCTATTTTTGTACTTACGCGGTATTGTAAATGTTAGTGACGCGGTATTGCACTATCACCGACGATATGTACAAGTACAGTAAAACCTCCGGCACTGTCGCTTCGGTACCCCCACCATGCCCCTGTAGCAGTACCGCATCTACTGACTACCGTGACGCCTTAGCGTCGCCCATGTATGTTACAAAACCTCGGGTGCTATCAGGTTCATTCTACGGCCCTGTACTTGTTTTCACTTGGTCGGCAAAAAGTAGTCCAATATGCGACAGTGTCGAAGGTTTTACTGTATACGCCTTTTTGGTCTTAGTTTTTTTCTTTTCAGAATATCCATTTCAAGTTATCCTGAACCGATGAGGCGAAACAAAAAAATTATATGCCCTTATGGCCCTTATGGTAAATCAAATCTATATACAGCGTATGCCGTTAAGGCAGTAGAGACGCGATATGTGATTTGTTTCAAGTGTTCTGCAACATGACAATACGTGAGAAGAATATCCGCAATTCTTAATCTCTGTAGAGTTGAGAGATCTTAGGCTCAACAGACATGGACAAAAGATACTCTGTGACTTCACGTGCGGACGGTTGAAGGACGACAATGTCATGTAGAATTCAAACGCATTATTTCGCAACTCTATTTGATAATATAATTCAAGTTTGGGATACAACTGATTTTCCATCAATCGTGTGTGCTGAAATTTTCAGCAACTTCTTCACTATTGAATAGCATTGTAATAAATGAAGAACCGTTGTTATCACAAAGACCTACCTCCTTCTTTGCCATCTTTTCCTTTTGTCCTGTAAAGTCCCAGCTTTTGGCTCGGGGGGGTGGTTGTGCGTTCAACTATTTGATATCCCGTTGGCGGAGCAATGTTCAAGATATTAGCCAAGTCTTTTAGTACTCCCATAATATCATCGGCAGCTTGGCTGTTCAAAGTGAGAGTCACGGTAACATTACCATTATCTCGCAATGGCATGGGGGGTGATTTTCCAATTCTGAAAGTAAAGTGATAAAAATTAAAATGTATTTCACGTAAACTTGGCTATGTTACACCGGCATCAAATAGTGATAAAACTATCTCGATCTCAGCTTCACTTCGTATGAGAAAAATCAAGTCATTATTTTCTGTAAAAACGTATTCTGCCTTGGATGAATTTATGAGTGTACGTTAGCTACTTTTTCAGCACAATGCACGACCTCATGTTACATAAAATTATTTGAATAGCAGAAATTACAGTGCAAGAAATTTTCATTACTCTGACCAATGATAACAAAAATGATTCAACACAATTCATTTGGTTAAAAATAATCTAATTTGCGTTCACATCCTCTCCGTCTCGCATTCATGGTGAAAGCTAAAGATTATATATGAGTTCCACTATACAATTTCAGAACCGAAGTGAGCACTTTCTTCTAACCGCCTCCTTCTTTTGAATCATCATTACCTGGATACGCCGAAATTTTCTTTATCCATTTTAACAGAATCTTTAGTGAAACCTGGCTTGAGCCTAATCGGAATTGGCGAAACTAGCGGTATTACAGGAGACACCCTCTTCAGCCAATCCGATTCTTCGTCAGACTCTTCCTCTATTAATCTTAGTCCAGGAAATCGATGTATAAACTCAGGGATCACACATTCAGGAGATGACGAACTAACAATTGTATCGGGTGTATCGACATCACGGGTCATAGTCAAGGTATTATCCTTTTTGTCGTCAGCTGTAATGCATATAATTAATATAGGATGCCTAATGATCATAAGGAAGTACTCAACTCAGGAAAACTTAATTCTTTAACCTTATGGCATTTGTAACGAAATTTCATCTATTAGGAAAACAATTGATTTCACTAACAATTGATGTTTATAATCACCCTATTTAGATTCGATATATGCAGTCGATTATCTTGTTATGAGGAGTTGTTCTTAATTATATTGCATAATTTGAACTTACAATCGTTTAATTTGAGAGGAGCAAATTCTTGGTCGTAAAAGCCTCTTTGGGTGGAAGGGATCTGCTGAGCCGGAAGTGGTTCAAGTTCACCAAACGGCTGGGTATTGTAATGGTCGGCTGTCCCTTGTAAGGATGCAGCACCATAAGAACCTGTTAAATCTCCCGTACGAGTATTGTATTCCCTCTGAGTGCCGAACTTATATAAATCCCCAGAGCCGAAAATAGGACAGACGCCATAAGCTCTGCCAAGCAATGGCTCAAGGACTGCCATAGGTTGAAGTTGCCGTAATTGACACATTAAATTGTCAACAAAAGTGTCATAATCCTCTTCAGGGTGAGAGACTTTTCTTGGTCGTTTTTTTTGAGGAGCAGCTGTAGCATCCTTTCCTTGGCTTTGTCTACGTTTTTGTTGATATTGGCGTCTCTTTAATTTTTTGAGATCTAAAATTATTCAAGTGTGCATCAAGTCATGCTTCATGAGAATTTTAATTATTCCGTGTAAGCAAAGAAGATTGAAGAGAAAAAATAACTCACCAATTTTATCGTTCATGGATCCGTCGATAAACTCATCTTTGGCAGTAAGAAGAAAGTCTTTGGTTTCAGTTACATGTGTGGGAGTGCCACCAGAAAGTACTTCGTCTAGTATTTCTTTTTTAACTTCGACTAAAGGCACTGTGTGTTGTGTAAGAGCACCCTGTGACAGCTGAGCTTGGTGTCCCATTTCATGGGAGACCGGAAGAGGCACTGACGGTTGTATTACATTAACGTGCGAAGATTTTTGAGCTATGTGAGATACGCTCTGTGGTATAAGTGCTTGATTGTTGGACTGAGATACTTGTGGTTGCGATATTGAGACTAAAGTTGATTGTGGTGTAGGTTGACTAACACTTCCCGCTTGCTGCATGGCCTGTCCATGCTTAGACGGTGCTGTGACCATCAATGGTTTAGTTTCCGGGATTGGCTTTGACGTAGGCATAGAAGTCGGCCCTGGCTGTTGGGGCGTTTGAGTTGAGTTTATGTTTATTGAATCTAGGATAGTCTTGATCGGTGATTTGCTAATTGTCGAAGTGGCATTTTGTGTCGATGAAACTATTGCTTCCGGTGATACCGGTTGCATTGATGGCGCTTGTTTAACTGTTGATGTAGTGATTCCTGGCTGAACTCCTGAATTAGTAGCCGAACTCAACTTAGATTGTTGATCCAGTGATTGCAGTTTCGAAATGCTATCCGTCGCCCGCTGCGTAGATAGTTGAGACACAGATGTCATCGAGCACAGAGATATAGATGGTGACACTGCAGATTGCTCCTCTTTGGTAGGTGAACTTGGTGTTTTCACCGGTGTTACTGGATGCGAAACAAATGAGGTTTCTCTATTCAAGATCTGTTTAGGTGTAGGTTTATTGAGTGTTGCCTCGTTGAGCAATGGTGGAAGAAGAGACGAGGGTGTTGGTGGTACAGGACGGGCTAACTGAGCTTCAAGGGATGGTACTAACGGTAAGTTAGGTCCTTGGCTAGTCCCGGATGGGGAAATTGTAGTGGCACAGGCTGTGTTTTGTAACAGCTGTTTCAGAAGAACATTTTGTGATTCTTCGATTCTTGACGAATTGACGCTAATTTTATTGGTTTCTATTTCCGATCTAGCAGTTGTAATAGTTTTCTCCGTATTTGTTTGAATTCTTGTTAACGCATTCTCTGGATTCTTTTTAATAGTTGCACTTTGGATCAGGACTTCTAATTTACTCGATTTATTATCAACAGGCAAATGTCCTGTTGGTTTGTTGTAGAGTGTTTGACCAGATGTCAATTGAGTATGAAGCAGTGTGGAAGCCTGGGATAAAGTAGATTGAAGTATGCTAGTAGTAACATTGATAGTGACAGGAGTGGTTGTTATTACCGGAGGCACTATTGTTCTTAAGCATTGCATTGGCGCATTAACAGTATTTGTTGTTGAGCTAACGACTGCTCTGGATGGATTCGAGGAGACACTTGTGCTCACTTGTAGTATTGCTTGGAGATTTTGAGTACCTGTACGGTGTACGCAGGTTGACGATACAGAGCTTAGTAAATTACTTGTTTGAGTGAGAACCGTGCTTGTCCTATGTCCAGCAATAGTTGGCTTTGCAGAATTTGTTCCAGCGAGCATAGCGTTCAACATTGCATTCGATGTTATCGAGACACCTGAATTTGACGCACCTCTAGATATTATAATAGAAGTATTCTGCATACAAGTGTTTACTGTTTTTGTCTGCATCATACTAGAATTTGTCCTTGAATATTGTTCACTAAAAGTGGGCTTACATATTGTCGAAATAGTACTAATGGTAGAACTTTGGGTTTCCTTTAATTCAGCAACTTCATTAGTACCACTGCCTTCTGTATCAGTTTTTGTGTTAGCGCTTGTGCCTGTTATATTTGGTGTTTGTAATCGATGATTAGCATCTGTAGAAGCAACCGTTTGCAAGTTTGTTGATATACTGTTGGTTGGTACTACCATACTCCCAAGTTTAGCAGCTGATGTTATTGATGATACTACAGGTACATTTGCTTGATCTGATGTTGTGTAACCCTGCGAGTGATTGGACTGAAGAGAAGATAATAAAGTCCGTAGCTGATGGGATACGGTAGCAACATTTGAACTCAGCTCGGTTGGTTTTGACAAAGGCGAAAGATGTGGCACAGTCGTGGTGCTCTTCTGTAATTGAGTCACAGCACTCACAGCTAATGGTGTTGATTCGTGAGATAATGGTGGAGGAACTCTTTTCGAGGCCATATCTATCGGAGGTGTGCTTGCATTTTGTGATTTTAATGATTCACCTTCTTTCTGTAGAGAGTTTTCATTTTCTCCATTACCTTGCTCCAAGTCAATTAAAGAATCTTGTAAAATATTCAGTGGTAAAGTATCCAATGTGGCTGGTAATGGATAAATCAAACTTGGTTTATGCAATCTATTTTCTTGCAAAATATCAGCATTCGCCATCTCAGGTTTAGAGGATATTATGTTATGGAGCATATCCAGGATCTCGTCGGACGACTCTTCCATCAGATTTTTTTCTTCGTTTGAATTTGGCGTATAATCTTTGTTTGAATCAATTTCGCTCAAGCGTTCCGATTTTTTTTCAGATGCGCTACTAGTTGTCGTTTTAATGGTGCTTGTGGTCGGAGTTACTTTTGCAAATTCAGTTTCTGGCTTATCCTGAGATGAGGTAGATACTGTGACTGGCATCTTATTCGTGGCAGCAGCAGATGTTTCTACATCATTCTCCAAAATATTAACAAGAGATAAATGGTCAGCCACAGGTGACATTCTTTTCAAGCTGCCAGCTTCAGCTGTTTGACTATCAGACTTTGATCGTTTAGTCCCACTGGCAATATTTTCTTCAGGATTATGAATGGCCTCTAGCATGCTCTCCAATTCGTCTGTAGTATTCAAAGAATCCGACTTTTTATCATCGGTCAGACAATTATCTTTTATATTCGAACTTGCACCACTTTTCACAATACTGGAGTCATCGGTTGTTTCGATGCTTATTGCATTACCTATGTGATTGGTCCTGTGCTTTTGCATGTCTGTATCTGCAGATTTTCCATCTAATTCGTCCCGAGCGTTGTCAGAGACACCATTTGCATTATCTTTGATAGGTAGATCCAGTATGGCCATCTTGGGCGTGGCTAAAGTAACAGACGTTAGTTGAACGTTTACCGCTAATCTTGCTGGTAGTGCTCGCTGTTTAATCTTCGTGCCATGTATAAATTGAAGGTAATCATCACCTGCCACAGTTGTAGTAGTTGGCTGCGCCACATTTTGTTGCTTCGATGGTATTGTAGGCATCGCAGCATTCACCTTGACTTCCGCTGCAGCTTGACACAGTCTTGCTGCAATTTTGGCATCAGTTACGATGCTAGCCATGGTTGAAGGTGATATAATCTGTTTCGGAACCTTGAGTGGGGACGTAGTTGTAACTTCTTTCAGAGCATTTATACTTGCTTGTACCTTATCAGTGTTTGGAGCATTGTCAACTACAGCATTGGATGTGTTCACAGAGGTGAAGACAGGCAGGTTTGTGGAAATGGTGGGAAACGAGACAGTTGGTTTAGTGATACCGGGTAGTCCAATATTGGCTTGGTGCAAACTAGAAGGTGGCATCTCACAATGTACAACTTCGTCTGGGAAAGTGAAGGATGTGACAGTTGATTTATTGCTTTCTTTCCGCTGTGATGTGGGTTCGATATTCTTTGATAACTGTGAGGTGTCAGATTCTTCAGCTGTCTGGATGATATCATTGGTGTCTAGTTTGTCAGGTTCATCATGACCGAACTCCTTGTTAATACTATCTTCCGGTGATTTGCTACTCGGATCGATGATCACCACTTCTGACTCCTCAACAAGAGAAACCATTATGTGGTTATCCGGTGACTGATCGATGTATGGTCCGGGTGATGGATCCACATTTAGCTCTTCTTGATCTGGTGACTCTGGCGTATCCGTTACAGCAACCAACTTTTTTCCAGCCTGCAGAGTTCGGACAATATCAAGCCTCAACCCCTTTTTATTCCGAGTTTGTGACGGAACCAAGTCCTCGTCACTTAGTACAGTTTCATCTACCCGAGTTCTTGAGTGGTCAATTTCTAAAATTTGAACCAAATCGTGAGACTGAGTACCATCATTGACTAGAGCATGGTTGAGTGAATCATTGCTATCAACAGACAAGTCTACTACCATGTCTGACTCAAATAAGACATACTCCTCCTGCATATCTGGTTCAAGCGTGCCAGTTATAACATCCCCCAATTCTGTGTCTCCAAATTGCTCTATGACCGTGATATCATCGCTATCCCGTTGAGCCGTTGAGCTCAAAGTCACTTCAGTATTTACAATTGTTTTATCATCATCATAGTCCGTCGTATCTGGGATTGGCTCAAGCTTGTCGCTAGGGCTTCCCAAAGGTACCGAATTCGAATCAGCTAAGGAAGAAGTTCCTTTAGGCTCCGCATCAGTTGGTGGAGTTTGCGGAGGTGTGTGCGAATCGTCATCAAAGTCATTATAATCAGCACAGACTAGGGAGTTTATTTTAGATTGCGGAATGCCTGTTTTCCTATGTACAGCTGCTGAAGTATTCGGTTTCTCTTCAAGACATGGTAAATGAGACTCTGCAGTTTTGCCTTTGCTTGACTCTGGTTTCATTGACCACATCGGTGATCCCCCTCTGAGACCCAATCTGAAATATCCATATCTACCGAAACTAGGTGGTAATGGCAATGGATTTAACGGATTATGGGGATTTCCACCACCTCTATTGCCGTGATCCGTACACATAATCTGATCCTGCTGCTGCAGCTGCAGCTGCTGTTGATCATTTCCTCCAGAATGATTATTCGAATTTTGTGAATTATACGAAATTTGTGGTGTGTGAGTTGTGTGGGGTGTCCTGGTAGTTCCAGGATTCTCAACACTTTGGGGTTTATCAGGCATTGCAGGGCTATTTCCACTCGACTGTCTCCTTTGCATTTGCATTGGCGATCCTCCAACCATTGGACTTCGTGGCATTGGAGAGTTGGGAGTTTGACATAAGGGCGGATGATGCGAGCTGTTTAACTGATGCTGTAACATTGGTGATGTAGGTGGATGATTCCTTGACATTGGACTTGGAGGTTGATATTGTGGTATCATCGGTGAGCTTGGTGGATGGGAATGAATTCTACTATTCATCGGACTTGGTGGTTGTGAATTCTGACTTAGTTGTTGTTGCAGCATAGGAGAGCCTATTGTTTGCTGCACCATGGGACTGCGCGGCATTGGAGAGCTGGGCGGCTGCCCATAGGGTTGTTGAAGCTGTTGGTGCATCTGCGGACTTGGAGAACTTGCAGGTTGTGACACCATTGGGGAACTTGGTGGCTTCTGCATCATGTGTTGCTGTTGCATTTGCATGAACTGCTGCCGTTGCTGCACCAGTTGTTGTTGTTGTTGTTGTTGTTGTTGTTGTTGTTGTTGTTGTTGTTGTTGTTGTTGTTGTTGTTGCTGCTGCTGTTGTTGTTGTTGTTGTTGTTGTTGTTGTTGTTGTTGTTGTTGCTGCTGCTGTTGCTGCTGCTGCTGCTGCTGCTGCTGCTGCTGTTGCTGTTGCGTCTGTTGTTGTAGCAATAATTGCTGTCTCTGTTGTACCATCTGCAACGTTCTCTGAGTTATGATATTTTGTGTCTCTTGATGTGAAATTCCACCAACTTCGTGTTGTTGCTGAATCATTTGCTGTCGTTGGAGCATTTGCTGGTGTTGTTGCTGTGTCATCATTGGCTGCTGAGAAGGCTGTGGACTTCCGAGCGGAGAACGTTGTCCATAAACAATACCTCCCTGTAGCTGCATCCTAGGACGCTGGCCAGGGTCTCCAACAACAGGAGGACGAACAAAGCGCTGGGGAAGAGTATGTATTCTTACATTTTGTTCTCCCATTATTTGTTGTGCAGTACGCCCATCTGTTGTGAAGGCTCCAGGACTTGTGGCCAGCCTTCCTGTGATAACAGATCTATGTTGTGGGGAAGCCATTCTTGTCGATGTTGGTGTACATATGCCTGGCGACGGCATCGCACCTGGACTAAAAGGACTTTCCTCCCCCTGGGAATGCGGGGTTCCAATCCTTGGTGAAGACTGCATGTTATGAGGTGACATTGTTCCAGGATTGCCTGCCTGCGGATTACCAGGGCTATGCTGCAGCAGTGGTGGGTTTGGACTATGTTGAATCATGGAAGTTGCTGGAGAGTGTTGGATTATGTTGGAGGTCACACTTCCGGGTCCAGGACTATGAGAGACAAGGGCCGCAGGACTGTGCATTGGCGAAGAATGTTGCGAAGGTGACATCAGTGGGGAACATGGTTCTGAAGTAGGCTGTGGCTGTCTTTGCTGTTGTTTACTGCGATATTCTTGAATAAGCATTCCGTGTTGCCGAGTCTGTTTTCTACTAGCGTCTAGATGTTTTTGCAGTATTGCTTGTTCGCTAGAAATTCTCAGTAGCTCTGCAGCGTCATTTTCAGCTAATTCATTCCCGGATTTCCTCAATTGTCTTTGTTTACTATTAAGAGACTAAGGAGAAGAAAAATGAATATTAAAAACAGAAAGAAATTAGAAATGTAAATTTCAGGCCATTTATTGTATTTCCTAACAAGTTGTATACCAAGAATGTTCAGTATCTCTGTCTCTGTCATCCTGTGTTTCTATTCTTTCAAACTTCATAATATGAACTCTTGTATGCATCTAATACTGCAGCCCGCCAATTTTAGTATGGAAAATTAGATCGAAACTGCCCAATGGGGTGCTTGATGTAAACATACAGCACCGTTCAAAAGTTCAGGATCACCTTTCGAATATTCGATCGGGACAGAGAGTTGAATATCTTGGTCAAGAATTGTCGTAGTCAAATGTTTTAGGTAGCATTTGAAAGTGAAAGAATCAGCTTTGATTCCTTTGTTACTCTCAATTTTGAACGACTTTTTTCGCACTCACTAGATGATGTCAAACATGATCGATTTTTGCGATTTTCATACTTTTAAAAAGTTGCGTGTTATTTTTTGCGGGATGACAATGAACATTTTTTCTGAAGACTTTTGAAAGGGTTAAGACTGTAGATTGGTTTTTAAAAACAAAATTGGTGATTTTTCTTCGTCAAGTTATTCAATTTTTTATGCGGAAAGTCAGTTTTTTAGAAAATGCGGTGTAACTCGAGAACTGTAGGGTCTCAGATAAAATGTCAAAATATGAAAAATGTGAAGGTTTGAATTTTTAACTTGTTCGAACTGTTTTCAGAATTTTTTTTTTTAATCATTTTTGGTTGGAGATTCGCGAGTTGTCTCATCAATTTCCTTACTCAATAGGCTACGAGAGACAAAATAAAAGCGTCACATGTGGTGATTATGAAATTGTATTGGTCAAATGATAACATGAAAGAAAATATTTGAAATCTGAAAAAATTGGAACAGGTTAGATATCAAAAATACACATTTTT
Source organism: Tenthredo scrophulariae (assembly GCA_963978835.1). NCBI lineage: Eukaryota > Metazoa > Arthropoda > Insecta > Hymenoptera > Tenthredinidae > Tenthredo > Tenthredo scrophulariae. Next base: position 10,527,588 of record OZ022232.1, read on the forward strand.
CATGTCTTGACATTTCATCCAAAATCCTTCAGTTCTTGAGTTACGACGCATTTTCTAAAAATTGATTTTCCACATCGAAATGTTACGTCCTGGCATAGTCATTCCTCACCTTTTCAACTATTCTCCTACAGTTCCTTGCATATCAGACGCTACCCAACACCTGACTTCCTGAGCCTAATCTTCTCCCCCAACATCATATCATAACTGTATCTGCACTTTTGCTTCCCTACCTTGCTTAGAAACAACCTTTCCTCATTATTCTATCCTAATTCCTAACTCACTTCCAAGTCAACTCTCCAAGTATCTACTTCTTTCCTAACAACACCCTTTACTTTCACCTCTTCGTCATCTATCACGCTCTTACTATCCAGACCACACCTCTCAACAAGTCTCATTTTCACTTATAACTTCAAATAAAATATCAAGTTGATCTACATATATATCTGTTATTCGTTCACGTCTACCTCCTCACAACCTTTCCCTTAGTAGCATTATAACTCCGACATAACAAAAAATTGAATAACTCGCTGAAAAGAATCACTAATTTTGTTTTTACAAACCAACTTACAGCTTGACCTTAACCCTTTCAAGTCCCTCTTAGGAAAAATTTCCATTGCCATTTCTCAAAAAATCACACGTGACTTCTTAGGAGTAGGAAATTCGCAAAAAACCGATCATGTTTAACATCATCTGAGTGCGAAAAAAAGTGCTAGAAAATTGAAAAAGAGACATCCGAACCTGGCTCTTTCTACTTTCAAATGCCATCTGAACCATTTGATTACGACATTTCTTGACCAAGATATTCAACTTTCTGTCCCAATCAAAAATTCAAAAGGTAATCCCGAACTTTTGAACGGTATTGTATTTTCTTAAAAGCATAGGCACGAGGAATTTCAAATCAGCCAGGCCACCTTTCAATATATTTATGGCCTGATCTACAGGTTATTAGTGAATATCAACAAAGATTTCAAGATTTTGAAGATTTCAACATAGGATTTTATATATTTTATTCGGACTCTCAAGTGTTTCACGGGATTTCATATAATTTTATTGAGGTAACTCAAACCAATTCTTCGTGAATCATCGAATGAATCAATTGATGTCGCCATTTAGGAGTTATTTGCAAAATTCCAGAAAACTTGTACGCGGCCGGTAAAAACCGACTATACCATCCTCTGAAGTCGAGGACACAAGATAGGATATCCGGCCATCGGATAGCTGAAGTGATAGGAGGTGACATCAAAGCCACAGAAAACAAAACCAAATGGAAAATGAGGCTGCATAAGACATAGGACATAAGGCATAAGTAAGAAGCATGCTGCTACTGGATGTCCAGCGGGTGCTCAAAAAGGGTGAACATGAAATCGGGGGACGACCGATCATCAAGAGAAGGTCATTATAGAATGGAGCACCAGTGATAACAAACGACTGCTAATAAGTAGTAGCACATTAAACGAGGATGACCAGATCATCATCCCTATATCCTGTTGAATAGTGTAAGTCTGTCCTCAGCTGGAATTGTTTATAGAGGAAACTCAAAAGCTCTTGAATCAGAATTTGGAGCACAAGGATATACTATACGCACACTGTTCTCTTTATGCACGATAGCTCCACTTATTCTAGCTGTTTCAATCTTGCATATTGTTTTGGTGCAACAGTAATACAGGTACAACTTGTGAAATAGTAGACGGACAGAGAGAGACCATTGTCGAAAAACAACAGATGAGTAATATATAGTTTGATTAGGGATATTGCTGGGAGAAATTTGAAGCTTCAAACAAATAGACAAAAGTTGGACAATTTTCTAAGCGGTCACTAATAACCTGGGTGAGTGCTAGTGTTTCCGGTTGAACCCTTGTCAGAATCAATGTAACAGTATTTTCCGGGTGAGTATAAAATGAGCTTTAATTTTTATTCATTCATGAATTATGAGTATCTCCAACTATTCTACTCCGATTCTTGTGAAAAAAAAATAATATCACAATTGGAACTCCTGCGATGATCGTTTGTGCACTTTGATGGTTGCTTGAATTCTGTGATCATTCTATCTATACTAGCGTTGCTGAAATAACTGGATTCCGATCAGACTAGTGAAAACATAAGCGTATAGCTTTTGTGACAATGTAGTAACCTGGTGCTAACGATACTGCGTCAACAATACTTGATCAGACGGTTTTAAAATACAATAAAAAGATGTAGTTAGAAGACTAGGAATTCTAAATAGAACCAGTGTAGTTGCTTTAATTGGGATTCCAGAAGTTTTCATTGCCTAAAACTTCAAATCATGCAACAAAAAAGGAAAGGTAGCCTGCTTGTTATGAAATGGCCGAGAAGTTTCTGTCGTCACCTTTTGCATTTCACTTTAAAATTTCTCAAATATTTCCAGAATCTACTTTATCATCACAGTTTGTACAAACATATTAGATTCAACGAATGTAGTAAATACCTTTCTCATTTTTCGCAATTTCTGGACTTCGGTATCATAATATTTCAATTGCTGATCTAAAATTTGATGTTGGTGATTCAACCAGTGCTCGTACTTCACCAAAATTCGACGATCTTGTTCCGTCAGAATGTTCTCCGGAGGTGCTGGTGGTGCTGGAAGCTGAGGAATGCTGAATGTTGCTACCCTTGCTGCAATGCAGTTGAAATCGTGAGTATAGATTCTGAATAGCGATGAATAATGACTTCGCGAAATATTAATGCATATAACTCCGGACACAAGATACAAAATTCAAGAAAGGTAAGCGTTTGTAATACAGTCGTTTTTATTACACAGGGCTTGAAACTCCGGCAAATTTTGGTTCTTAGTTCGCTCTACACGGCGTTGGAATCGAGGAATGTGTTCAACCATAACCTCAAACTTTGTCTATAAATAGGATAATTGGGATGACAATACGCTTATAATTTATTGGCCAATGTTTATTGTAATTTTTGAAAGACAAGAATTGGTTTATTATAATTTCCAAAAGACAAAAATCGAAAACCTGTGTATTGCGAAATGAAAAGTCGGGTAACTTTCCATTTTTGTCGCACTAAACATTCCTTCATCGCAACGCCCCAGTCGCGACACACTTATGAACTAGAAATGTCTACCATAAGGGAATCATGGAGTTTCAAGACGCGTAAGTATAATACAAATGTGATCTGTATCCACGGCATACGAGATAGTTTTTTTTAAAAGGAAATAGTCAAGTACACATGCGCCGACGAGCTCATATCTCGTTCTTCTTCTTTAAAAGCTAGATGTTTTTCAATTTAATTCACGTATCTTATCATCCTTCATTTTACAACAGTATGAATATGCCCTCTTTACTATAATACAACGTCTATCAATTTCAATTTTCAGTTGAAAAACCGCTACAAATGCGGCAACTAGCTTTAACAAAATTTCCGAGTCTTCGATGTTTCGAAATTATTTGAAAATTTTTAGGGATATAGTACCGTGATAATCAGGTGAAACCGAATGGTCCATGCGCCCGGACGCTGAATATTTCGTATTTTTAGGGGGATAACCACTCGTTGCGCTGAAAAATCCCTAGGTTGATTTTGGCACGCGGTCGATGCAACTCGGCAGCCATTAGGTTTGTTCGTCTCAGCTACACCTTTTACATTTTTACCAGATTTTACACTTTTCACTAGAAATTTACACCTCCTATTGGGCGAGTGTAAAAAGTGTAAGAAAAGTGTAGGAAGTGTAAGCTAAGACGAACAAACCTATTGTTGATAGAAACCGGCTGACTGTCAATTATGAAGACTGTATGTTAGGAGACCGAACTAAGTCATCCCCACCCCTGAAAAACCGTCCCTGTTTTTGCCGCTCTATATCTAGCCGTGTTCGACGGACTCGACGGATTACTGAAAAATAACGCGCATGCGTACAGCGCATCTCAGGTCGGAAACCGCGCATGTGCGCGATTCCCTCGCTACCGATTTGAAATTTGAATAACAGAAGTTAAGGTTATAAATAGTATAATATATTATAATTAATATAATCTTGCTTATAATTATTGAAAATAGGAACATGAATTAAAAAATAAATTAATAAATTATTGTGAAATGGAGAATAGGTTGGAAGAAGTAGTTGAAGGGATAATAGAGGTTTGTAAACAATACTATCTACATTAATTGCTATAACTCATAAAAATTGTATATATAATATTATAGAACGAATTTTTTCATCTTTTGATTAATTTTTGTCAGGAATGGGTTATTGATGCTCCGTTTCCAGAAGCTCCAGATATATTAGATTTCGACAATTCGGAGTCATCCTCTGAAGACGATGAACCAAATCGTCAGACAAGAAATTGTATTGAAAACTATATTGAAACGTTGTCTATCTTCACACCGCAAGTGAATTTAAAAGCCATATGAGGTTGACACGACGATCAGCATATAATTTAATAGGTTAAAAAAAAATGATATTATGTTGAAAATTATAAGAAAAGCATGTCCAATTTATATACTTTTAGCTTGATGTAATATGCAAAGTGCATATACCTTCATTGAATATGCGGATGAACTTTATATTATTTCAGAGCGATTCATGCAGACCGATTTCTTTTTAAATAATGAACCGTTTGAAAATTCGATTACTCACGAACGGGCCTTATTGATGACATTGTGGTATCTAGCAAATACGGAAACATTCCGTCAAATCGCAGATCGATTCGACGTAGCCCGAAGCTGAGCCCACAGGGTATTAATTTGCTCCATCAACTTTATACTTTCATTGACTGCAGAGTTTATTAAATGGCCAGTTGATGATGCCGAAAAACTCGAGATAAGTCGCGGATTTGCAAGATCTAGAAATATTCATGGAGTGATAGGTGCGATTGACGGATGTCATGTTCGTATTCGAAAACCAGTAGAGCACCAAGATGATTACCTGAATCGGAAGAGGTATCACAGTGTGGTATTACAAGGAATTGTGACGAGCCGTGAAATTTTTACTGACGTGTACATTGGCGAACCAGGATCTATGCATGATGCACGGATTTTACGAAGATCACCTGTTTATGAACGAGCTGTAGAGGACCCACGGTTTTTTGGAGGATATTTTCTTCTTGGAGATTCAGCTTACCCAAATCTATCGTGGCTGGTAGTTTTATTTTTTCACGATCTTCTATCGTAATTAACATCGAGTAAATGGTTTGAAGTTCAGGATCATAAAACAGGTGCTTCACAAAAATGCTTCCTGAACTCATTTTCAATCGATCCGAATAACGCGCGTAATTTAGAGTTAAAATTTGTATAGATTATAGCAATTAATGTGAATACTGTTTATAACCTTTACCTCTGTTATTCAAATTTCAAATCGGTAGCGAGGGAAGTGCGCACATGCGCGGTACCCGACCTGAGATGCGTTATACGCAAGCGCGTTATTTTTCAGTAATTCGTCGAGTCCGTCGAACACGGCTTATAGCTACAGGTACCCTAAAGTTCGCTGCGCCTCTAGTGGCGCTAAGTAAAGGCTCAGGTCGTCATGGGAACCGCTATTAGGAACCGCGATGCCCAACTGTTATTTGAAAATCTGCTGAAGTCGCATCAATTATACAATAGAAAAATATCAAAAATTCCAAGTTTTTATATTCAACAACTTTCATTACTGAATAATTAATTGCGAAATAGGTCGTTCGATTCCTGGCTGTAATGTTGGGTACTCGTCAACCCGGGATAATAATAGGCGGAGAGCTATTGGGAATAAAAGTTTATTCGCGGTTCCTAAGGTAAGCTCAAAACAACTTAGCTGGGCTGCGATTCTGTACTCCTCCGCTAACTCCGCTAACTCAGCAGAGACCGTGGGTTGGTTCAGGACTAACGGCGGGGCCAAGCCCACGGCGCCACCGTACGACTGTACTGACCGATCCGAAACGATCTGCGATTGGACGCTGCTCAGCCAACCAACGGTCTCCACTGAGTTAGCGGAGTTAGCGGAGAAGTACATAATCGCAACCGTGGTAGATTTCTTTCACATGATACATATTACTAAGTCAGCTGCTTGATGTATTATTATATATTATTACGTGACTTCAAAGAAAGTGGACCCCTAAAAAACACGTGTTTTAGAAAACCGGTACTTGCGATACATTAAGCACGTGGAGACCGTTACCCCTGACTGCCGGTAGAGGCGCGTCGAACTTTAGACTATCGTATATAACAATCAGGTGAAACCGAATGGGCCATGCGCCCGGACAGCGAATACTGGCGAATCTGACGTCATTTTGGCGGGCTAACCACTCGTTGTGCTGAAAAATCCCTAGGGTGATTTTGGCGCGCGGTCGATGCAACTCGGCAGCCATTGTTGATAGAAGCCCGCAGACTGTCAATACATCGCGGAAGGTAGACATGTGGGGTTATGTTCGTTTATTTTAAGTAAATGATAAATAAGGTGAAGAAAAACTACGTGAATGAACTATGAATATTTATCAAAAATCTATCAATTAGTTTTGAATGATATCTTAATACAATCTACGAATTAAGCTAACCTATAACTAGGAATTAATTAGAGTCAAAAAGTTCATCGAGAACAACCAATTTGAACGAGATTATTAATTGTATTCTAGGGTTGAGGCTTCAATAAATTGAACAAGGTGAGTGAGAAAAACTTTATTGAAGCTTACTAAAAGTTCATTCAATGCATAACAAGGATAATTGTCATGTTGTAACGAATTAGTCCTCGTTACAGTCAGCAGCGCAGTTTAAACCGCCAGTTCTTAGAGTCTTTGAGAAATGCACTACGCCTAGACTGGACATAATGCCTGCGCCTGTAATTTCAAGGTAAGAATTATCACACATTCAATGACAACATTCATTGGCCACAAACATCTGCTAATATTCATGTAAAAAAAATGAGTGCTGTTTAATGGAATTAAGTTATTGAAAAACATGAATATTTGAAAAGTATGAATAACTACGATATCGTGCAATGAGTGATAATTTTTACCTTGAAATTATAGGCGCAGGCATGACGCCCAGTCTAGGCTGTGGACATTTCTCGAAGACTCGAAGACCTGGCGGTTCAAACTGCGCTGCTGACTGTAACGAAGACTCATTCATTACAACATGATACTTATCCTTGTTACTCATTGAATGAACTTTTAGGAAGCTTCAATAAAGTTTTTCTCACTTACCTAGTTGAATTCATTGAAGCATCAACCTCAGGATTAATAATTAATAATTTCGTTCAAATTGGTTGTTCTCGATGAACTCTTTGATTCTAATTAATTTGCAGTCATAGCCTAAGTTAATTCGTTGATTGTATTATGATATCATTCAAAACTGATTGATCGTTTTTTGATAAATATCAATAGCTTATTCACGTAGGTTTTATTCACTTTATCCATCATTTGCTTAAAATAAACGAACATAGCCCCACATGTCTACCTTCCGCGATGTATTGAAAGTCAGCCGGTTTCCAACAACAATGGCTGCCGAGTTTCATCGACCGCACGCCAAAATCACCCTAGGGGTTTTCAGTGCAACGAGTAGCTAACCCGCTAAAAATACGAAATATTCGGCGTTCGGGTGCATGGACCATTCGGTTTCACCTGATTGTCCCGGTATATGTATACAAAGCGACAGAACTTGAACCACTTCCGTATCACAGAGATCGGTCTCCCAACATACAGTCTCCATAGTCACGTACATGAGGGGAGTCCAGTGGCAGCCGTTGAGCGAGCCGGACTCGCCAACATCGTAATCGCTCATCCGGGAAATTCTTCATTTGCTAGGAATAAAGTGGTTCTTCGGGGCGATTATGATGGCTGACGAGTAAGTGTTTCTGTACCGTATAAGTATTTCGTACCGTCCAATTTAAAATCGTGATCAAGTTGCAAAGGACAGTAAAATTCCTTGGCTACGATGGGCTGAATCCGCGGAGGAAGGGGCTTGTTTACAATGCGCTTGTAACGATGGTTATTACCACCCATCCCTAGTCGCCCACCTCCTTTTTGTCGAAATGTGTCACATTTCGATTATTATCCGAGCCCAGGCGTCGAAAACGCAAAAAAGGCCAACGTCGACGAGTGAACTATGGAGTTTTTCTTTTTAAACCTTCGGCTTATCTCCTGTATAAGGAATGTAGCCTAGTGAACTATGGAGTCACTCCATAGAGTGAACCTAAGGTTTGTTTGTCTTAGCTCACACTCCCTAGACTTTTATTACACTTTTTACACTCGCCCAATAGGAGGTGTAAATTTCTAGTGAAAAGTGTAAAATCTGGTAAAAGTGTAAAAGGTGTAGCTAAGACGAACAAACCTATAGTGAACGATACTGACAATCATGGCCGCCGAGAAAATTGACAATGGAAAAAAGTAAAAACCGAATGTAGGCTCCATTTTCGCATGAAACGAACATGTTTTTGGACGTCTGTGTTCGGAATTGAAATAGAATTCGCGCGACGTTGGCCTCTTCTGCGTTTTTGACGCCTAATATATAGGCTGATAATAATCGCCATGTTTCTCCCCCACCGCTTTTCCGGCAAAAAGGAGGTGGGCGACTAGGGATGAGATGAAGTGAAACGTTTCAAGGCCACGGCCGGGTGCTTTTCACCGTGGTAAGACATAAATATCGGACGTTCGGTACCTCTGCCTACCGCTAGATGGCGCAGTGCGCATCTTCCGACGCTTGCTACGCCAGTATATACGTATACTAATGCTCGCGATTACTTCGAACTTCGAAATCGAACTTTCCATCACCTCTAATATGAAATGAACTCCTATGTTGGGCTAGCTGTGAAAAGTGTGAGGTTATGTCGTCCTCTTGTATTATTCGGATTCTTATCCAACAAATCGAACTTTCCATAACCTCAAATCTGAAATAGAGTTCTATGTTCGGCTAGCTGTCAGTCGAGTGCGGGTATGTCGTCTGCTTATATGATGTGGATTTTTGTCCAACAAATCGAACTTCTCATAACCTCAAATCTGAAATGAACTCCTATGTTGGGCTAACTGTCAAAAGTGTGAGGTTATGTCGTCTGCTTGTATGCGTCATTTGAATGTATTCTTATTATCTCTATTTTCGACCAACTAATCGATTCCTCCATAACCTCAAATCTGAAATGAACTCCTACGCTAGGCTAGCTGTCAAAAGTGTGAGGTTATGTATTATGTGAGGGCTTGTGTTATTTGGATTCTTGTCCAATAAATCGATCTCTCCATAAACTCGAATCTGAAATAGAGTGAGTAGCTGTCAGTCAAGTGAGGTTAGGTCAGGAGAAGCAGCAGAAACATCTTACGTAAAGCGACAGAAGAAACCTTCACTAGCGCCGCCGCTCGGTTTACAAGTATACTGGTCGCGATGTCGGTACAGGCTCTCACCTCAACTGGATGTCGGTTTTTTAGTTATGAGTGACGGAGAATCGTCAATTCTCAGCCATTCCTCTATCAAATGACACGGGAATAGGCTCAAAGTGTGTGATTTTCCATTGCGGAGTGGCTGATTGTCGAGGAAATGTGATTATCTGCGGGAACAGTGAATAATCTCGCGATTTATGTGGTCGGTACGTCAATCTGTGAAAATTTTTGTCAAATTCTCAAAAAGTGAAATAATCAGCCACTTTCTGCCACAATTATGTGTAATCCCTCAAAGTTTCATTGCGATAATCTCAGTAGTTTCGGAGAATTCACGATTCCCGTTTTCGAGGTTCTGACAAACGTTTCACTTCACCTTAACACGTGCTGATAATTGGGAAAGGTGCGGTAGCGTCTTCGAAATGGCGACGGTTATTTCCAGTTGAAACTGGCTGAATAAGATTAAGTAAAATTAAAACAAGAAGAATAAGGAAATATAAAGATCATACAAATCAATTAGATAAATATAAAAATTATAACTTAAGAAGGACTTTTCTGGTTTTCATAAATATACGAAATTATAAGGATTACACTACATGCTCTCCGAGCGATAAGTCGTATGAGTGAGAGAGAGTGAGAGAGGGATATACATGAATCAATTATCATCCTAATCCAATGATTTCAGCCTGAATTGTAGTAAAAACTAACACTAGTAGAAATAGTTAGCAATTGACTTTCCTGTAAGCCATGCTTAGCTGGCTAATAAGATACGAGTAAGTTGGTGAATGTGAGCTCAAAGCAGCGCAGTATGTACTGCTGTTTCTTATACAGGGTGTTACCACTAACTATGTCACCCCGCCGGGTGGTGATAGGTGAAACCCTAACTAACGTTTTTGACATAGGAACCCATGGTTCATGGTCATGGTCGGAAAGTTGACGTTACCTTGATAAGCGAGGTTCAAAGTTTTCAGCAAACGCCTGCAGCGCTTGTCCGCAAGCACAGCGGAATCATCAAGGATTAGAAATAATTTGAGTGTCAGTTAACTATTTACAACAGAACGAATTTAAAAGAGTAAATAACAGTCGCAATGTTTGAAACATAGTAGAAAATCAGTCATCTCGTCGTTCGATTGACAAAAAAAATAAACAAACTAAGTTTGTTGTTTTTTGTTTCATTGAATCGGAAGAATGTTATGATGTGACTTAGTTAATTTTCCTTTGTTAAATGGAACGACGAAAAAATTGATTTTCTGTGAAGTTTTCAACACTTGTGACTGTTATTTGCACTTTTGAATTTGTCCTGTTGTAAATAGTTGAACTACACTCAGATTATTTCTAAATCCTCCACGATTTCGCCGTGCCTGCGGAAAAGCGTTGCAGGTGTTTGCCGGAAACTTTAAACACCTCTTATCAAGGTAATGTCAACTTTCCGACCATGGGTTTCCATATAAATATATCAGGTAGGGTCCCACTTATCACCACCCGGCGGGGTGACATAGTTAGTGGTGACACCCCGTATATATTTTGATATTTTAGATAGATATAAGTACTATATGTCATACGGCGATTCCAATGTTGTCGGAAGCGAGGAATTCTCGTTGCCAAATTGATCTGAAAACCAGAACACTAATTCAACCGGGATACATTTTTTATTGAAATTTAAATAGAACTGAATAACTGAAAATCACATAACCGCTGTCGTCCGGTAGTGACAATCTCTATTATGGCGGCATCAAAATTCTTGCTACCCGCTCCTCGAATTCTCACAGATTTCATGATTCGAGAACGTTCTTGACTCGAGACAACAAGTAAGAATGATGTCAGAATACACGCAGTAGCTCCGAGTCCTGTCTAGGTTTAAAAAAAAAGGCCCAATTTGGCAAGGAAATTCCTCCTATTGGACGTCTCGATATAGCTATTGAAAACTTATAACCTGCCGGGAGTACCATGACTGTGTCCTTTCGCCAACATTTTTCTGTAGATGGCGAAATTTGTCATGAAATGGTATGTATTATCAAGTAGTATAATCAAGATTTCATCGGGCAGTTACAATGTAATATCACCATTCATACTCACACTCAGGTGGGGTTTGTGTAGCGATTGGTTGTCTCGGTGTTTGTCCAGCTAGTTTAGCAGCATCAGGCAGCCCCTGTGGCCATACTGAGCTTGAAGTCGAAAGAGGTCTGGTTGCGCATGGAGGCCTTATGACCGGCACCCCTCCACCGGAGACGAGACCCTGTGGTGGAGAAGAGAGAGGGGCAGAGCCTAGCACATCTGCTCTGAGTCTTTCAAATTCACTATCACTAAGTAAAGCACCACTTGGCGTAGAAATATCTGTTTGTTGTTGTTGCTGTTGTTGTTGTTGTTGTTTTTCTTGCTCCCGTTTTTCTTGTTCCAATAATTCCTCCAGCAGCAACGGTTGCTCCTGCGAACATGACTGCTGACAGTTAAGGTGACTTCCAAGTGCAGCATGCCTCGCAACGAAATAATTGCGAATAAGTGAAGGGCCATACAAAAAGTGTAGATTGTTCATTTATCTAGACATAATTTTAATTAAGAGGGTATCCTACTCTGAAATATGTCAAATTCTATAGGAGATTACAACGACCGAATAAAGTCAAGACATTATAGGAGTAGCATTTGATTGAGTAATGTTGACAACAGCAACAAAAAAAAAAAAGATAAAACAACTATGGATTGAAAAGAGCCAGGATAAGAAGGCTGTAAGTATGACGCTGCACAATACACATTCTTATACGCGGTGAATGAATATTCGTAAAAATGAAATAGATTGTTTACATGTCGTCTATGTATTTGTCTTTTCACTGAATTATCGACAAGTTTATAAAAGGGCAGTGAAGTTTTGGATTCTAGGTACGTTTGTTTTTTTTTTTTTTGCACTTACTGCTGGAAAGTACAGATCAACGTACCCATTGTTCTTCCCATAGCCAGGTATGGCAAGAACAATGCCCGGAAATATCAGAATCTGACTTCAAGCAATCATGGAGAAATTAAATTAACACATTACCGTTCAGATATGGTATATAGTTTGGAGAGAGACAGCTCTGCACCGTTGCCAAACGGGAATATCATATGCCAGCCTTCGCACTTTTTACTTTGGAAATCGCATTTTGTCAAATTTCTCAGTGTGCGGCGGTATGAAATGATACCAGAGGATGGATCCTTCCAACGATATAGTACATTAAAAAATCAAAGAAGAATGTGGATTCTTAGGGTAGGATACTCCCTTAATATAAATCATAAATGAGTTATATCTACTTCAGTTTTTGATGACTGCTAATATAATTGAGAACAACTCTGTTGGTAATTTTCGAAGAGAAGAATGCGGGGTACATACGAACACATTGTTTTCCACTTTTCAACTCAAAGCTGTTAGTAATACTATTGAAGTTGACTGACAGCACTGCGCGTGTATAAAATTGATAATCTTATAAGAATGTTATATCACTTCCTTCTATGCAAATCCGTTTCAAAGCTATACCATCACGAGGGGGGAATTAGTTCGATCAAAAAATTCTACCGAAAAACGTCTACGAAATGATAAAACCAGCAATGTTGATTGAAACGACCTATGTAATGTAACATTGTATCAAGAGAACTCTACGACGTGATCATAGTTAACTGCAATAAATAAATATAGAAAGTGCTCTACCCAAACATCATTGTCGCACACCTCAGCATTTGACTCAACAGCTTTTGTTACGGAGAAACCAATCGAGAATCATGACTTTTGCACCACAACATAATCTGCACCTGCCAATTCATTGTGTGTGTAAGTGCTGTTCTGATTTGAATTGAAAATGTTTGAATCAACCCGATTTGGATATTTTTAGAATATACTTCACAAAAAGATTTCAGTTTTGTTCAAGAGCTTGAACATGAAATCCCTGTTGATTGTCTGAAGTCATGTGTAACCTCTAGATCTCTATCAGTTCAGTTATAAAATCTCGCAAGGTCTCTGTGGAATTTTATCAATTCTTCAAAGTCATATAAAATCTGTGTACTGCCATAAAATTTGACAAGTCTCCAAGTCAAGTCTACACAATATTTTGAAGTCCCTGCTCTGCTCAAAAATGACCATAACTTGTGACTAAACCCAAACATGCATGGATTGAAGCAGGTACTGCAGAGTGTATAATTTGACACATTTTTGAATCTTGTGCTTGCAAATAAGTGGAAAAATCAACTATCTCAATGCGCCCCATTGTCGAGTCTGCTTCGAACTTGCCCACATCTGAAAATTATCGTTCGAATTTTTAGTAGCCTTCTTTTCCAACTACCTATCAGTAGAAAATAGTGCAGAAAAATTCCCCCGATCATATTATGTGACGGTATTTCGTTGACGGGGTGTTCCAGATTTACGCGTACAGCTTTCTAATTATAATTATAGGGTTTTTTTCTTTATATTTAACAAAAGGACTTCGGGCAGGTCTTGAACGTTATATCCGATCGGCAATGAAAAGAATTCTTATCTTCCCCGTTAATTTATTATTGTGTCTTGGTTTTGAATTAAATTCATTTAGATTTATTTAATTCTTCTGAATCGTTATTTTCTGTTATTCATGAATAATTATTCCCTGATAAAGGATGAATAGGGCTGCACAAAATTCGCCTTGCTTCTTCTCCTGCTCTATGCTTCCACTAAATTTTATATTTTGATTTTCGTCAAGTCTCAATAAGTATAATCGACTGATGTAATGTCTTTTAATAGTTAAAATAAACTTTTTATAATGTACATTGAGATCGGTCGAAAGCAAGTATAATTTATCAATAAATTTGTAATTCAAACGAAAACGTCTATACTCCACTCTGGTTTTTGAACAATCGATGTTATTGAAAAAAAGATATAAATTGGTTCTAGAAGTTTCTTGTTTCTTATAAGGGGTGATAGAAAATATCCTGAGAGTTTGACAGGAGAAAGGTTTCTCTCCCGTCCATGTGACAGCTGTCAGAAGACTTTACACCTCATTGAAAAACAAAACGAATCAGTAGGTGTCTAATCGAAGCAAATTTCATAATTTATTATAAAAGAAATATTAACGGGTAATATAATTGAAAACAAATTTATTGCTAGCATTCTACAAGGTAAAAAGTGTGTACTGAATTCATACACAATACATGCACCCCTAATATTACGATTGAATTATCCCTGGCGTCACAAAGGTATGTCAACCGACAAAATATTTTTCGATTTTTTAGCAATTCAACAAATTCAGGTATCAAGTTTTCTGTCGACCTCCCCGATTCCGCTGTGACTAGCGGTAACGTTAGAAATGATTTTTGAATAGTAGATCTAAATAACAACAAATTTTGTGATATCGATTTTCCCGTTGGACTTATAGATTGCAAGTTGAACGTGTTCGATATCATATTATAAACGAAAATTTCTAAATACCCTACCACCAAAACGGTGAAACAAGACACAACAATAAAACAAAAGGTATAGGAGTATAAGTTGTTTTGGCATGTATCGGAATACCAAGATTTCAAATTTATGTATGTCCCCTCTTAAGGGGTATTAAAGTCGCTTGAAAAATCTGACGCGAGCTACATAAACTTGGGTAATGCAGGTGTACCCCGAGGTATCTCTGCACATCGCTAGATGGCGCACCAATAAATGCAATACAAATAAAATAAATAAACGAGCAATAGCCACGCTAAACATCTGATACGTACTATAATGTCGGTATAAAATGTCGCATGAGTAGGATGTCGGTGTTTTACGTGAACGAGAAGCAGATTAGCTACTGTTGGGTCAATTTTACATCAAATCTAATAGGACCGGGCTTGAAATGTGTGTTTTTCTATCACCGTTGGGCATCATGCTGGACAATATGATACATGAAGTGCAACTGTGAATAATTCCACAATATCTAGAGCCGATAACCAATCAGTGACATTTTTTTTAGAATTTCGGAAAAATAAAAGGTCGCTCCACTTTCTACCAAAATTATACAATACTTCTCAAAGCTTCATTCCGATCGATCAACGATTCTAGGAGTTTCCGCTCCCCGCGCTTTCGACTTGATCAGCGTAACTTTAATACCCCCTTAATGGCACTATCTGTTTCTTGAGTTACAGCACAGTTAGACTTGTTTTGATAAGACTAGATAGTGACCACCGGGTGAGTGCTACATCGAATCCAGAAAAATTTCGAATTTTGAGTTTGATTAACACAAAATCTGAATTACTTCTGGGTTTCGAAAAAGTTCAATCGAATTAATCGAACTAATCACTATAGTCCCTAAAGATATCAACGATAAATAAATTTAAAAAAAATGATTTGCTGTCCCTACCGGCGACTCAAGCGCTCACCTAGCGGCGAACCTGGAATTGAACTACAGAAAGAGACTAATTGAACAGGTTTTCGTGAATTAGCTTGTTGTATTCATGAAAATTGTGAAGAATAGGTATATTAGTTCTGGTAATATCTTTGGGATATTATAGAAAATACGAAATTTCTAAATATGCAACCTGATGTCTACTATAACAACTGTGTGTAGTCTCGACAGTCTACCATCGGTAAGGACAATATGAGGAAACAACGATGAACGACGATTGTGGAACTCTAAGGAAATATTACTATTACCAGAGAGATTACATTGGAAAACAAACGTCATGCCGAAACATTTTCACTACAGCTATTACGTTTGCTATATGTAGTTTATCATTATGATAAAACATTACCAATTAAAGAAAAGTATTATATTGATAAATATAATTGTTAGTAATAATGTGAAAACAAGGATTAACTATTACCAATGAATTCAAACTGGAATTACACGACCGAGAGCAATTAATACATCTGAATAGGTCAGTATTGAAGTGAGATAATTTAAGGATGTTCTGGCTATACAGTCCCAGACAAAAGTTACTGAAATTTGAAATACATGAACTTTTCTGATTTACGGAGCTAAAGTATGCATCATAGGCACTCATGTTGTGAAGGGCTACAATAATGTTAATAAACATGTCTTTCAACTCCATACATTATTAAATTAGTAGATTTTGAACATTTTGTGATGGTTGACAGAAAACTATTGGACATGAACTCGACCAGAATCAAAATGTAGAAAAAAAAAAATTGTTCACACGCGACATATTTGATGTATAGCAGTCATCAAATGATTATTGAAAATGCGAAAGATATATGATTATTCATCATTGGCGTCATATTTCCACTTGTAACGAGAATGATAGCCCGTTTTTTGACACTTTCGATTGATTTTTTCTGAATAACTCGATCGGGAATCATTTTCTTTTTGACAAATATTGCTAAGAATTGGATCTAGACGCACAAAAAGTTTGAATGCAATCTCATCGTTGCTTCTTTGTTGATTCCGTTCAGAAATGCAAAAATGTGCTGCTACTCCATAAGAATCCATGCGAAATTGAATGTTGAATAACTATTGATCTAGTAAGTCAATCACCTGTAAACTTTACACATGTTTTTAAATAGGAAAAATGTATAATCTGTCGAATTTTCATCGTATTCCTAACGTTGGAACACTAACGCCAAAACATCCTTAATTAACAGACAATAATATTCTAAGATGTTTCAAGTTTGGGTCTACATACTACTGTATTATAAGTATAAATATCAACTTGGTCAACTTCGTCAACAGATATGCGTCTTGTTTATAGCAGCAACGTAAAAAAAACCAAGAAAAATGAATGCAGTAATACAGATTGCTATCCGTTAGCTCAATTGAAGGAAATGAAATTTCGACTCGTTCGATAAATAATGCCACCATATTACCGATTTGTGTCGATTGATATATATGAATAAATCACGAGTGTAACTCCGAAAAAGTAGGTGGTATAAAGCAGATTTCCATTTCTCGACAGATATCAAATCCCATTGATCTATACTTTTTAATATTAGGAAACATTTACGTTATCAGATATATGCGCTATGTGCAAAAATGCCTCAAGGCTTGCTCACCTGCAGAAGCAAGGGTCTCCGGTGGGGATGCGGTGGCATGCCGGGTACACCGGTGTGAACCACGGGGGATAGCGGTGGGCCTGCCACTGGCATAGGATGCCCTATATGGGCCGGGGGGCGCACCAAGCCTCTCCCACCCGGGCACAGCCCCATCTAGACATGCACCAACACCAATGCATTGCAAACACCCAGGCCAAAACACCATATTACCAGCCAGTACTTTTATATATCAAATAAATCACTCATCTACATCTACTTTCTTACATGATAATTTCTGAAATTTTCATTGAATCGGATTGAATACAATGGGACAGAAATTTCCGTTAATGAAAAAATAGCAAAAGTTTTTATTTATTGCCGCAGAGTATTAATCACAACTGTCATATTCTGTGCGATATTGTTGCTATAGGCAAGAATTCAGAATCAATGTGCATGTTATGCTTTTAATATTATTAGAGAACACAAATGTGTACCAGTATTAAGGTGCTTGCCTACCCAATTCCACCAGACCTAAAAACATTGGGAAAAAACGTGCTATTAAATGGAATATCTCTGCCTGGGCACCGAAATCAACGAAACAAAATACGTCGTGCAATTCTATGTGCGACTCCGAACACGTACGGCCCAAAAAATGTTTTTTTAACGCAAAAATAGAGAAGATATTTCAAAAATAGAGAAAACATTTCAAAACCGTTTTACATGGATATCTTCTCTATTTTTGCGTAAAAAAAACATTTTTCGGGCCCTGCGTGTTCGGAGTCGCACTTAGAATTGCGCGACGTATCTTGTTTCATTGATTTCGGTGCCCAGGCAGAGATATTCCATTTAAGAGCACCTTTTTTCACAATGTTTTCAGGTCTGGTGGAATTGGATAGGCAAGCACCTTAAGACTTTTGGTGTTATCCGTGACGGTGAGGGTAATTGGTCTGTATTTATGTGGTAAGTTGTCGTTGGTTCTATGTTACGAAGCACTCTCGAATAAAACAAATATCGATTTGATGTATGTAGAAGTAGCACGCATTCTTCTGTCTTCTCCTTCCAATGAAGGAAGGATATACTGTCGGTGCAAAAAGGTTTGGCCCCTCTGATTGAGCGATCATAACTTCTACAGAAGAATTGATAGACCATCGAGTCAGGAAAGATCGTAAAGAGCCAAGTCTTCTGCGTCTGATGGTTATTCGCGAATTTCTGTGTGAAAATTGTGAAAACCGTTATGATCTCCGAAAAGTTGAAAATAGTATATTACGTACCTAGGGAGGGATAGCCTTTCTTACTCCCGTGTGACGTATACTATTTTTCACCACCCCCTGGCATGAGAAAGTACGACTTTCCGCTCACGCAAGGGGCCGAAAGTCGTCATTTTCGTGCAGGTGTGGTGGAAACGTAATATTTTTTCGGGGTCCATTGCCGTACGTCAACTTCATCTCATCACTGTTTGTCTAAAATAAGTGTAAAAAATCTACAAATTCAGAAATATTCCCTGAGCATTAACGAAAATAATAGTGCTTGGTAATTTCAAAAATATTCAAAAACCTGGACGCCCGGTGCACAAAGTCCAATGGTGCGATATGGTGAACGGATTGGTACGGGCGAACCTGAGCTAGCTCAAAATTTTCGTCTAAATATACACTATTTGATTCCATAATCAGTTTTTGGTTTGCAATAGTGGAACTTCAGCAATCGACGTCAACAATTTTCAAATTTGCGCGGGGTCGCGTGTGTCCTAGCCCCTATTTTCGTCGCTGCATTTCCCTCCCGCCGCGCCCATCAAGCCAGCGACATAGTATATTGTGCAACTAGAGGGGAAAAATGGCCATCCTTCCTAGTTGCACACTGTATTTTTTATAATAAGAGCACGAAATGGGCCTTCTTTGATGCGCGTCGATCGGATTAGGAATGGCACTGGGGCGGGAGGAAATGTACATTGCCTTCGGGCTGAGCGGGAGGTAAAGGACTTTTCACTGCAGTGGGCGTAAAATTCGATTTTATCTGAGTAGAACAAGTTGTAAAATCGGAAAATCGAAAATATCGTTCGCAACACGGGCGTAATACTTTATACCCTTGTGTGATGCCGTCATCACTCGGGCCGGCTTCGCCGACCTTCGTGCACGGCGATCACACGCGGGTATAAAATTTTACGCCCTTGATACGAAATATACTATTTCCTCCCGCTGAGTGGATATTTGGGACTCACGGTCGAAACACGTGATTTTTATGAAAAAAAACTTTTCGTGTCCCGTGTTCGCCTCACCTACAGGCGCCATGATCACTCACACATAGCTGTGATTGGTCGGCGCTGCGTATGAGTAACTGTACACTGTTTACGATCTCCGTAAGTGAGCCGACACGAAAAGTTTGTGCTCCAGGCTTCACAGACTCAATTGTTATTCACAGCTTATGCGGCCACTGATATAATAACAATGTAAATGCAGCGACGAATATAGCGGCTGAGACACACGCGGACCCCGGAATTTTGGAGAATTGTTGACGTCGATAACTGGAAGTTCACTATTGCGAACCAACAACTGATTACAGAATCGAAAAGTGTATATTCTCACGGAAATTTTAAGCTAGCTCAGGTTTGCCCGTACCAATTCGTTCCCCAAATCGCACCATTAGACCTTTCTGCACCTGGCATCCAGGTTTTTTAATATTTTTGGAATCACCAAGCACTATCATGTTCGTTAATGTTCAGGGAATATTTCTGAATTTTTACTGAATTTTTACAGATTTTTTACATTCATTTTAGACAAACGGTGACGAGTTGAAGTTGACCTAAGGTAATGGACTCCGAAAAAATTACGTTTTTAAAATTTTTGGGGATCATAACGGTTTTCACGATTCTTACACAGAAATTTGTGAATAACCATCAGACGCAGAAAATTTGGCGCTTTACGATTTTTCTTGACTCGATGCTCTATCAATTTTTCTGGGGAAGTTATGATCACTCAAACAGAGGGGTCAAGCCTTTTTTCACCGACAGTACACTGAGGAAAAAAACGTTGATCTGAACAAAAACTGATTAACTGAACTGAACTCAGCGGTCACGGGCGGGGAAACGCCGTTGTGGTTAAAACAATCAAAAATATGATCATTTCGGATAATACAACTAGAATTGAATGAAACAGATGTCCATTCAGACTAACACTGAGTTAGGTGAATCAACTGAATTTTTAATTGAGAACACTAACTTGAAATATTCACCATCCAAATAAGATGTTGATTTGACTCAATATGTAATCAAGACGAACAGTCACACGATCGCTCCAAACACGATATACTCGAAGTAATCGAGTCAATTTTCGAATTGACAATTCATTTGAGGAAGAATTTAGCAGCAAATATTGCAAAAAGTTCTATACCATAGACATAGAGCATGAACTGCGCATTCCTTATACTGCCTGTGGTAACGCCAAAAGTGAGAGAGAAGGAAGCACACGCGACAAAATCTGTCTCTTTCTAAGCATTTGACGTCATTGGTTAGAAAGAGACGGATCTAGCCGCATGTGCTTCCTTCTCTTTCTACGGACCGAGCGATTTTCGGCCTGAATGCGCAGTCCATGCTCTATGTCTATGTTTGATACTTTGATTATTTTGGTTTCCATGTTTCAGTAGACCGACATTGAAATACTCGAGTTAATTGCATATTCGTTTAAGTATTTCATATATTATATGTATTTTATATTAATGATGACACTCATTCGTAGGTTAACACGTATACATTCTTCTCTCCGCTGACCTGACCTATCTTAACCTTAAAAATCCTATTACTTATATTAATGATTCGCTCGCAAGTCCGGACGCATCGCAGTAACATGTTGGTATGCTGGTCGCCTCTTCCTTATAGGTATACAAACCGAAGAGTATAGGATAGACCGGTAGCTGCCATAAGGGCGTAATGTATTTTTACGTATACGAGTTTCAGCGCCTCTGTGAAGTCGGAGGGTGAAATAACATACCCCCACCCAAAGACCCAAACCACACTAACCATAGAACGTCCGATTCCTCTCTCCGCGCCTACCTCCTCGCCTGGATAGTACCGTGCAAAGATTGATAGGTTAGGATCAGCGTAAACTTGTAATTTATTAGTATTACAGAAATAGTTTCCTTATACATTTACTGACAATAGTTATGAATCAATATGCTATTAAAAACTATCATAAAAGCGAACAATCTAACAATAGTTACCCGTGGTTGAGAAAAGAACATATCTCTGTCTCAACATGTTAGCGTTTGCCCAACAGCTTTATTCCCCTTCCAGTAGTATAAGTTCTGTGAGTTATGACCTTAACTCTTCAAACACTGTCGACACGGCTACTGCGCCTGCACAGTGGTGACGGTGGTTATACCTCCAAAATGCCAGATGGCGATACTATCTGTATACGCTCAGCTACCGCTCTATCCTATACTCTTTGATACAAACGTTGATCCAGTTTAAGTGTTAGTGAGAAATATTTTTCCGTCGGTCGCCACCTATCGGCAAAGTGAAACCCGCAAAATTCAAATCTTTCAAAAAAGCACTGAGATCGGTCGCTTCAACTGAGCATCTATACCAACCAAATGAGTCATACATATTCAATAATTTTTTTTTCTCACTATACCGAGTGGATATTTGTTTCGTGTTAACCTATGACAAAAATTCTAAAGATTGTTCTCAATGACTGAGGTGTTTGATGCAATACCATCAAGTAATCATAGCAACCATACCGCGTGACTGATGCCATAAGGTTGTAAGCGTTAAAAAAAAAATTTGGTTTTTTTGTTGGCAAAATCTTTTTCATGCAATATAACATTTTTTGGGCATATCCGCGAAGAAATAGTAGTTTTTGTATCAAGGGCGTAATAGTATATTACGTACCTAGGGAGGGAAAGTAGGCTATGCCAAACTGCATGTGACGTATACTATTTTTCACCACCCCCTGGCATCGGAAAGTACGACTTCCTGCTGACGCGAGGGGCGGAAGGTCGTACTTTCCGTGCAGATGTGGTGAAATAGTATATTACGTACCTAGGGAGGGAAAGTAGGCTATGCCCAGTGGCGGACTACCCTATAGGCCGAGTAGGCCCGGGCCTAGGGTGGCAAAATTTAGGGGGCGGCAAAACTTGGTGAGATTTTTTTTTCTCAAGTCGTGCCCTCTGTTAACTCACAGGTCGACCGTCTACAAATGGAAAAATGTGTCCATGGCACCACGAAAAAAAAATTTGCCTGTATGGGGATTCCGATTATTTAAGTTTGAATCTTCAAACTGGATCTTTGCTTACGAGCTTACTCCAATGTCCAAGTCCAAGCGTATCATTTTCATTTGGCTCTACTACAGACTACAGTCTACAACTATACAGATACTAGTACTATAGGTTATTCGGTATTTTCATTGTCAAAGTCTGGCTATTCTTTGCATCGAATCACAGTTGCTACGGTCTTTGGATCTTGATGATTTGATAAACGAATTCGCTGCCCAGAAGGGCAGGCAAAAAACAATTTGTGAATCAATAAATAAAGACACTGATTAATATAATTTAATCACTTACAGACTTTCTTTTATTTTTCTTTAATTTAATTTCTATGTCTTATTAAATTTAGTGGCGGGGGGGGGGGGGGGGGGGGGCAATCTTTCGTAGGCCTAGGGCAGCCAAGGTGTCTAGTCCGCCCCTGGCTATGCCAAACTGCGTGTGAGATTGACACCCGAGCCGAAGGCGAGGGTGGCAAATACGCAGTTTGGGATTCCCTTTTCCACTCCCGTGTGACGTATACTATTTTTCACCATCCCCTGGCATCGAAAAGTACGACTTCCCGCTCGCGCGAGGGGCCAAAAGTCGTACTTTCGATGCAGGTGTGGTGAAAACATTATTTTTTGATGTAGTGGGCGGAAAATTCGTGAAAAATCTTTGCAACATACACGAATACGCTATTTTTTTTTTGCGCTTACGACGTCATGGCATTAGTCACGCAATATAATAATTCTTCGGAAACGATATTATTCGCTGTGTGCATGACCTTGAGCGGCTGCGACTTTCGACGCCAGCTCTCCGAGTGGCGGCAAATAACATTTCCATTAGGAAAAGTCCGGCACTTATGTATAGGCTAGTTTTGAATTGCATACACGCGTCACGAGATTCTACCCAATCAGACCGAATCCTGTTCCTACTATTTCTGCCATTTTTCGTCACTTGTGGCGCTACATGTTTTGACGCACATAGCGAGTAGGTGCACCCGAACATTCAGATATTTTAATGCTCTGCCCACTTCAATCGATAATAATTATTTGGAATGAACAATTCATTGTTTACAATAAATTTATCCTTATTCGACACAATGCATTATTTGTTTAAATAGTTAATTTTTGAAAAAAATGCAATATATTTCAAGCATACGTCTTTCTATAATTCGACTCAATATTCGATTCATTTAATCACTGAGATTGGTTGAAAAAATTAGTCCTACGGAACATCGATTGCAGTCGTCTTAAAAAAGTACGGATACTTCTATTAACTGACCAGCTTTTGTATCAATTGAATTCGCAGTCATCTCGACTAATTGTTAAAAAATGCATTTTACCACTCATCTTTTTTGTTCCAAATAAATTTTCACATGTAATACCACAAGAGCGTCAAAATTACCGGGTATTTCCCGATAGGTTCGTTGCAAACAAATAAAGGAGTCAAGTTGTCCAGGTTACTCGCGCTTTCCGCTCGTGATTTTTCTGAAAAACTTGACGACTGCCTTGAGGATTATTTTAAGGAACCGAAGATAATCTTTGAAATCCTAATCAAGCTTTGAATTGTACCAGTCAAGTCCGAACATCCATTTCACCCATAACACGTGAAGAACACATCACTTACGAAGTACTACTTATTCATTTTATACTTTGCGTCAAGTTAGCTATTTGAAGACTGAAACTCAAAGGGTCTGTGCTTGGATAATTATGCGCCTACCCCCTTTGACCTTATTGTCGAGTTTATAGGAAAATTGTAACAAATATACCTGAATAATCGGACGAACCCGTACAGCGTACAGGTTGCATACACATTCCTTTACTCAAATTCAGAAACGAAGACCTCAACTTGTGTTTGGCACGATTCGGTAAATTAATAAACATCTCTCGAATCAACGATATTGGTATTTGTGAGTTGGTATCTGACATTTAGATGGATGATTTTAAACCTTATGTTCTTAGTAGTATTCATATATTGTGTAAGTGGCGTGTGTTAATTTTTTCATCAAAGGAATTATTCCGTCGGTGATAGTGCAATACCGCGTAACTACATATTGCAATACCGCGTAAGTACAAAGATAGCAAAAATGAGATTTGGTATGCATTTTATGTAAAAATAAAAAATACATAGTTTGAATGCCAAATCTCATTTTTGCTATTTTTGTAATTACGCGGTATTGCACTATCACCGACGATTTGTCTCTTTCGGCTATCGTTAAGAGTGTTATGGCTGATTTCATTAAAAATCGTCCAGGCCTTTCTGGGTGACCACCATAGAATCGTTTCGGAATACAATTCTCTCATTTCTTGTACTATTCTAGGGAATACGTGTTTCGGGATCCGTTTAAAGAAAATTGCCGGCACTTTGTACGTAAATTTCAAATTCAATCGTGAAAGGTCATTTTTCAAAGATTTCATTTTTGTTATTTTTTTCAAGTTGCTGTGACTTCTGAACCGTTGGACCGATGTTCATGATTATTGTTTTCACAATTTGCAAAATTTTGTTCACTTTCAGAAAACTTTGAGTTTGTTCGATTTAGTTCATTTTTGGTGAAGTTATGAACCGTAATGTAAAAAAAATCGTTATATATCAAAAATATTAACCCGTGACCTTGACCCTTTCGGATCTTGCTCATTATTTTTTCTATGATTGCATTCCGTCTAATATGCACCCTCAATTTTTTTTTCAGATTTTCCAAACAGCCCTCATTTTTTTGTATTTTTTTTTTTACGAAAACAAACACCGTTTTTTTTTTTTTAATGTGAAAAAATCCCGAAAATCCGTGATCATATGTAGAACACTTTGAGCTATCACCCGTAGTGGGCAGATTTTTTTCCCTGTGTTATACACGCATTCAACGATAAAAAAAATCCGAGAAATTCGAGAACAGCTCACTTTTCTTTTGCCCTTTCTAAAATTTTGTTTTGGTTATGCCTAGTTTACGCAGCGCCAGCGCCCCGATTAAGGATTGACCAATCAAGAGACTCAATTCACCTGGTGCGTGGCTTAAGAGCAGCTTCCTGATTGGTCAATCCTCAAATTGAGTTAAGTTACGGCGCTGAGTAAACCACTCTCTAAATTTGAATTAGTGATAAAAACTGTCAGTCAGTGAATAGTCAATGGTCTGCAGTTATAAGTATATCACTGATTGAATTTATTGGTATACTTATAACTGCAGACCAGTGACTATTCATACCACTGATTAAGTTCAGTGGTATATTTATAACTGCAGACCAGTGGCTATTCACTGATGGTCAGTTTTTTTCACTAATTCAAATTTAGAGAGCAGGCATTACCAAAGTATTTCAGTATCTGCCCAGAGTGAGCTCAC
This sequence comes from Tenthredo scrophulariae, assembly GCA_963978835.1. Taxonomy (NCBI): domain Eukaryota; kingdom Metazoa; phylum Arthropoda; class Insecta; order Hymenoptera; family Tenthredinidae; genus Tenthredo; species Tenthredo scrophulariae. The sequence goes on from OZ022232.1 coordinate 10,553,392, forward strand.
ACTTTTTCTGAATTTCTCGGAATTTTTCCAACGTTAGAAGTATGTAAAACAAAGGGAATAAGAATCTGCCTACTATGGGTGATAGCTCAAAATAGTTTAGATACAGAGCGATTCTGAGGAAAGTGGTTTTCCTGATGGTAAGGCAGTTTTTTTTTTTTTTTTTTAAACTGACGACCTATTTACTGATATCTTATATATGTCTATGACTGATATCAACAGCTACGCCAACACCGCTACGTCGTCTGCAGATATGAGTCATAGACATATAAGATGAACCCCAAAAAGCACCCCTGGTGCAAAAGCATTTCGCCAAGTACAATAATGTGGTCACTACCCCCAAAAAAATCTCCTCGATAAAAGTGGTACTGTAAACATGTCTACTCACAAAATAAATGAAATCAGATACAATTGCCAAGTACATGTCTTCTGTATAATTATGAAACAGAAAACATGAAAAAATAAAAATTTGGAGGTAGTGGTACTTGGCGGGCCAATATTTCATATCACTATATGATTATTGACATAGTTCAATTGCTGTTTGCTCCTACTTGTCTACAACAGGCCTGCCAAGTACCACTACCTCCAAATTTTTATTTTTTCATGTTCTCTGTTTTATAATTATATATTATACTATATCACTCGCTACGCTCGCTCGTTTGGGTATTCCTAATATCCTCGCTCGCTTGTCAACATTCTGCCAATTTTGTCTATGAGTAGCTCAATGCACGTACGGTATACATTTTATACCATCTAAATTCCTTGATAAGCAGTAACGTTAGATGTGGCAGTATTAATATAAATACTTTTACTAAAATTTTGCTCGATAACGTACTGTAATGCATTTCATACCATCTGAATCTTTTGATAAGCAGTAATGTCAATGTGGTAGTATAGTATAAATATGTTGAAAGCAGAGGCCTGAAATAATGACACACGCTATCATTCGTTGCTTTCCAAGCCCTGTAAGATATGTTCTTGTGTGCACTAAATATGATATATTTGAGTCATCAAATATACGAAAATATTTGGAAATGATTGATAACATATTAAAGAACTGCCACGTTGAATGAAAGCTTTGTCACTCATTAATTCACGTGGTAGACTAAACCTCATGCGATTCAATAACCGTACCTATAACTCAACCTCAAAATTGCGCGCTTCGTCATTTCATGAGGGATTGTTATAATTTCGCCCTCCACTTTGAATGTGAATTTCATCATAATAAGTATAGGAAACATAAAAGAGAATGAAATTTGCAAAATGTTCAGATGTACAAATATGAACAGAACTGACAGCTCCATCTCGGAAGTCCGTCTGTATGTAGTCAACATTTTTCGGCTCTCTCTCTCTCTCTCTCTCTCTCGAAAGCAGGAGCACAGGCGGTACTATCTTATATGTAAGAGACGATATTAAATATGACACCATACCGATAAATAAAATAGAATCAAATAATTGGTGTGCTGGAATAGAGGTCAAGGACAAATTCTTCAAAGGGGTTATAGTAGCAGTGTACCATTCACCAAGTGCTTCGGATGCGGATTTTGTAAGACATATTGAAAACATAGCAGAGGATCTAACAATAAACGGGGATTGTTTGATAATAGGTGATTGTAACATAGATGTTACAGTAGAAACGTTCTACAAACAAAGGTTACTAACAGGAATGCAAAGCCTAGGGATGAAACAATATGTTAATGAGCCAACAAGAATAACGCAAGACAGTAGAACTACTATAGATTTACTATTTGCTAATAGGAATGCACGAGTACAGGTGGAACATGACCCAAAGATAACGGACCATGGGTGGGTCAAAGTCGCATTAGGAAGTAAGAAAGAAAGGAATGAGTACAGGGAATATAGAGTAAGGAACTATAATAACATTGATGAGCCGGAATTTATAAGGAAATTAAGCAGTATATCGAGACAAATACAAGAGGTAGAAATAAACCAAAGAGCAAAAATGTTTGTCGATAATATAGTAGGGGCAATAGATACGTTTGCACCTAAAAGAATAGTTAAGATACCAAGGGTGTGGGAAGGGAAAAAATGGTACTCTGAAGATATAACAGAAGCAGCGAGAAGAAGAAATGAGACTTATAAAGTAGCAATTGCCACTGGTTCAAAGAGTCAATGGCAGCAGTTCAAAGCAGAAAGGAATGCGGTAGTGAAATTAATGAGAGAAAAGAAGAAGGAATATTATGAAGAGATGATAGATGATAACAAGAAGGATGCGGCGAAGATGTGGAAAACATTAAAAGAAGTAATTAAAGGAGAAGCACTGTCAGTAAAAAAGATAGAAAATATAGATTTTGAGATATTGAATGATGTGACGGGAGGAAGTATAGCTGATAAGTTTAATGCGTATTATGTGCAAAGTATAAGTGACATAGTTAACTCAATTCAACAAGATACAACTGGAAGTCCCAACAGAAGAAGAATCTTAACAGGTATTGAAATGAATAATGATAGAATAATGGAAAAGTTTAATCATGTTGGAATAGAGGAACTAGGAAAAGTAGTTATGGGACTTCCGAGAAAGAAGGGAACTGAAGAAGGAATATCAAGCGATATTCTACGAATGGCGTTTGGTGCAATAAAAGAGGAGTTTTTAGAAATAATAAATGGTTCTCTGAGAGAAGGATGTTGCCCGGACAGCTGGAAAACATCTACGATTATACCGATTCCGAAAATTAAAAAAGCCACGAAAGCAAGTCAATACAGACCAATTAATATGTTGCCTCTGTGTGAAAAGGTGCTTGAATTAGTAGTCAAGAAACAAATTGAGAAACACTTGGAAGATAATGACATTATAACAGAACATCAATCGGGATTTAGAAAGCAATATTCGTGTAAAACAGCAATTCAAACTGTTATCGACGAATGGAAAGTGAAAATTAGTGAAGGAAATTGGTAGGAGTTATTTTCATGGACTTGAAGCAAGCATTTGAAACGGTTGATAGGAAAATATTATTAGATAAACTTTACCAATATGGAATTAGAGAAAGGGTATTAGATTGGTTTCGCACATATTTAAGTAACAGAACACAACAAGTAAGGTTTAATGATACATGGTCTGAAGAGATCGGCAATGAATATGGGGTACCTCAAGGGTCAGTATTAGGGCCGTTATTATTTATTATATATATAAACGATATAGTAAATCTATGTCCAGAAGGGTGTAGTATAGAAATGTTTGCTGATGACACAGTGATATATGTAACTGGATTGGGCAGCGCAGAACTGGAGGCCAAAATGAATAGGTCATTAGGTGTAGTGGAACAATGGATGAATAGAAACAAATTAAAAATGAACGCGGAGAAAACAAAATATATGATTGTTAGTAGTATAAGAAAAACTGTGAGTGGCAATATTGTACTTAAGTGTCTGGATGGAACGGCATTAGAGAGAGTGGAGAAAATGAAATATCTGGGTATAATTATAGATGAAAAACTACGATTTACAGACCACTGTGAGTATATGTTGAAAAAGATAGGTAAAAAAAACGAGTTTTTTAAACAGAATGGGGCATTATGTATCTGCGTATACGAGATGTACCATTTATAAGGCAATCATAGCACCACACTTTGAGTACTGTGCAACACTGTTACTCAATATGGGAGAAACAGAGTTGAACAAACTGCGAATCGCGCAAAACAGAGCGATGCGCGTCATATTGCAATGCAACCGCTATACGAAGGTGGAAGATATGCTGAAGGCCGTTCAATTTATGTCTGTGAGGCAAAAATTGTATTATAATGTATGTATATTTATATTCAAATCGGTAAATAACTTGCTGCCAAAAGAATTTGAAAACCGGCTACAAACAGTAGCATCAAGGAGTGGTAGGGAAACACGCCAAGCAGATAGTAACCCCAAAAAGCACCTCTGGTGCAAAAACCTTTCGCCAAGTCCATTAATGTGTGGATCACCCCAACAAAACCCCCCTAAAAAGTTCTGCTCGTTCGCTCGCTGCGCTCGCTCACTCGATTGGTTGATGATTATCAACATACAAAAGCATTGAAATCAGATACAACTGCCAAGTACCTGTAGAATATTAAAAGTTTGGAATTAAAAAATTTGTTCAAACTAAATATAACGTTGTACTCGTTCGCTCGCTGCGCTCGCTCACTCGATTGGCTTATGATTATTAGTTGAAAAAATAATTCCTATGAAGAAATTGAAGATGACAATATTTAGCAAAAAATATTCACAACAAAAAATAATTAAAAAAAAATTGTAAACAAAAAATTCGGAGTCCGTGGTACGTTGGTGGGCCAATGTTTGAATGGCTATCAGATGACATTGACATGGTTCGCAATTGATATTTCATAATGCTGTTTCTACAAAAGGCCCACCAAGTACCACTACCTCCAAATTTTTTGTTTACAATTTTTTTTTAATTATTTTTTGTTGTGAATATTTTTTGCTAAATATTGTCATCTTCAATTTCTTCATAGGAATTATTTTTTCAACTAATAATCATAAGCCAATCGAGTGAGCGAGCGCAGCGAGCGAACGAGTACAACGTTATATTTAGTTTGAACAAATTTTTTAATTCCAAACTTTTAATATTCTACAGGTACTTGGCAGTTGTATCTGATTTCAATGCTTTTGTATGTTGATAATCATCAACCAATCGAGTGAGCGAGCGCAGCGAGCGAACGAGCAGAACTTTTTAGGGGGGTTTTGTTGGGGTGATCCACACATTAATGGACTTGGCGAAAGGTTTTTGCACCAGAGGTGCTTTTTGGGGTTGATTTCACTACTTTTTGTACAATTTTGCTTGACCACCTAATAATTGTGCTCGCTCGCTACGCTCGCTCGGTTGTTTTGTACTATTTCATTTTTGTCAAATTTTGCTTGACCACCTAATAATTGTGCTCGCTCGCTACGCTCGCTCGATTGTGTTTTCCTATATCCTCGCTTGCGAGGCTTGCTTAGTTGTCAGCATTCTGCCAATTGTTCCTATGAACATCTCAATGCATGTACGGTGATGCATTTTATATCATCCGAATCCCTCAAAAAGCAGCAATGTTAAATGTGGTAGTATAATTTAAATGAATGAAAATAATGTTATAATATACACGTATGCTCATACTTTTCTGTAAGCCTTAAATTTCTGTGGACAGACGTAACATGTGTTCTTTCATTAAGTTCTACGAATTGTTTCGTTAGAATCCGGTATAATTCTGTATGCCTGCAACGTGTAACCCAGCGCGCAGCCCTTCTCCTGTCTCATCTGGGCTTGGGACCAGCAATGGCGGAGTTACTTGCACGCAGGGTTATAGTTGCAGCTCATGATTAAATATATATAAATATTAGATATATGTATTGCAATTCTTAGGTAGTTTTTCTTTTTTTTTTAATGCAGCTAGGTCCTCTGCAGAAAGAACATGTAAGCGTCCTGTACTCATAACGTCAACTTCAACTTCGGGTCTGAACCGAAGGTATCGAAATATATAGAATTGAGCCTATTGATGCAAGACTAGATGTTCTCCAATAATTACATGCATGAATGAAATTACGCCGAGTCTAAAACGAATAAATAAATATAGATGAGAATCTTTATCATCTGACAAAGAGGGTGACGATCGATCATTTCTTTCATAACGAATAAGTATTTTCATTCAATTTGTCGTGATAGCACTAATCTGAATTTGAAGAAAGCTTAAGAGACTTGAACATACAGACACAGGTTGCATACCAAAATCTAATAAATTTATGTATTGAAATTTGACAGTAAATTATGAATATATAGTTTGTACGATTAATTTACATGTAATCATAGATATTTATACAGACTTTGAGATTGCTCTGAACAAAGAATCTAAGCTGTTTGTAAAACATGGATTAAAAATTATCTCCACCGAGGGTCAAAGCACTACGTTGACGTGGAGTGTAGAATAAAGCCTATCGGAGTCTAACACACAAGTCGACTTACAGTCTCGTTTTGACTCGAGGATATAGATCATACAACTCGTCGGAATCCTACGTATAACGTCGACTCACAATTTGAGTCTGAGCAGACGGGCCTTCGGAGATGAAATTAACATAGAGCTTGAAGTGGAATTCGCTGCAATCTAACGCTTGAACTCGGCTTTATTGGTCTGGCTCCTTGCCGTTCCTTATATCAAATCATGATATCCTGATATTTTTCGACTTCAACATTTGCTCTTGATTTTATATCATCAGACTTCCTCAGGCGGTAACTTGCTCAATAATAAAACCTCAACAAACCGTTTCCTCCGATAATTGCATTCATAAATAACCTCAAAAGCTCAATATCGTAGGATTCAAAATTAACCTATCGAAACATTTTTGTTGGTGACTATCACATTAATGTACTTGGCATAAGGTTTTCGTACCTGAGGTGCTTTTAGTGGGTATTCACTAGTTTTCGTACCTTCAAATTTTATATCAATCATTGCTCGTACTTTATTTTATTTCCTTTATTTGGATTAAAAACATGAAATGACAACACGCGTCTGCTAGTGTTGCAGACGATTTTTGTTTGCGAACTAGCGCCAACTACGTCGTGACTATCGTACTCACGCAGCTCTATACAACTTTTGTGTGGATTTATCCCTTCTATGTCATGTTCCCAGATGCGTAAGGACGTATGTTCTGTGTATGAGCATAGGACATACGTCCTGCGTTTAGCGACGCGATGTGATTTTATGGGAATGGTTTTAATGGGATGAATCTTCGTCTGAATTTTTGTGTGGAGTTTCCCTTCTATGTCTGTTCCCAGATCCGTAAGGACGTATGTTCTGTGTATAAGCGTAGAACATACGTCCTGCGTTTAGCGACGAAATGTGATTTCATGGGAATGGTTTGAGTTGGCAGAATCTTGGTCTGAAGAAGACTAAAGAGAAACATTGTACGAGGAAACGAGGTTTCAGAAACGGTAGTTACTTATATCTCAGCACTCCGGACACCGATTTAATCGATCCAGGGCTCAAATGAAAGCTCTTCATGCCTACATCCTAGATTAAATTAGTTTCAATTCGTGTAGTATGTGAGGTGAAAGAAAACGAGGATACTAATTCGCGTTATAGGTTAGGGTAGTTGCCTCTCGGGTATATAGACTCGTTGAGTCTCGCGCTTGAAAAAAAATTTTTTTCAATGTACTTGGCGCGAGACTCTACCGAGTCTCTTGATAATTATACAATTTAGAAAAACGAAAAGTGCGCAAAAAAGTATGTATTATGAAGGAGTGAAAATGTATAATGCGTTGCCAATTGAAATAAAAGGCTGTGAAAAAGTTGAGCAGTTCAAACGCGTGCTAAAGGAATATATTGCAGCAACAATAAAATAATACATTTTTAGATGTAAGAAATATGTAAGAATTTATTTTTAGATGTAAGAAAATATGTAATAATATGTATACAAAAATAGCTGAGAAAGCTAATAAATATCAATCAATCAATCAATCAATCAATCTCTCTCTCTCTCTCTCTTTCCTTTTACGACTTATCGCCCTTGCGAGCATGTAGTCATAAAATTTGTCGACTCCTTCAGACCAAATGTCCACTAAATCTATGCGGATGACAATTAGGAAAGAGTGACCACCACTAGACCGCTTTGCTGGCTTTGCCGGCCGCTAGTCGTAACAAACGCGAGGCCCTAATTACACTTGATTTACATGCATGTCACAAATGTATCATAAGGATAAACCGAGGAGATAAAAAAAAAGAAAGAGAACGAATAAATTAATCAAAATATTGGACTGCATTTATTCATTGATTTATTCGTTCTTTTTCTTTCTTTTCATCTCCTAGGTTTATCTTTGTGGTACATATGCATGTATATCAAGTGTAAGTGGGCCTCGCGTTTATTGCGACTAACGGCCGGGGCAAGCCCACGGCGCCACCGTACGACTGTACTAACCGATCCGAAACGATCTCCGATTGGACGCTCCTCAGCCAACGAACTGTTTCCGCTGAGTTAGCGGAGTTACCGGTGTTAGCGGAGTCAGCGGAGAAGTACAGAATCGCAACCCTGATCATAACGTGCGTGTGTAGACCGGGCAGTATGCTCGCAAGGGCGCGAAGTCAGTGAAGGAAAGGAAGAAAGAGAGAGAGAGAGAGAGAGAGAGAGAGAGAGAGAGAGAGAGAGAGAGAGAGAGATTTATTTTTCCATCACAATGTTGGAAAATATTACATGCAATAGTAATCAGAGAAAGAAAACACGGGTAGAATAAAAGCAAAACAAAGAAGGAGTATGAAGTAAATAATTAGAAACAGAAACAGAAAGATTGCAAACATTGAACAAACGTAAGGGAACTTAAATTGCAGCTTAACTTACTAGGACCTAAGATTAGCTAGACTAGAGTAAGCTTAAAGCCTAAAGAAAAGAAAATGCACGGTAGGTAGAATATCTCCGAAACGGAGGCATGAATCGAATTGTCCTTTCGGCAGCCGATGTTTAACGAGTAATGAGTTCGAACTGGTACGTTTTATCGGAGGAAATCCGGATTTTTTTTTTTTTTCTTTTTATCGAAAAGTTTTGGCGTGCCATTTATGTCGACTTATATCAAAGCCGACGCATCAAAAATGCAAAATAGGGGACGGGAGCCCGATTCTATAGGGAATTCCGAACACAACCATGCCAAAACATCTTTGTTTTCGACAACGATGAAGGAGGCAGTTGTATTCTACGTTTTTGTTGTAATTTTCGCGATTGTCAGAGGCTGGGAGCGGTAATGGCCGCTAAATGTCAAGATGTTAGTACTCCGAACGCCCGTGAGATGTCGTCGTGCGCACATCTTTAGATTATTAGTCAGAGATGATTGGACTACAGGTCGAGTGACGTAGTACCAGGTGTATCAATGTAACAGCGGGCGATATCTCACGGGCGTTCGGAGAACCAACATCTTGACATTTAGCGGCCATTACCGCTCCCAGCCTCTGACAATCGCTAAAATTACAACAAAAACGTAGAATACAACTGGCCCGTTCATCGTTGTCGAAAACAAAGATGTTTTGGGATGGTTGTGTTCGGAATTCCCGATAGAATCGGGCTCCCGTCCGCTATTTCGCATTTTTGATGCGTCGGCTTTGATATAAGTCGACATAAATGGCACGCCAAAACTTTTCGATCAAAAGAAAAAAAAAAAAAAATCCGGATTTCCTCCGATAAAACGTACCAGTTCGAACTCATTACTCGTTAAACATCGGCTGCCGAAAGGACAATTCGATTCATGCCTCCGTTTCGGAGATATTCGCGAAAAAAGACAGGCCGGTAAAAATCGAGTATACCCTCCCCTTAAAGGTGGGCAGAGAGCGGGCCGCCCGAAGGTCAGGAGGCAGAGACTCCCAGAGATAGATCGCGGAAACCGAGAAGGACCTACGATGGCCTCGGTGCTAAAATGAGGGATACAAAATTCATACACCTCGCGGGCGTCGAACGGGACTAGGGGTGGCTGCAGGAGTGGGCCGAGCGATGAAGAGTTCCCTTAGATAGTCAGGCCGACCAGAGCGGAGGACAAAGAAAAAGAGAGTGCCCAGGAAATAAAGCCGACGGTCCCGCGCATTCAGCCAGCCGAGCGCACGCCGAATTGGGGGTAACATGGTCGTCCCGAGCAATGCCGCACACGAAGCGGACGCAACAATTCAATAGGCGCTGCAATCGAACATCAAGAACACCGGGGATGCCCGAGAGTATAGCCGCACAATAATCGAGGTGCGGAAAGACGAGGGTCGTAACTAGGTGCACGCGGAAGGGAGCGAGAGAGAAGCCCACGAGAGGCGGAGAGCTGGCGAAGAGCACCGTGCACCCGATTTGAGACGGCATCGACCTGCGGCACCCATGAGAGCTTGCCGTCAAGGAGAAGTCCAAGGTCGCGAACTGACTCCGAGAGAGGTAGATAGGTAGGTAGATATCTTTATTTTTCCATGATGAGGTTGGAAAATATTACAAATAATCATATAAAGGCGCAGAGATGGAATAGGAACATGCATAGCAAAAATACATATAGATAGGTAAGCAGTACAGTGAAACAAGAGAGAAGACAGAACAGAAAGAAAGAAAGAAGTATGAGATTTTCAATTCACAGCTTAATTTACTAAAATCTAAATTAACTTAACTAGAGTAAACTGAACGCCTAAGGGGCCGAGAACTATTCAAACAAAGGTAGGCTAGGACGCACGCGTAAACTCCGTGGCGTAGAGGTACTGGCGGAGGCGGCGCTCAAAGGCAGGCAAAGAATGAGTCGCGCGAAGGTCGGGGGGTAAAGACGCCCAGAGATAGACGGCAGAAACTGAGAAGGACCTACGATAGAACTTAGTGCAGAAGCGCGGGATAAGAAATTGACCTCGCGGGCGCCGTGCGGGGCTGGGGCAGTAGGACGAGCGATAAAGAGTTCCCTCAGATAGTCCGGTCGACCGGTACGGAGAACGACAAAGAAGAGAGTACCGAGAAAGTAAAGCCGGCGATCTCGCGCATTGAGCCAACCGAGCCCACGCCGGTAGGGTGTGACATGGTCGTCCCTGGCGATGCCGCAGACGAAGCGGACGCAGCAGTTCAGAAGTAGCTGCAGTCGAAGATTAAAAACACCGAGGACGCCCGAGAGAATGGCAGCACAGTAATCGAGGTGCGGAAAGATGAGAGTCGTCACCAGGTGCACACGAAGAGAGCGAGATAGAAGCCCACGAAAGGGCGAGAGCTGGCGGAAAGCACCATGTACATGATTTGAGACAGCATCAACTTGCGACAGCCAGCAGAGTTCGCTGTCGAGGAGAAGTCCTAGGTCACGAACCGACTGGGAGAGGGATAGGGACACTATCAATAACGAGAGGAGGAAGGACTACGCTGTTGAGCCTCGTAATAAACGGCGGACTACCGAGAATGATTGCCTGGGTCTTGGATGAATTAAGGCAGAGACGGTTCCGGCAGGACCAGCTATGCACCGCCGCGATGTCCTCATTGAATCGGCGCATGGCCTCCGGGACCTCCCCCGCAGCGCACTGGAGATAGATTTGGAGATCATCTGCATAAAGTAAATGCTCCGTGTGCCGTAGGACGTGGGATAGGTCATTTATAAAAATGAGGAAAAGCAGGGGGCAGAGAACGGAACCTTGCGGAACGCCTAGACCAAGCGAAACCCAGGCAGACAGTTCGCCAGAGGGGCCTACGACGGCTTGCGAGCGGCCTTGTAAGTAGCTCGATATCCAAGCTAAGGCGTGCTGGGAGAAGCCCAGAGCAAGAAGTTTGGAGAGGGGAACTGAGTGCGGGATGGAGTCGAACGCTTTGGTGAAGTCGAAAAGGACCAAAACGATAACCTGACGTCTATCGATACCAAGCCGAACGTCCTCAGTTAGCTTAAGCAGGGCAGTCTGCGTGTTTTGCCCCCAACGGAAGGCCGATTAGCGAGGGTCGAGAAGAGCGTTATCTTCAAGGTAGGACATTATCTGGACTAGGACAACCCACTCGAGAACCTTCGCGAGAAGGCAGAGGTTTGCTGTTGGTCGCATTTGCTGAAGCGCGGTGGGATTCTTCACCTTCGCCCGAGGCAGTACGCAGGCTCGCTTCAAGGCAGCAGAAAAAACCGAGGTAGACAAGGAGTGATTGAAAAGGTGAAGCAAAAAAGGTAAGATCGCAGTAAGGGCGTCCGTGATGTTTCGTAGAGATAGGTCGTCGACACCTCGAGATTGAGAGGAGAAGTGCGAGAGAGCGTCGAGCAAAGAGCGAGGTGAGATGTCGCGGGAGTGAAATTGAGAGTCGTCATAAGACGGCGGAGGAAAAGCACGAAAGAAATTGGCCACAACTTGGGCTGAGGCAGAGCAACGCGAGACCGAGGCAAAATGTTCGTTTAACTCATCGACTGAAAATCCTGCACAGTCACTCTGTGTACGGGCCAGGCCGAGGGACCTCAATTCACACCATAAGGCACGAGAAGAGGAAGCGCTACTTAAATGGTTGGCATAAAAGGCACAGCGGGCCGCGGATGTAAGCTTATAAAGTGCGTCCCGGGCATTACAAAATTGCAGAAGGGCCGAAGCGGATCGACAGCGTTTATAACGCCGATAAAGGGTATCCCGAACACGGCGCTGAGTCAGAAGGTTGGACGTTATCCAAGGCGGGGCAGCGCGCTTCGGGGTGGAGGTGCGGGTAGGCGCAAGACTATCGAGCGCAGTCGTCACATTGCCCTGTAGGCAGCAGACCAGCTCATCCACGGTAGCCTGAGGATGGAAGGCCTCCCAGGAGGCGACGTCAAGCTGGTGAACAAACTCGTTAGGAGTAAAGGTACGGTAGGAACGAGCAGTGATGAGCTTAGCAGAGGAGGGAGCAGGGAGTGCAAGGCTAACGGAAATGAGATCATGCCCAGCAATAAAGGGGACACTAGATTGCCCGAAACCGGTCACGGAATCGCGGTCACTCACCAGACAAAGGTCTAGAAGCGTATCAGAGGTGTGCGTGTGATAGGTGGGGGCGAAAGGTACCATGAAAAGGGCACGGGGGAAGCAGAAGGCCCGCACATTCGCTGCATCATAGGTGTTGGCGAGTTGGTTTGCATTGAAATCCCCAAAAATAAGAGAAACGGGATAGTTGACCGCGAAGAGATCATAGTCATGCTCGAAGGACGCCAGGTTCGTTACTTTGGGGAGTCGGTAGACGACCGACACCATTAAAGCAGGTGCCCCCGAAGGCGTGATTTCCGCAACAAGGTAATCCGGGGAGGCAGAGTCCAGTGAGGGAGATGCAGCAAGAATTTCCCCTCGGAGAGCATCGCAGACGTAGAGCGGAACACCACCGCCCTATTTACTGACGCAATCATTGCTGGGTATAGAGTAGCCAGGGAGAGAGACGGAGAGGTCTGGGACATCCGGGCGGAGCCAGGATTCACTGACGGCGATTAGGTGGTGAGAAGAAGAGGCCGCGAAGTGAAAGCGCAGGCAGTCCAGATGCCCACGAATACAGTTGGCATTGAGGTGACACGGGTTGAAAGAGGCGCACGATGGGTTGATCGGGGCTGGAAGTCGAGAGAGAGAGAGAGAGAGAGAGAGAGAGAGAGAGAGAGAGAGAGAGAGAGAGAGAGAGAGAGACGAAAATTTTTTCTGACGAAACGGGTACTCAGAAACTTAAGCTAATCATATCTCAGCTTTCCGTGCACTGATTCAATTGAAGTTGCACTGAAATAAAAGCTCTTTGTGTCTACATTCTGAAATAATTATTTCGATCCCCGGGATATCGCGAAGCGGAAGAAATTAGGAAAATACTGTTTCCCCACCACGCTGGTTGGCTCCCGTTCAGGTATATAGACTCGTCGGGTCTCGCGCGGCGTATTAGATATATTACGTTATATATATATATATATTTTTTTTTTTTTTTTTTCATTGTACTTGGCGCGAGACTCTTCCGAGTCTCTTGATCAGTAGATAAGTCGTCAGTTTAAAGAAAGAAACGAACTGCCTTACCGTAAGGAAAACTACTTCCCTCAGAATTGCTCTGTATAATCACGGATATTTAAGAATTTTTTTCATATTTAGAAAAATGGCGTTGTCATGAAAAAAAATTAGGGCTGTTTGAAAAAATCTAAAGAAGAAAAATTGAGGGTGCCTTTTAGTCCGAATGCAATCATAGAAATAATAATGTGGAAAATGTGAGAGGGTCAGGGTGATGGGACCATACACTTGGAATGGGATGCCCCATATCAAGGGCGTCGTCGGGGGGGGGGGGGGGGCTGCCCCCCTAGAGATTCGAACAAATGTAGAGTATAATTAAAAATTTGAATTTCTTAAAGCTTTAAATTTCATTCGATTTGTTATAAATTTTGGATGTAATAAAACCCCTCTCTTTAAAAATTAAAATCATTGTACTCATTTGTACCTACAATTCACATTTCCCCCATCCTTTTTCTCATCTTGCCCCACCCTGGCCCATTGGCTAACAACGCTTTTGCCCCATATACTTTTTCATTCGCCTTCTTCACTCTGTACATAATACTTATCGTTAAATACAAGGCCTAATGTATTCAAACAAGAAACCACAAGAAAACTGACAGACGTTGATCACCAGAGTAATCGAAATGATCAAAAAGTAAAAAAATCGTCATTTTCAAAGTGCGTAACTCCTTTCAAAAAAATATGAGCTATCTGGGATTATCTGCAGAGTTGGCATTCGTGTTCAAGATGATCATATATCCAGGATAATAAAATTGAAGTACATGTATCTTGAGACAAATGTGCTTGAGTTGGGTTTTTTTACATTACAGTTCATAACTTGAATAAAAATGAACAAATTAGAACTAACTTACAGTTTTCTGGAAGTGCACAAAATTTCGCAAATTTCGGAAAAAACCGTCAAAATCAGTTCCACTACAATTCAGAAGTTACAGTGATTTGAAAAGAATGATAAAAATAAAATCTTTAAAAAATGACTTTTCACGATAAAAATTGAAATTTATGTACAGAGTGCCGGTTATTTTTTTAGACAGATCTCAAAACAAGTGTTTCCTCGAATTGTGCAAAGAATGAGAAAAATGTGTTCTGGATAGATTCTGTGATGGTCACCAGAAAGCCGTGAACGATTTTCAATGGAATCAGCCTTAATATGAAGACATGACTCACAGCTATTTGACAAAACAGTTGGAAACGTTCTACATTCAAAAATATAAATGACTATATTCTTTTAGGATAACTTTTGTAATGGATCTGACTGATGGAGACATTGAATCATTATTACCAAAAATCAAACATGCTACATTTTACACATGAAAATCCATAGTCATTACTGAGTTTATTTTCACCATGTGTATAATCCACTTCCGGGCCGAAGTACCTTTGCTCTCTAAGCCAAATTGAAGATTCGCGCTTGAATCTCCCCTACTGCATTTACCTAGGCCTAGTGATACTGGTACGATTCCTACTTTTATTGCATAGGGTTATTGCACAAGTCTGGAGTAGTGTTCCGACTCAGTAGTTGTATAGCGTGGAAAATAACACAATTTTGAAGTTTATTAAGAAGTTTCATGATGCATCTCAAATATTTGATTTTACGTATTTGAATAGAACACTGGTTCGCAGAAGGGACCACCGTTGTTTTGTGAACTGATTGATTGTATACCAAAACTTTTTCTCTTCTTATACAAACAACGGAAAGTAGAATTTTTCGCGCAGTGACCTAACTCTAGAATGTAATGCAGTTTAGGAAAAAAGACATGGCTTCCAAATCATGCAACGACTCCATTCCATCCCGATGTAGTAGTGGATTATGTTCTATGGTGTAAACTAAGTACTTGTAGTGTAATCGTTTCAAAATAAAAAATTTGAAACCATTGATTCAATTCCGATCAAAAACTATACACGAAATTATAAAAATAACAGAAAATTTCACCAAATGTTCAAAGCGCTTTCTGGCTAATTTCATAAAAATTATGAAACCAATCAATACCTGGCAGTTAGGATCAAAAGTATTGACATATATTGTAAACACTGAATCCGGAAGCGATGCATATGGTTCAAGAAAGAAAAAACAAATGTTAAATGACGCACCTGTATAGGTCCCGGATATGGTGGAGGAGGGCCAGGATACGGTGGTGGCGGTGGTGGGGCCAGAGGTGCTCGAGGCCCGATCATGTGACTCACGGAGACTATACGAGCTGGTACACCAGGAACACCACCCACTCTCATCCCTAGTCTCTGCGGCTGCTGCTGCGGCTGCTGTTGCGGCTGCTGCTGCTGTTGTTGTTGTTGTTGTTGTTGTTGTTGTTGTTGTTGTTGCTGCTGCTGCTGCTGTTGTTGTTGCTGCTGCTGTTGTTGTTGTTGTTGTTGTTGTTGCTGCTGTTGTTGCTGCTGCTGCTGCTGCTGCTGCTGCTGCTGCTGCTGCTGCTGCTGCTGCTGCTGCTGCTGCTGCTGCTGCTGCTGCTGCTGCTGCTGCTGCTGCTGCTGCTGCTGCTGCTGCTGCTGCTGCTGCTGCTGCTGCTGCTGCTGCTGCTGCTGCTGCTGCTGCTGCTGCTGCTGTTGCTGCTGCTGCTGCTGCTGCTGCTGTATTGCTAACCGAAAGTATTCCAATTAATACCTCTATGAATAACAAAGAATGGTAATTGTTTTGACAAATCACGCATTTTTCACGTAAACAATTCATTGGCTCACAAATATGGACATATCTCTAGAACTTTTCATTTTCGTGATGGTGCATAGTTTCGCACGTGTATGGTAACAAATGCTATACCTGAGGGGCATTTTTCACAAGAAAATATATTATTTTAAGGGTAAATTTAGTGTGTCAGCCGATTCGAACCATTACCCGTCCGTTGTAACTCCAAAACCACCTAAAACACCAGTAAGTCAATGTGATGATTTACACTTCTTTTTTTCCGAACTCTGTATTTCCTTTACCGAATTTCTTTAGAAGCTGAAAATTCTTTCTAATAATCTGAGATACGTTACTATTACAAAAGTATAGTGTGGGTAGGTGTGTCGCTCATGGCAAAGGTAGAAAAAATTGTCAAAATAGTGAAGGTGAATTATTAAAATTTATCTAAAATTTACTTTTTTTTCCACGTAACTTTTTTACCGTTCGATTTTGGAAAACGGTGAAATAGTACTATATTCGACTTAACGTACTCTATAAAATGGCACCAGAATGGAATGTGTGCCTCTAATAGAAACATAGTTATGAGTATGGAGACTGTATGTTAAGAGACCGAACTAAGGCATCCCTACCCCTGAAAAAACGTCCCTGTTTTTGCCGCTGTATATCTATAGCTACAGGTACCCTAAAGTTTGCTGCACCTCTAGTGGCGCCAAGGGAAGGCTCAGGTCGTCATGGTAACTGCTATTAGGAACCGCGATATCCAACTGTTATTTGAAAATTTGCTGAAGTCGCATCAATTATACAATAGAAAAATATTCAAAATTCCAAGTTTTTATATTCAACAACTTTCATTGTTGAATAATGAATTGCGAAATGGGTCGTTCGATTCCTGGCTGCAATGTTGGGTACTCATCAACCCGGGATAATAATAGGCGGAGAGCTATTCGGAATAAAAGTTTATTCGCGGTTCCTAAGGTGGGCTTAAAACTACTTAGCTGGTAGATTTCTTTCACATGATACATATTACTAAGTCAGCTGCTTGATGTTTTATTATATACTATTACGTGACTTCAAAGAAAGTGGACCCTTATTTCACACGTGTTTTAGAAAACCGGTACTTGTGATACATTAAGCACGTGGAGACTATTACTCCTGGCTGCTAGTAGAGGCACGTCGAACTTTAGACTATCGTATATATATGTATACAAAGCGACAGAACTTGAACCACTTCCGTATGACAGAGATCGGTCTCCCAACATACAGTCTACATAGTTATGAGTATTAGAAATTTCGTATCTGAAAAGAAACTCGAGAAAAAAAATCGCTTCTTCAGCCGGCACACTCATTTATCAATAAGTAGACGGTTTTTTATACTGAAAAACTGTTATATTATAATTGTATAATATGTTGGTAAATTGGTAAGTGAAGTCTGAACTAGTTTTAAAGGCGAAAGTTTTGAAAAGTCAAAATTTAAATCGAAACACATAATGTGAGCAAACGCTATTTCTGCTCTATGACCGTCGCGCTTTCTTTGTATACACTTTTATCAGTCATAAGATGAATAAAAGATAAAATAAAAAAAAATTCATGAAAAATAAATAATTTTTTTAGTTACTGAATTATTGTTGTTTCTAGTTATTTTCATGATAAAGGGAAAAAAAAAATTAAAAAATTGCCTCGATGTTATTAAATTTTTGCTGGTTAAATCAATTTTGTATGTTTTTTTATTTATTTTTTTTTTTAATTTTACCCTCTCTTACGTTACCGAGCTCGAAAACTGAGTTTCCATATTTTTTACTTATATTTGAAGGCTTAAACAATAAGATAAGACCGGTTGAAGGAGTGTGACACTACCTTTTTTTTTTTCCAAAATGTCGAAAGTGAAAAGTTTCAAAGATATGCCCATATACCGAAACTATAAACGTTTTTAGTTCAATTTCGTTAGCTATCCGCCGGTCATTTCATGCGATGGTAATTACAACAACGTATCGCAGTACGTTCGTGAAGACGCTAAGCTGGTGTTTATCTAATGGGCCTCAATCAAGAGGCTACCCCGGTAAATAGTTCATGAAGTTCAGACGTCCAAGTGGTTCCTTTTTATGGCATGGGTTCAATATCAAGAAATTTGATATGGATATCAACTTCAGCAGAAGATGATGCATTTGAGATACTCAATGAGGATTCATCTAATTTTTCCTAAAATGCCTACTTTTCCAAAACGCCACATTCTGTTTATCTTTATAAATAATTGCTTACTTTGCCTAGAACATATTTTACTTCCGACTTTCGCATACTTATGTGCGTTATTCAAAATTTTATAAATTCCTCACTTTGGATATGACACTGAAAAAGCGCGAGAAATCCTAGTGTTGGTCACGTGCCTCAACAATGATGTACTAAATTGATATACAAATCTTCCAGTGCAAAAGTGTGAAAAAGGGAATAGACACATATGAAAATGCATAGAGACAAATTCAGAAAACTGATTCAAGAGTTTGTCCCTAGCCGTTTTTTTTTTTTTGTTGTATTTTAAATTCGGATTTATTCAAATGTACTGGGGGCGAATTCTATTCTTTCATAGGACCGACAAGTATAAGTAAAGTTTTTCCATACACAAACCGTTCCTCGTCGACTCGAAAACTCTTGGAAGATCATGGCACGATCCGATATTTTACACATTCATATGGAAACTACTGATATTATGGAATTTCAGAAATGTCGAGAGGGTTTTTGCATCAAGAGCTCAATTTGAGGCTCCACTAAAAATTCACTTTTGTTTTTTTTGCACTTCTTGAAAATCTTCCCAAACGCGGATATCATATTCAACAAGATTGGACTTTTTCACATGAAGCACTGTGGATCATTTTTCTCGGATGCGGTGCCGATAAGATAAAAATTTGAATATAATACTAAATGTGCTGAAAATTAGACTTCTAGACCTGCTTATTAGACCACTATTAGACATTCTATTCTAGTTCGCTCTCTCGAGTCTCTTTTTGCCCTACCGAAATGCTGGTTTTGTGCTTTCGTACAATGTGTTATATTTCTGGATTTAAGTTCAGCACATCCAAGTATTCAACCTCCAGTTATAAGACAGTAAAAGTATTGGCATTTTGAATGCAATCAAGCCAGTAATTCTTTGGACAATCATTTCAGTCTACATCAATACACCTACTTTGTATATGAGATGAAGGTATTCTCTGCGGATGACCCGGAAAGGTTGAAGGATAGCTAACTGTTACTGTATTAGTGGAAGTGACAACGCCAACTGCTCCATCAGGTGAAATGAGTCTTGTACCAGCAGGCATTGGTCTTCCGATAGCTGCTGCCTGTTGAACTTGCTGATGCATTTGTTGCTGGACCACAGCGGCCTGTGGATTGCCTGGTTGCTGTAGCAGTGCAGATTGTTGTTGATGCGTTGTTTGAGGAGTTGAAGCCAGCGTCTGTACTTGGGATCGCATAATTGTTGTTGCCTCTGACTGAGCCTGTGAAGTACTAGTACCAGTCGCTTCCCTAATCTCTGTATGGGCAGTTGTTGTGCCACCCAAATTTTGTGTCTTCGCTTCTTCTTTGACTTCTTTCTTTTGTTTATCATCTTTAGTCTCCACTTCTACTTGTTCTAAATCAAGATCAAATATATTGGTCTTTTCACCCCCAGTCATATTGTCTAGCTCAGGATCCGCGTATTCCAGTATATTAAAATCAGCTCCCATTTCGGCTGAAAGAAGAAATATAAATCTGCTGAAATCTATTCAGCTGTCCTTCACGATTAAAATGTACTGATGATAATTATTTCCAGTTTGCTTATACAGCAGGAAAAGTTATTACTACACTACTGTAAATTTTTTAGGAAAGGTGCCGGTGACCAGCGCTACCTCATATTCGTTATGGACACTTCTACATCTAAATCTGTAATTGATAAGATAGAAATATTTATGTTTACCTAAAAGCTCATCATCGTCATCAGCCAAATCTCCTAATATTGCGCTGACTCCTTCTACTTCTACCATTGGCGCGCCTTCCTGTTCGAGCTTTTCAAGTTCCGCAGTCACGTTGTCCGGAATTTCTGAGGCATCCGAATTAGAGACATTGGGTTCCGTTACAGTGGCAGGCGTAAGGGGAGGTCGTACTATCCCTTGTGCTCCCATCATCCTTATACTTTGGTTCACGTTGTCGATACTTGGTCGCACTAATCGTTGACCTAAGCTTTGTGCTTGATTAGGTTCTGTGCAGAGAAATTAGTTTTCATTGATTTACAGGATTCATTAGGATTCGGAAGATGTAATCAGCACAAATTATTGACGCATTCATCTATCACCTGGGAACTTTTGTTGCTGCAAAATATCAAACTGTTCGGCAAGAGGGTTCCTTGGACCTGGCATACGTTGGGACAATACTTGAGTAGCCTGGAAGTGTTGCTGGGCTATGCCGGTTGGTCCTGGTGGCCGCTGCTGTAGCATTCTTTTACGGGATTCAATTCCTTGCAATCTGGCATCTATATTCACTGCCGTTGGTAGTCTAACATTCATCCCTGTACATGAAATAATGAGTATAATATGATGAGTAATAACAAGTTTATAGCTATATGTGAACGAATTCAGAAATCGTGTCGAGTTGTGACCTCCAATCTTTGCAGGTTCTTTTAAATTTTAAGCATTAATGCAGCTACAGCTGGTATTCGCCCTCTTAAGTTGTACGCACAGCTTATGGATGTAACTATAGAATACCTTTGATTCGGATGATTCATGAACCATTTTGAATGTCTGAGGTATCGATTTTGGTAAAATTACTTTCCAATAATGTATTTCAAACGATTTTATCTATCGTCAAGAAATTATTGAAGCTTATTGATCAAATATAGAAGTTATTAATATAACTATATGATTAGACGAAAAAATAACTAAAAAACCAGTTCAACATTGATTTTTTCTCTCCTTTTTTTTTCAACTTGACCAGCAACTAGAAGTTTAAAGAAGTCACTTTTCTACACAAGATCTAATTAAAGTCTCAAATACGGCAATGTGTTCGATAGACTTAGGGTTCTTCTAGGTTTGTACTACTGCGTGAGTAATGAATGATTGAAGTTGGGGGAACTTTTTTTTCATCTCACGCTGTAATATACCATTGTTTTATATGGCAACATCTAGCAAATGTATGTTGGGCCTTCAAAATATAGGTGCTCATAATATGTAAGTAAAGAAAACCGAAAAAGAACTTCTAAAAAACTGTCTAGCAGTGGTAAATGTGAAAAACCACTATATCTACATTATTTTTCATGCGTTTGAATTACACATTAAGTCGCTTATTGTGGTGCTGCATTCTGTAAAAAGTTTAACATGTTCAAATCCTCAATCAATGAAAAAATTGCAATAATACGGGAAACAATTTTCACTGAAGCATCGAATATATATCTTTGTAGCTCAGTGTAGAAAGTGTAGACGCAAGGAAAGGACGTGTCATTGTCCTAAATACCCGGCAACGTTTTTCACTCTGGTGTCTTTGCAATAATGAATATAAATAACTGTGTCTCTGAAATAAATCGTCTGATATTGAGTTATAAAGCATTTATAAATATTATTGAATTGAGACATGATTATACCAATAGGATTGCGTATGAGGACATTCGGCTGAATTGGTATCCGTGGTCTAACAATACTAGGCGGTAATGGGTGCCTGAAGGTAACTTCTCCTGTGTTTACCGAGCCTTGGGAATGTTGAGGAGCTTGACCATGACCCCCGTCAAATTGTGGTTGCGCATTTTCATTCCCGGCTTGTCCATCTAAATAAATATACACATAGATTATGAAAAGCAAACGTATAAAACCAAGCACTTGAATGCTCAGCGGTTGATAATGAAGCAAGTCGATTGACAGGATTGGAATGAAAAGGGTATGAGGGAGAGAAATCTCCGAATTCTTATTCGAGCTTCTTTATTTTCAATCCGATTTCAAAATTTCATAGTTTGTTTCACTCAGTGATAAAATCTCTTCGGGATCCGCTAAAAAAATTCAGAAACAAATCACTCCTATTGGGATCCAAACTACGGGCGTGGCTTTGAAACTGCTGACTACTTTGAGCAGTTCTGTTTTTTGTCACCAGTTAGCGTGTCGAGATTCTAAGGTTCCCAATATAAGTAAGAAATGTAATAGTGTGTATGTGTGGGAATCCTGTAATGCGTTCGAGTCGTCAACATCTGCATTTTTTACTTATACATATACGAGTACTTTTTTCAAGACTATTCTGATAGTGGGTATGAAGTGATTTCATCATCAAGTAAAACAAACCATGACATTTTCAAATCGGATAGAAAAGAGGTCCAACCATTTTGTAGCATATAATCATAAACTTTCTAATACCATTTTTCATGATCGTTGGTATTTTCGAAATTCGTAATTTAATTTTTTTTCAAATTATTTTCTAAGGTTGCGGAAATATTCTTTCCTTGATACTTCGAAGTTTTATCATCTGTACCCGTTCCGCTTTCACCCTATTAACTGTAATAATTGAAGAACTGTTAGTGCAAAGAAATTACCTTGATTCCACGAAGTGCCGAGAGGTTCCAATTTTTTATTATACTGTTGTCTCTGGAGCAAGTCTCGCAGCTGACGATTAACTTCTGGTTGCTGATTAAAAAGCTCTGGTGGTTGAGTTTCCTGTCTCGTTTCTGGCCTGGGTGAAGTATAACTAGGAGCCGGAGATGGGGTAGGTGGTTGACTGCTGTAAGGATCGGGAGTTCGAGATGGAGCATAAACATGTGGTGAAGAACGAGGTGTAGGGGCATTGAACAATGGACGAGGGGTTCCAGGAGGTTGAGAAAATGGATCGTGCCGAGGTGAGGTTACATAAGAAGGTGTACTAGAGAATTGTGGCCTAGAATTTTGGGGAGATTGATTGTATGGTTCTGATGATTCAAAGCGTTGGAAATGATCCTGCGATTGGGAGGTTGCTGGAGACTGTGGGAAATCATGAGGAGATTGAGGAGCTTGTGGCGAAAAGGGAGAGGGAGGCTGCGCAAAACTACTAGGTATGCTAGGCCGCACCGCACTACCCACTGGACGAGTAACTGCAGCACACTGTTGACTTGGTAGGCGGGTAATACCTTGAAGTGGACTTTGCGGAGCTACATTCCGAGTAACTTTGATTGGAGGTGTCGCAAACGTGACACGAGATCCGGGAGACGGTGATGCCATAGGACCCATATGACTTCCATCCTTGTGTTGTGAAGGCCATGTAATGTAATTAGGCCAGAATAAATAAAGTTAGCAGTTGCAGGCAGAAACGGACTCAGCTTGTGTTATACATAAAATATTAGTGCTATGAAAGTGCAAGTTATACAAAATTTCATTGGTTTTACCTGAGCTGTAGAGACTTGCAATTGCGTTATCAATCCTGGCGCATTTTCAGTGCTCATTTGAGTCGTGCCATCTTCATTGATCTGTCTGTGTACTCTAGCCATTGCTGTAGAACCATGAAAAATACATTTATAATATGTACTCACCACTGCAGTCAATTTCTATATTGAGCAGTGAAGAATTTACATCATTAACTTGAATTGCCATACAAGCATTGGCAAATGTTGATTGCTGGAATGATCAAATTTCATAACTCAAAAATTTAGTAACAATTAGAAGTCTGGATATAGAAATATGTCGTTTCATGGTGAAGAGGCACATTTTGAAAGGAAGACGTGAGACTATACTGTTTGGTTCTAATTATTTAGCCAAGTTAGAATCATTTCATGAAGATTTCAAAATCGGTTTTACACGGAAGAAAATTCCGTCAAGCACGCTCACTAGTCAGAAAGTGTGGGCTTTTTGGTTTTCTGCGTGATAGAGAGGGGGAAGAGAGAGAGAGCAGCATCATGAGAGAGTGTAAACAAATGACAGATAGTCGTTTGCCCCACTTCTTATAGCATCAATAATGTACTGTTCAATGCATCCGCTCGGTTGCTTTTCCTCAGTAGTTATTCATGCGATTCTATTGGCCTATTGAACTTAAATTGAAAATGAAGTATGTGGCCAGGTAATGGCTTTCTCAAAAGGTTGAAAAAAAAAGTATCCTCACTGCGCCTAATTCCAAAGATAGCCTACTTTCAGGACTGTTTATTGCAAAATGATTGTGAAATCCAAAGACCGGTGAAAGAGGTAGCAGGGATCTATCGTTCATCTATAAGATGACCTCGGAAGAACTTCATTGTCTTAAAAAATGAGGAATCCAGCAGAAAAGTCACAAGAGTCTGAACGCATGCGCTCAGCCAGTCATGGTCAACGCCCTGGCTATAACTATTAATCGGTGAGGTCCGCTTTTGCCCGAAGTCTTAAACATTACATTTACCATTCACACGTTGTTCGTGAATAACTTGCTGTTGTATTTGTGCTTGTTGTTGTCGAAGTGCTTGCAGTTGTTTCCATCGGCGTTCTTGGTCAGCCTCTCGGCTCGATTGATCTCTGTTTGAAAGCCTATCCTGCTCCTGTTAAAGAAAATTTATTACCATTTGCTTTCAACAATGCCACATGATCATTACATCGGCAATGGTTAATTCTAAAAAAAAAATCTCGCATTAAAAATTTTCCGAGCAATCCCCCATATTATTATAGAAATTTTTGTTGAACTTTTCTTCTTATAATATGACATTACGTGATATCCTCTGTAAACTCCCCAAACGTGATCTTCGCATAGGTATAGTTGTGCCCGTCAACAATCTATAACTATGTTCATAAAGTATTTGTTATTAGCAAAGCAAAAAATCTTCGATAATGGTCATAGTTGTTTCCATCAGAAATAAAAAAAAAATAAAAAGCCAAAAAAAAAAAGAATAACAATATACCTATTGCTTTATGAGTAGGCCGTAATGATTATATGGCTGAGAACAAGATCAAGCAGCTTAATTGTGAGACAATGCGAGCTTCAATGACAACCAGCCAAAATAAAATTTCAAATTTTATCATGAAATGGAATAAATCTTCGTTAATGAATTAACATGTTCAGCAAGATATTGGAAACAACAACCAGCCACCGTCTATAATAATTATACACAAGACATAATTTACATTGAAGTACCGTTACATTATGACAAAATTATGATCAAACCAGATTTTTCATGATATTGTAATTTGAAACAACATGCATGCCCAGATTTTGTTTTAAATGTATACTGTGAGGTTTCAATTAAACAATACCGTCAAGCTACTCACTCGCCATTAGCCAGTCAAGCTCTGCCAATAGACTAGCTAATTAATAAACTTGATCTCATCTATCAATTCAAATTTCCTTAGCCCCCTCCCTCCCAAAGGAAATTTGATATTCCAATCGACCAAATTATTACTTCAAATGAATAAATGTTCGCAGCCAGCTATTCTGTTCACATCAGATTCATAAATTTTATTGCACTTAAACCCCAAGCAGAGTTGCTAGCGAGAACTGATTACCTGCATTAATAACTAAGTTTTGCTGGGTAATGAGAGACAAGTGGTTTGGCACATGCGCACTGAACTATTTTGTTTTACTGAAATCTCACGATATAGTTGGTCGAAACTTGATTCTATGTCAAAGTTGTTGCTTATGTAACCGTACTTGAGTACCGTATGTCAGTGTCAACATTGTAAGACATAAATAAATCATAAGTTAGTTGATTGGTTGGTAGTTAGAGCCTGGAGGAGGACAGGGTAACAACATGCTATAAAGCTGCATGTGCATACACTCAGCTCTATTATGGGGCTGGAAAGAGGAGAATAGTGAGACATCTCACTCCTTTCAACCCCACAACTGTGGCGTTAATTTCCACGGGCTATTAGCTGGTAGTCTGTGTTGAAGCTCTCTTCCAGGCTATAAATATGTGACTGATAAATTGAGAAGAGAGTAGTTCATAACTTCATGTCAAGTATTGCTGGATTGTATTATTATGTGTGTTAGTTATTAGTCCAGAGAAAAAAAAGAAAAAAATTTAACTCTATTATTCTTGATAGCCAGGTTTGAGAATTCAACCATTCAGAGTTATTTCAATAATTTAGAAATCAAGTAATAAAAAGCTTCGCATTATTGAAAAATTGTCTGCAAAATCGACATTCAACATTGGTGAAGAGCATTTGAAACAAAAGAAGCAATACAACGTCTTCTTAATTACGGATCAAATGATACATTTACGATACAACAATACAGTTCAAATCTACAATGACGCAGAAATAGTATTGAAAATAAGTAGAGTAGTTAGTTCCAAGGAAAGGAAATGTAGATGGAACAGAAGAGTGCTTTGATCCGGGCAAATCTGTAAGGGTTTGAACGTAAAGAAGGAAAAAAATGAAACGAAAATCGTGTAATATAAAGAATCGACTACCAGATATCTTCAGCATGCCATTGAAGTTGAAAAAAAAAGGTAAACTGCTGTTGATTAAACAAAGTGAAAATTGAGTGAACAATAAGAAATCATATAATACCCATGATGGATGTTAAATACACAATGAGATAGATCTATATAACAGCCACAAGGTTATGACAATAGATTATATTAAATAAATCTTGGTAAGAATAATATAATAATCTGATCATCAATCCAAATATCAATCAGGTATAATCATGATGTATGTTACGAAAATAGACATGTTTCTCTACATGTACAGATACAAGGAAAAAAGAATCAACAAAAGCAGTTTATTATCAAAGAATACGGCAAAAGTTTATCCAGAAGAATTTTTACTTTGACTATGGAATAAGTGGTGACAGTGACGGTGAAAAAAAGTTGGAAACAAAAAAAGGAGAAAGAAAAAAAATATCGCTAGACTTCGATCAGATACGTGGCAAGGCAAGACACTGTAGGCACAGTATGGGTGGCTCACCATAGGCGGGGCCTGTACAGGTACAGTGTGAATAATTGCAGTGGGTGGCGGATCGTAGTGCTCCTGGCTGAGGGATGGGAGTGTGCGCATGATTTCAGATGGGGTAAGTACTCTAATCTGGTGGTCTATCGAGGATAATTGACGTATAGAGTTAGACCCCACCACCGCGTTGGCAGCAGGGGACGCCTGAGGGATGTTTAGAATGTTAGTAACAGCGCTAGTACTGATGGTAGGGTGAAGAGGTACAGGACGTTGCTGGGATGGTGATGTTTGATGTTGCCCTTCACCGCTCCCCAGGTTGCAGTAAGAAGCTGATGTGCAAGGCGTGGCTGGCGACTGTGCTACTTTAGCCTGGCCACCCGCTACCTCTTGGTGTACCAGGCTGTTATTGGAATTTACAGAGTTGACAGAGTTAGGTCTAGGGGTAGAGGGAGACGTGGAATGTGTCGGGGATGGGTTCGGGGAGAGAGATGTTAGCTGCCTTGGCGGTCCTTGCACCGCACACACCTCCGCTAGATGAACACTGCTAGATGTCGCCCCTGATACTCCTGTCGCAGACCCAGCTACCCCAGTCTTCTCCTGTGACTTATCACCGACGACAGAAGCCAAGAGTCCAATTTGCTTTTGGCTATTGGCCATAGTTACTACTGAAGAAACTTGGGCCTGGACTGATGTTATAGTTGTGACGGATTTGGTGGTGATGGTAGGTGCGCTTGTTGCAGTGACTGGGGTCGTGCTTGGTAAATCCTTGGGTATCTGTCGGTTCAAGGGGTGCCTCATTCACACATTTTTACAATTCAGATGGTTTTTTGTTTTTGTATAGGTACTAAATGTTCAAGTTATCAAACAATATACATACACGTTGCAATCATAGTTAACCTAATACTTATAGTTAACGCATTTACAGTAGAACCTCGTTTATCCGGCCTTCGATCAACCGAGTCTCCGCAGTATCCGAGGCAGCGGACTTCCGAGCACTCCGCATTGATCGAGTTGTGTGCTCAGATAATACGGAAAAACTCGGATGAAACGGATGGAGCCGCTATGCCTATGGTGTGCGCGCGAGATATTTTGTGATTGCTACTTTGTTGCTTATCAATATGTAAATACTTTTGTGATTAGATTTCATTCTACCATTTCAAATATATAAAAAATGATTGAAATTTTCGAACTTTTTAGTTCTTTCGTGTTATCCGAGGTGCCTCCTCCTCCCCACATTACCTCGGATAAGCGAGGTTCTACTGTATCGATATTCAATACAAGATTGTATACATATTTAATCGAGTGCCAACTCTCTCAAGCGGACGAGCATTAGTGCTCACAGAAAATGGTAAAGGAAATGAGAATTACTTAGCGAAAATGGCCTTGAAATGCATTCAGCCCTTACAAGACTGTAAACAGTTTATTGTGTTGAAGTACCAGTTTAGGGAAGCTATTTCAATTTGTTTCAGATTCTTTGGCTCAAGTGTGTGAGTACGTAATTCAGCGTGTTGACCTATGAAGAAATCGCTACAGATTTCTGATTATCAAATGTTTTTATTATACACCCGTTCATATTTTTTACAAATACAGTTAGGATGTAGTTCACGATTTAGCGCATTTTTTATCATTTTTGTACGTGATCAAAAATGAGGAGCGCCCTGTAAACGTAAGGGCAGAGTAGAAAAGATTTCTCAATATTCATTTAAATGACATGAAAAATAATACTTTGCGTTTCCTACTGTTCGAACTATTCTCAGCTGACCTATCAAACTTTGTGGGGACATGGACATTAGGGTGTCCGTTATTTCCAAAAAAATTTATTTCATTTTTTTGACGCCCCCTAAATCTTAAGTTTATATCCTAGAACTAAAATTCAGATACAAAAAAAAATTTCACAATTCCTTTGAACCGTGCCAAAAACACATTACCTCTGCCGTTCATTTAAGGCCCATATCTAGTCGCCCACCTCCTTTCTGACGAAATGTGTCACATTTCGATTATTATCTGAGCCCAGGCGTCGAAAACGCAACAAAGGCCAACGTCGCGCGAATTCTATTTCAATTCCGAACACATACGTCCGAAAAAATGTTCGTTTAATGCGAAAATAGAGCCTACAGATGGTTTTTACATTATTCGAATGTTTACGAATTCGATTTCCGCGCCAAATAATATAAAAACCATCTGTAGGCACTATTTTCGCATTAAACAAACATTTTTTGGACGTGTGCATTCGGAATTGGAATAGAATTCGCGCGACGTTGGCCTTTTTTGCGTTTTCGACGGCTGCGCTCGAATAATAATCGAAATATGACACATTTCGTCAAAAAGGAAGTGGGCGACTAGGGATGGGCCTAACTGAATGTGATAGGCGAAGGTCAATAAAGTAGAAGGTGTTTTTATCAAAAATTTTGGTTTTACTCGGCATTTCGCGACAAAGGCGCAGAATGGATTTTCGCACAGGCATTCGACGTATTACATGGTGAAGTATTGCTGTAGATGAATAAACGTATTGAAATCGAAAAATAGTTTGTTTTTGTAAATTGCGATCTGTAAAATATGGTGAAAAAAATGGCCGTTCGGGGCTCGATTCTCATATGCTGACCTTATTGTTCAAGTTCGCGTGGTATCCAGCTCTGGAATACAGTTCTGCGTCAATTCTATGATATCGCACAGAGCGAACTATAAGTTTATTTATGAGTATTCCGTGAAAATGAAAGCGTGAGCAGTAACCCTGCATTTCGTCGACTTCGACCGTGTCAAAGTGGTTCTTGACAGTTACGTACATATCTCCATATACCTATCCCTCGCCAGGTAGTGCGCGCGTCTGCGGCCTAGCAGACGCGACTGCCCAGGGGTCTTTAGGTCTGCAGCAATGTGAATGTACCCACATGGCGGCGCGTGCCCCAACAGTCAACTGTCAGTGATAGAGACACGTGGAATGCCCAATTATTTCGAAATGGTTATTGAAAACTTAAATACGAATATATGAAATACAATTGTGGTACAGATTACGTTATTCATTGCTGCAGACCTAAAGATCCCGCATGTAATACTTCGAGCGATGTCGGCCCTGGGCAGTCGTATCTGCTAGACCGCAGATGCGCGCGCTACCTGGCAAGGAATATATATATATATACCGTGACAATCACGTGAAACCGAATGGATCCATGCTACCGGACAGTGAATATTGGCGAATATGACGTCATTTTAGCGGGCCAACCATTCGTTGCGCTGAACAATCCCTAGGGTGATTTTGGCGCGCGGTCGATGCAACTCGGCAGCCATTGTTGATAGAAGCCGGCTGACTGTCAATACATCGCGGAAGGTAGACATGTGGGGTTATGTTCGTTTATTTTAAGCAAATGATTAATAAGGTGAATAAAAACTACGTGAATAAGCTATGAATATTTATCAAAAATCTATTAATTAGTTTTGGATGATATCTTAATACAATCAAGGAATTGGTTGTTCTCGATGAACTCTTTGATTCTAATCAATTTGCAGTTATAGCTTAAGTTAATTCGTTGATTGTACCATGATATTATTTAAAACTGATTGATCGATTTTTGATAAATATCGATAACTTATTCACGTAGGTTTTACTCACTTCATTTATCATTTGCTTAAAATAAGCGAACATAACCCCACATGTCTACCTTCCGCGATGTATTGACAGTCAGCCGGTTTCCAACAACAATGTCCAACAATGGCTGCCGAGTTTCATCGATCGCACGCCAAAATCACCCTAGGGGTTTTCAGTGCAACGAGTGGTTAACCTGCTAAAAATACGAAATATTCGCTTTTCGGTAGCATGGATCCATTCGGTTTCACGTGATTGTCCCGGTATATGTACGTAACTGTCAAGAACCGCTTTGACACGGTCGAAGTCGACGAGATGCAGGGTTACTGCTCACGCTTTCATTTTCACGGAATACTCATAAATAAACATATCGTTCGCTCTGTGCGATATCATAGAATTGATGCAGAACTGTATTTCAGAGCTGGATACCACGCGAACTTGAACAATAAGGTCAGCACATGAGAGTCGAGCCCCGAACGGCCATTTTTTTACCCTATTTTACAGATCGCAATTCACAAAAACAAAGTATTATTCGATTCCAATACGTTTATTCATCTACGGCAATACTTCACCATGTAATACGTCGAATGCCTGTCCGAAAATCCATTCTGTGCCTTTGTCGCGAAATGCCGAGTAAAACAAAAAATTTTGATAAAAACACCCTCTACTATATTGACCTCCGCCTATCACATCCCGTTAAGAGGAGAGATCGATATAGATTTAAAAAAAAAAATTAGTACGTGGTACTTGCAGGCCAGGTATGGGTATATCAAAAAATATTAACTCATGTCTGCACGTGATTTGTTCTATATTTATTGGTACAACAGCCCACCAAATACCACTTCCTAAATTTTTTCTTTCTCCAACTGTTTTCTTCTAAACTGTCAAAAGCCAATCGAGTGAGCAAGCACAACGAGCACAACGCTATTCAATTTGCTGCCTTTCTGTTGTAAACCTTGATTAGACAAAAGACATATATTTGGCAATTATATCTGACTTCAATCCTTTTGTAAGTAGACATTTTTATAGTACCACTTTTGTTGAGGACGAATTTTTGTTGGTAGACTTCTTTGTGGGTAGTGTCCACAGTATTGTACTTGGCGAAAGGTTTTTGTACCAGAGGTGCTGTTTTGGAATGATATCCACTACTTTTTGTGAAATTTTGCTTGACTACCTAAGAATTGCGCTCACTTGCTACCCTCACTCAATTGGGTCTTCCTAAATCCTCGCTCGCTAGACCCGCTCGGTTGTCAGCATTTTGCCA
The DNA here is from genome assembly GCA_963978835.1 of Tenthredo scrophulariae. NCBI lineage: Eukaryota > Metazoa > Arthropoda > Insecta > Hymenoptera > Tenthredinidae > Tenthredo > Tenthredo scrophulariae. Next base: position 10,585,088 of record OZ022232.1, read on the forward strand.
ATTGTTTTTATGATTGTCTCGAAGCATGTTACGGTATAGTATTTTGTAGCATCTTTATCCCTCGATAAGCAGTACAATAGAACCTTGATTATCCGAACCAATTGGGACTGGGTCTAGTTTGGATAATCGAACAGTAATGTTAGGTGACACGATGTTCAGCGCTGGAAAATATTCAAGAAATATGTAACACATATACAGTAGAACCTCGATTATCCGAATCAGGTGGGGCCGAGCCTAGTTCGGATTAGGTAACGTTTGGATAATGGAACAGTAATATTGAATTAAACGATGTGACATAGTAAAAAAATATTCCAAACATAGCTGAACACCAAGGTCTAATAAAAATTACGTGTGAATATGCGAGCCAATTACCCTTGGTTTTCATGCATGCGTTGCCGCGCGGGAAAACGTGTGCGGCAACGCGTTCGGCCAATCAGTAGCGCGGCGGTGCGATTTTGATTAGTTGAATGAGGCAACGCGTGCATGAGAATCAAGGGTGATGCCGTGACAGGCGATACAAACTTGTGCATGTTTGAACACAGACTTTGCTCACGACATTGTACCGCGCAATTCTGAGATTCAAAAATTCGAAAAACGGAAAGTCCAGATAAAGCAAATCGTAGTCCGGATAATAGAAGTGCGGATTAAATAAATCATGGTTCGGATAACAGAGGGTTCGGATAACGGAGGATCGGATAATCGAGGTTCTACTGTAACATCGAACGAATTCGTATTTCCAGATACGGAATTTGCCACACTCTGGCTAAATGCTCGCATGGCTGGGTTACCCGCACCGCCGAATATTGAAAATGATTGGGCAGATCTCTCGAATGACACCTCTCAGGAAGAGAATATAGATGCCCCTCAAGAATTGGTTGACCCTCGAGAATCAGTCAATTCACAAGAATCAGTTAAGGATATTGATGGTATGCTGGTGATAATATTGCTTGTATGAGTGAATACGTTTCGAAACGCACTTTCCATGTACACCACATTTTGATTTCAAAATAGGTACTTATAAGTGGACGCAGTCAGCTTGCTTACTCTTTTTCGCAACATACCTATATAGAGCTGGAGAGATTTTTCCACACGGGTAAATCATCCGTGAAGCTATGTTGGACCAAGATCGCAAATGTGATGAATGAGAAAAGTTAACCCATTACTTAGGACAAATACGCTATCAACTTCAACTCAATGGAGCGGACGTACAAAGCAATCAAAGACAGTAATAAAAAATCGGGATCCAAAGCCCGTGAATGGACACATTTTGAAGTAAAATTGTTTGAACTTCAGTACTTTTATTCAGGGTTGTTACAAACCTGGAATACCAGGAAAAGTTATAAATCCTCAAATCACTATAAAGGGCGGAAAATCTGATTAGCTGAAATAGTTTTAAAAAATTCTAAAGTTGGAGTTGTAACAATCCTATTCATTACTTTGCTACAACTTTACCGAAAAATAATTCGTTACTCTGCATTTTTTCAGGCATGTGATGAAATCTTTGGAAATAAACCATGGGTTGAGCCGATAGCTACAGCCAATAGTTCTAAGTCCTTCAACAACGAAATGAAAGAAAATATTTTAGTTTCTGGAACCTGTAGGTAATGTTAGAATCATGCTCGATTCAGTAAAAATATACCGAATTGTGGTACTAATAGTTGATATTATTTCAGCTGCGAAGAAGGCCAAGCTGGAGCTGACCGCGCCAAAATATTTTGACCAGTCCATGGTGTCAAAGGAACGTGCTAGCGAGGTAAAAAGACAGCAACATGAGACTAAGCTCCAGCGCTTAGACAAAATGACGACCTGTTAGAGAAGCTGACAGCTTGTCAGGCTGGACCACCTGGACCGAGCAAAGTCTTGAAAAATGAGCAAATAAATAACCTTCAGCTTGCATGAACGGTTCAGTGCCTTTGTATTCCAAACCCACATTGTTGATAAGTCTCGTTTTAACCACAGTAAGCCATTTTAAATGAGCTTTACGACACCATAGGGTCGGCTACTCTGGCACTGAAACCTTCAAACGTTCAATTAAAAGTCTCGCTGCTTGATTATCTACTGTTACACCAAATATAGTGTTAAGTTCATACGCAGTTGCTATCTAGTAAGGCAGTCATAGGTATTGCAAAGAAATATGTGATACATCGAATATAATTCTTTATGCCCGGTTGCAGGAACGTAGTTTATCCTCGGCATGAAGTTATCCCTTGGATAAATGCATTTCTGGGATATCTCGCTCCAAAATAATTGATAGCGAATGTCATTGTTCGGTTTTATCCTGGGCATGAAGTTATCCCTCCGGCAGCACATCTGCGCTATGTTCGCGCGTTTCACAATTTCCGCACGGAATTGATAATTCAAAATCGCCATTGCAATGTTTTCTTAACTTTAGTGAAATTCGGGCAATGATATTTATTGGCCAATACCTTTTTCCCAGCCATTTTATTATTTATTGATAATTGCAATTGCAACAGCGATTTGAAATTATCAGATCTGCGCGGCAATTGTGGAACGCGTGAACATAGGCGCAGATGTGCTGCCAAGGGATAACTTCATGCCCAGGATAAAACCGAACAATGACATTCGCTATCAATTATTTTGCAGCGAGATATCCCAGGAATGAATTTATTCGAGAGATAACTTTATGCCAAGGATAAACGACGTTCGTGGAACCGGGCATAAGTGTATTAGCTGCCAGTTACTGTATGAAAATATGTGATACACATAATTATAGACCTCTAAGTTTATAGGCAGACTGTGCTCTTTTAAGGCGTCAGTCACTAAGAATAAGATAATTTGAAGTTATATTCAAAGTTCGAGTTTCTAGTTCCTATTTTCCGTTATTGTTATTTGTCTATCTTACCTTTTGAGGTAATAATTATTATAATCACCATTAAGGCATCGGTGCTAGTCGCTAAAGAAACAAATCGTTAGCCAACTACTATGTAGACCTATTTTAAGCACGTGAGGCAATATGTGAGACAATTATATGTGTCTAGTTAGCAGCATGGAGGAGGGTTGATGAAATAAAATGTTCATGGTAATTTTTTTGAAATTTATTACGGAAAAACCTACCTGTAGTGCACATTATATCTATAAAATGTGTATAACATATTGATACCCATGTTATTCTGCAGACCCTAATGAATATTTAATCTAGAAAACTTGAACAATCTTCAACAGCTTTACATTATAGAGAGATTCTGTAACTAGCTCTGATTTGAAAATTCTCCGGTAGATATCCAGTATATTCCAGTAACATCAGCAGCAGAATATGCTGTCACCCGAGAATTCATATCTCTGCCATCATAGGTACGTAGCTACGATATGCAACCTTTTTAGAAGAGCTTCTTGCCTTTCTATTCTTGGTCCATGGTGAGGTGGAATGGGGTCATCATCGTTGATGACAAGAATCGGTACGTCCAAGAGATCACTTTATAAAATACAAATATTGTGGAGGGTACGGCAAGCCAGAATATAATTTGGAATTAAATCTGTTCGAGTCACGGGCAAGTGATCAAGTAGACTGCGAAATCTTCCTTTGAGTGACCCTAAAGATCTCTCAACTACCATCCTTGTTGACGAATGGCAATAATTGTAATTTTTTTGGCGTCGAGATAACTGTCCATTGTCTTTGGAGGGCACCATCATATATCTGTTAAGAGCATAGGCAGCATCACCAATCAGATGTGTATCTCCTGGGAATTTTTGTTCATCATAAAAGTCTTCTAGCCCAGATAATCGAAATACTCACATATCGTGTACTGATCCTACTTGGCTAGTATACGCGTGAATGAAGAGCACTTTGGAGTCGCAAACAACCTATCACGAAATTCCTGTGACATTCATTGCCAAATTTTCAATAGGATGTTAGTAAATATAGTCCATATAAACAAATGAGTAATAAACACATACATATACCTTAGGGTGAATCGAAAATTTAAAAATCTGTTGACTACCCTCAAAAATCAAACATATCGCTGAAATAAAGGTCTCCGTACCACGGTTCGATTTTTTTACAATATATAGGGGGCGCGCGGGACGTTTAAAAATGCCATCTTTAGCGTTAAATTCACTTTATCACTGTGATCCGGAAACAGATCATTCAAAAAATTCGGATTTTTTTATATAAGGTGCCCAGATATGTACCCTTTCGAACCTATATTCACGGAACATCAACAAATAATTCATATCTTCGAAAAAACTCTCTGAAAATCAGTATTTTCACTATTTTAATCAATAAAACATGAAAATTTCCAAAATGAAGATTTATTTTTCAGAAATTTTTGCATTGTAAGCAATACTGATACCGGGTTTTACAAGAACAAAACGATTGGCCGATATACAAAAACGTTTTAGAACAAAAAAAAATCAATATTTAATGATAATTAGTTTAAAAATAGTGGAAATATTAATTTTCAGAGATTTCTTTCGAAGATATGAACCATTTGTTAATGTTCCGTGAATATGGGTTCAAAAAAGTACATATCTGGGCACTTTATATGAAAGAAATCACAATTTTTTGAATGATCTGTTTCCGTTTATCAGTGATAAAGTGAGTTTAACGCTAAAAATGGCATTTTTGAACGTCCCGCGCGCCTCCTATATACTGTCAAAAAAACGAATCGTTATACGGAAACCTTAATTACAGCGATATCTTCAATTTTTGAGGGTAGCCAACAGTTCTTAAAATTTTCGATTCACCCTAATATACCTGCAATTGCATCGAATGAAAGCCCTTGCGATTAACATATGCCTCAGGGTTAAGTGCAGATGCAGCGATTTTTATATGAGTACTATGGCGCTATGTTAACGCCCAAAAATCCAGAATCGCTGCCAGCTATGGTCCGAACTGCCACGAGTAGTTGTTTTTATGGATCTTTGGTCACCCTATCTATACCACGTCCATTATTCTCTTGACCACTCCGTCTCATTATGCGAGGTGCAATCATTTGCAAGACAATTTCAAACGTGGTGCAATTCATCCTATTAGCATGAATTATTTTCCTATACAGAGCGATTCTGTGGAAAGTAACGCGCCCAAGAGGTAGGTGAACGGGGAACGCTTGCATTGAGCAGCTCAGACATCGACGATTGGGTTTTATTTCCCACGTAATAAAAAAAACCCAATCGTCAATGTTTGATCTGCTCAATGCAGGCGATTCCCGTTTGCCCACCTTCTAGGCGCGTTGCTTTCCACAGAATCGCTCTGTATATGTGCATTTTGCATACTACTTGTAGCTGTCAAACATGAATTCGTAATCTCCACCTACCTGAAATTCATTTTGAACTCTACAGCATTATACCAGGTCACGTTTTCGACGTGAAGTTGATTGCGCGGCCTTGCAATTTGTGGACCGCGTGTCCAGTGCTGCAAAATTATAATAGCTAGACCGTCATACTCGTCAGATGAGGAATCTGACGTATCGAGACTAGCAATCGCGTCATTAATTATCAATGATAATCCGATTAGTGCGTCCATGTTCAACTTCAAAAAACAACTTCAAATCCGTGAAACACAGCACCAAAGCCGTTCCGTTATTCGGCAGCGAAGGCAAGTATGGGCGGGGGGTTTGTAACTAGACATAGCACTGTCGTGAATTCGGTACGCTCGGCAGCGAGAAACTGCAGCGTCTGCACTGTTAGCACTACTGGCAGCTGATTTCGGAACGCACCCTAGATAGGACCGAATTTTGTCAGGCCACAGGACTATTCTACCGAGAGCTTACGTGAAGAGCTCGTTTTCCAAGCGCGCAGGCGCTGATTTATTCGTATATCGTTGGCCGGCAGAATCGCGCTAGCAACTGCACCAACTTTTCAGTAATATCCCTAGTTCTGTTCTGAAATTGGCGGCCCTCGTAATATTCGAATTAATCCGCGCCTGCGCGCTTGGAACTAGCTCTCTCCACATAACCCCTTCATATACCAACATTATAGCAGAACATTAACAGTTTCTTGATTTCAATAGTTATTTTTTTTTTTTCATTATGGTGAAAATGTCAGCAATGTGGAGGACATTAGGGGCGCTCTCTATCAACAAATGGAATTAAAATTATTAAAATTATCAGCTCTCTAGATTTTTATTTTATTAAGGTGTCCAACATTAGTCCTGCCAGCTCGGACAAAATTGGGTATCGTGGGGGGCAGGAGTGAACAGCCCCTGCTAGTGTGTCGAATGGTCCTTGTTTAATGACGCATGTGTAGTAAGCGTCTGTCGGCCGCGGTCGCTACGAAGATTAACGCGTTGTGGTATCAAGTTGATTCAGATCATTGATAGGTTAAATCAATTGAATTAAGTAATTAAAAATAAATACCACACGAATCAACGTATACCGAGCATATTCGTGGAAGCGCATTATGCCTGATTGCCGAAGATACCCGAATCGCAACGTACGCTAGAAATACACAATAAAACATACATTCTACAGCTTCTATTATTCGGAGGCTTGACAACGAACTGTTTGCTGCTATCTTTATGTACGTTCGGGTATCTTCGGCAATCAGGCATAGTGCACCTCCACGAATATTCACGGACGCAGCTTTCTATGCATTTACGCATAGCTATGTATCAGCTGCGCAGCCGTTTGATATTAGCTGCGACGGATGTGCCGCTGAATCTCTGCATTAACGAACGAGTTTCGGGGGGGGGGGGGGGGGGGGGGGTAATGCTCGATTTGTTACCGGCCTGTCTATTTTCTCGAATATCTCCGAAACGGGGCTATCAATCGACTTGTCCTTTCAGCAGCCGATGTTTGACGAGTAATGAGTTCGAACTGGTACGTTTTATCGGATGAAATCGGTTTTTTTTTTTTTTTTTCGATCGAAAAGTTAACTCAAAACTCGGGTTCAAGCTTGCGCGCATTTTTCGTGGCTAATCGAACAAGGCAGTGGAACAAAGTCAATTAGAAATTTTCATCCTTTAAAATTGAGCAGAAAAAAAATCAAACTTTTTAAACTTCAAAATTTGAACAATTAATTCAACGTCATGAAAAAAAAATCAATTCAACGTCATTATTTTCATTATCTTCTTCTGAATCTGATGACGGTTGACGAAGAACTATAAATGATCGCATCGATCAATGGCAGAATCAAATTTCGATTCATAGCCTTAAATTAATTCTTCTCCTTTCAAATGACCACGCTAGAACGATGCTCGACTTCCAAAATTTTGTCATTCGATTTCGATTCCTCCCGCGTAATGCCTATAGCTGCAGCTGCAGTCGCAGTTTTGTGTTCGGACACTTTGTCCAGTTTTAGGCGCAGATGGCAGCAGTTTAAAACGAAGCGGATGCCATGGTACCCATATCGTTTCCACTTAGTTACAACCAACTCGGCACACTCCAGGTTTTTGTCTGTTTATTGCAGGCTGGCCATCCACTTGCCTCTTTTATTTTTTCAAATCGATGTCTTCCGAAAGCAAATCAATTCAACCAGAGAAAAAAATGCAGATGGCCGGCCTGCAATAAACAGACGAAAAACCTGGAGTGTGCCGAGTTGGCTGTGACTGAGTGGAAACTATAGCCGAATCCTCTCTGTTGTATATAAAAGACCTGCTAGGTTGAAGCCTTTGTCACTTCAATGTTGCCAGATCAGGGTTTTCCCCCATAGATTTCGGGTTTTTTTTTCGTCGCGTTAAGGGGCAAATAGCGAAAAAAATTATTTAAGGTTTTTTCTAGAGGTTTCCGCGGGTCCATTCGGAAACTATTCTTTTTTTTTCTCGGGTTCGTCGACTTTTCAACCAATGCACACTCAGAGAGAAGATTTGTTGAAACAAATGATATCATTTGACTGAGCAAAATTTGGCGATCAAATACGGCGAAGTGATTGTTTTTTCAAATCAACAAAATAGTCTTTGATCCAAAGAAGTAGAGTTTGGGGAAACAAGCGATAGATCCAAATTGAACGAAATTTATTCCAACCAAATCAGAAATACTTGTCCCAACTAATTATTCCACAAAATATATTGGATTGGTTCAAAAAATCCTTTTTCTGCGTGCACAATAGAAAAACGACTATAATCACTGTGTAACAAGCATTAGGGTAGGCTAATACATGTACGGACATTTATATATGAACAGATTTTTTTTGGGGGAATGAATATTATGTATTTAACAGCCTTCATTGCCACATAAAACTAGTAAAATATGTTATATGTGTTAATATGTAGCCACATAGAGACTAGAATCGTTCATAGACGTTATTGCGATACAAAGAGAACGGGAGAGGGGGGGGGGTTAGAGTTTTTTTTAGGGGGACATAAATTCAGTCTAGGGGTACGACGCGCGGACCGTCTTGTAACACTGTGTCACTTATCAATTAATTCATGTTGTAGACCAGGGCTCGGCACGGACGAGCTCTCGGAGCCAGCCTGGCTCTAAAAGTCAATTAATACAACCGCAAAGCCCTTCGGCCTACCTGAAAACGGTCGCTTGTCCTTATTGTAAAGTTCGATGGTAGGGGCAGCGTTCGGGGGAAATAAAAGGAACTAAGGGGTGTGCGGTCTATTTGGGACGGCAAAAACTGCGTCCGACCGTCCGAGTCTTTTCATACCTGCATATCCCCACCCATTCCTGCCGAAATCCAAGTAATGGCGTAAAAGGTTTAGTAACGGTAAAAGAGTTTAGTGGAGTTACAGTGTTGGCTCCTTGGCCTAATGAATGTGCCGACTCCTCAGAGTATATAGACAAGGAGGGAGCCTTCTGGCTGTAAAGCGTGAAGACGAAGATGGGAACAGTAACGTGATAACCTTTCTCTCTCTGAGCCAAGAGCGTAGCGTGAGAAATTCAGTGCCCGCGTCGGTAATGAAAATGGAATTCAGAATTTGTATCGTATTTTCAAAGACTATATATTACCTTTATATAGTGTAATATTATGACACATTATATTACATTATATTAATGAATAATATGATACTAAATTTTAATACGTTCAAAATTAACTCGTTACAATTTTAAGTTTACAGCACACGGGCACAGGGCTTGTGCTGGGTACCGTACCGCTAGGCACAGTTCTGTTGTGGTCACGTGACTAGTTCAAATCGACCAATCACATTTTGCCAGAGAGAGGTTATCACGTTACTATGTCTATCCTTCCTGCGCTTGCCACTTATGGAACAAGATAGGACTGGCTCCCTACTTGTCTATACGTATGCTCTAAGGCCGACCCCTGTTGTAGACTAAATTTCATGCGATTTAACCTCAAAATTGCGCGCTTCATCATTTCATGAGGGATTGTTACAATTTCGCGCTTCACTTCGAATGTAAATTTCACGATATTGAGTGTAGAGGAAGCATAAAAGAGAAAATAATATCAAATTGGCAAAATGTTAATAAATTTGCGTGTACGAATATGAACATCAGAATTGGCAGCTCTGTGATCTGTCTTGGGAGTCCGTGGTCTTGGGCAATCGATTCTCGATCTTACGTTAACAGCGTGGACAAAAGTGCCACCTGGCAACTGATGTCAAGTACTTATATCTCTGCTGTCTAATGGTGGCCACTTTTTCCTCATTTTCGTCCGCATAGCTTTAGTGCACTGTAAGATCTGGCCAGTGTTACCAGCTTAGACCAGGATGGACCGCGCATTGAGGTGGTGGGGGTACTGCCAAGTAAAGCGACAAAGATAGCATTGGCGATGTATACAGGGTGTTCCAGATTGAGCGCAACAAATTTCGTGGGCAGATTACTCGTCAAATTCTGAAACGAAAAGTCCTCTGCCAGAAATTCCTGTGACCGGCGGTTACCCAGTTAGAGAGCATCCAAGTTGACCTATCACAGAGCTTATACAGTAGAAAGTCAGTGCCGGGTCACGAACGCTAATAATGCTGTGCCCGTGACTAGAATGTTCCGTTCGTTCACTAGAGTTGTTTATCCAATTTTTCGGTCGTCTAGGTGTTTCCCTTCGTAGTTTTCGTCATCCGGGTTATTCCTCCATAGTCTCCGTCGCCCAGGTATCCCTGTTTATAGTTTTCGTCATCCAAGTATTCATTTTCATAGTTTTCGTCGTCCAGGTATCCATTTTTATAGTTTCCGTCGTCCAGGTTTCCATTTTCATAGTATTCGTCGTCCAGGTATCCCTCTTCATAGCTTTTGTCGTAATTATCGGGTTCCAAGTCTTTTCCTCCATAGTTTTTGTCCTCCAAGTATCCGTCATCATATTTTTCGTCGTCCAGGTATCTCTCTTCATAGTTTCCGTCGTCCAGGTATTCCTTCAAATGGTTTTCGTTGTCCAGGTATCCGTCATAGTCTTCTTCGTCAAGGTATGCGTCATCATATTTTTCGTCATCCTGGTATCCCACTTCATAGCTTTTGTCGTACTTCTCGCGTTCTAAGTCTCTTCTTCCATAGTTTTTGTCGTCCAGGTATCCCTCTTCATAGTCTTCATCATCAAGGTATTCGTCATCATATTTTATATACCTGGACGACGAAAAGTATGATGACGGATACCTAGACGACGGAAACTATAAAAAAGAATACCTGGACGATGAAAACTATGAAGAGGGATACCTGGATGACGAAAAATATGATGACGGATACTTGGAGGACAAAAACTATGGGAGAAAAGACTTGGAACGGGATAATTACGACAAAAGCTATGAAGAGGAATACCTGGACGACGAAAAATATGATGACGGATACTTGGAGGACAAAAACTATGGAAGAAAAGACTTGGAACGGGATAATTACGACAAAGGCTATGAAGAGGGATACCTGGACGACGAAAAATATGATGACAGATACCTTGACGACGAAGACTTTGATGGCGGATACCTAGACGACGGAAACTATGAAAAGGAATACCTGGACGACGAAAACTATGAAGAGGAATATCTGGATGACGGAAACAATGACGACGAATACCTGGACGACGAAAACTATGAAAATGGATACCTGGACGACGGAAACTATGAAAATGGATACTTGGACGACGAAAACTATGAAAATGGATACTTGGATGACGAAAACTTTGAAGAGGGATACCTGGGCGATGGAGACTATGGAGGAATAACCCGCATGAGGAAAACTACGAAGGGAAACACCTAGACGACCGAAAAATTGGATCAACAACTCTAGTGAACGAACGGAACATTCTAGCCACGGGCACAGCATTAATAGCGTTCGTGACCCGGCACTGACTTTCTATAATCTTTCTATATCTTCTGTAAAAGCTCTGTGATAGGTCAACTTGGATACTCTCTAGCTGGGTAACCGTCGGTCACAGGAATTTCTGGCAGAGGACTTTTCGTTCTAGAATTTAACGAGGAATCTGCCCACGAAATTTGTTGCGCTCAATCTGGAACACCCTGTATAGACACATGGATATGTCCCATTCGTACTAACACTTGAAATCGAGTAGGCTTAGTTATGATCGAAGAGTTATGCCACAAAGGCTATGGGGCACATAAACGCGGCAACGCAGCAACACGACTTGGCAACGTTTACTCCACTAGTCGAGCACAGTTTCCTTGTCCTACGAATGCTCGAGTATTGGCCGTCCTTTTTCCGTTACTCGGCGGCAGTCCTCTCAATGCTTTAGCATAGGCAATGCGCGGTCCATCCTGTATAGTCTAAGGTTACCAGCCCGTACCGTATAGGTGAAAGCACACATAAGTCCATAAACCATAAGCAGAAAACACAAGCCATAGCGCATGCGCATCACTTCGCTTTTACTGCAGATCCTATATCTATATCTATGGCTATGCAGTCTGCTTATGGCTTATGGACTTCCGTGTGCTTCCACCTTAAGGGTGCCGTCCCATGTAGAGCCGGACCGCCGGAATCCGGAATGACGGAACGGAACGCAGCCGCAATCTAGTGGATTTACCATTACATTTCGTCTGCGTTCCGTTCTGTCATTACGGATTCCGGCGACCGGCCCTACGTATGGGACAGCTCCCTATCCGAGCAGAACAGAAAGGCTTGCGAAAGTCTTGCATATACCTTGAAAAACCCTTGAAACGGCTTGAAAACCTTGGCGCAAGTCTCGAATAGGCTTGCCAACGCTTGGCTTTTAAACCAAGAGTCTTGCAAGCCCTTGGGAAAAGCTTGGCTTTTACTTTGGCGAACACTTGATCCGAACGTTCGGCAATACTTTGGGCCGAAAAACCCTTGCACAAGTCTTGTGATAAGCTTGCCAATGCCCTGCTTTCGAACAAAGAGTTCAGCAAGCCTTGGGAATAGGTTGGCCGTGGCCTTGGTGAACACTCGATCTGAACGCTTGGCAACATCTTGAGTCAAAAAACCCTTCGCAAGTCTTGAGATGGACGTGCCCACGCTTGGCTTTCAAACCAAGAGTTTTGCAAGCCCTTGGGGAATGGTTGGCTTCTACTTTGGTGAACACTTGATCCGAACGCTTGGCAACACTTTAGGCCGAAAGACCCTTGCGTAATTTTTTTTTTTTTCTGCGATAACGAACAATTCTATTTGTTGTAAACAAATATATTGTTCAAACGTGGTTTTCAAGGCAAGAACCACGCGTGAAGTTTCAGGCAAAAATTTGAGCGTATACTTTGATCAATTCTCTACAAAACTGTCATGTTACAAACTGGAACTCCGATGGAAACTATGTGAAAACAATTTATTTATAAGCGACGGCGCGCGCCGTCGCTGAAAAACCTGGTTTGGTTTAAGCGTTAGATCGAGTGAGAGCTTGTGCACTGAGAGGGAATTAGCGCTGCTACTAGTCTTCGTGAGACGACTAGCAACACCGCACGTTCAGCGGAGTCAGTGAGTAACTGAGCGGAGTAGGCTGACAGAATGTGCGCGTACTCACTCTTCCTCGCGTAGAGAGGAGTGAGTCCACTTTACGGTTAGCCAGCAATCCTGTTTAGGCGAGTGAGACGGCATAGAGAGGAGTCATTCAACCGTGAGAGAGAGGACTACGAGTGGCGCTGTTTAGCGGAACGGCTGAACATGAAGTTACTGACTCCACCAATTCCCTTTCAGTGTGGAACTCTAGGAAGAAATTAAACTAAGAAGATATTCGCAATTCGGATGTTCACTTATGATATCTTAGTTCGGTGCATTGAAAAACGCGATTCTCGATCTTTTAGCGTTAGTTAACGCCGGTCGTTAACTTTAAGTAAGCGCCTTTTGTTAACGCCTGACTCTATCGATACCCGACGTTAACTTTACATCAAATATGAGCGTTAGCGCCTGCAACGGAATTCCGTAACTCGTTGTAAGAATAACGACATATTTCGTTATCGTTACGCCTATAAGAGTTGCGCCTTTTCCCTGGATCGTCATTGCATTCGGCGTAACGATAACGAAATCAGTCGCTACGCAGCATAACGACTTACAGAATCCCGTTGCTGGTCGCTTACTCCGTGGCTATCGCTAGGTAACGACCGATAACACTCCGAAGTTGATAACACATATACAGTGTTCTCATTGGTCTCGGTGATCGCATCAATGAATTTTTTATGTTCGTCAAGTGTGGCCGTGTCACTTATTTTGGTTAATATCAAAGTCTACGCGTCAAAAACACAAAAAGCAGCAACGTACTCCAAGTCTACATGCAATGCCGAAAATTTTGTTGTTCGCACAGCGATGGGGCTAAGGGATGTAAAGTAGAACGGTAGTAAAATTGTCGATTTCCGACAGATGTCTCTGCGCGTAAATCACCGCGCGGGTAAAGATATACATCATAGTCGCTGTTGCGTTAGCACACTTGGTACCAATTTTTCTTGGATACAGTTATACAAAATAACATCTAATCATTTAGATTCCACATGTTTCCTTTGATATAATAATACGAAATAACATATAATCAGTCAGATTTTACGTGGTACCAAGTGTGCCAACGCAAGAGCGGCGATGATATATCTTTACCCGCACGATGATTTACGCGTAGAGCTATCTGTCCGGCGTTTCGTTAGCCGAGGACCGTCTCGTGTTAACTTTCCGCGCCCGTGCTATCGGTTCACTTCCCCGCGAGTTCCCGTTCACCGCCGCTACCGCCTACATGCTTTGTTTTCGGGTGGCGAATACAAGGTCGCTAAGCAACTTGAACTTTTAATATCGACAATCAACAACTCAAGCAAAACTCGACTCTGTGATGACGCTAACTAGCAAATGGAATTACGGCCTCAGCCCGAAACGAATGGTTGGCGTTACCGCGGGCGCTAAAAACTCTCGTCGGTAGCGCCTGATCGGTAGGTAGCGTTATCACAGAGTCTGGATTCCTCGTCTTCAATTGTTGATCGTCAAAGCATATAGGCGGTAGCGGCGGTGAACGGGAACTCGCGGGGAAGTGAAACGATAGCACAGGCGCTTCAAGTTAACCACAGGCGCTATGTTAACGCCAAAAGATCCAGAATTCCGCTACAGCTGTCGGAAATCGACAACAATTTTACACTATTTACAATTCTACTACCGCTCTACTTTACATCGCTTGGCCCCATTGTTGCGCGAAATGACAAAATTTTCAGACAAAAATGTGCGGCATTGCATGTAGACTTGGGGTACGTTGCTGCTTTTTGTGTTTTTGACGCGTAGACTTTGATATTAACCAAAATAAGTGTATAACATAAAAGATTTATTTTGCTCAATTTCGACGAATCTAGCGTGCTGTGTCGAACCTATTCGTCCCTAATCATCAAATAAATGGATTATACTATATCATTTTTGATCATCGTTTTCGAGTTTTTTCGAATTTTTTTCGATCGGTAAAGGTAGGACTAGGACATGCTTTTAACGTAGTCGGTAGAGCGCGCGACTAGTAATATAAGCGAATGCGAGCATCCCTGCATCGAATCCTGGCCACAACAATAATGCGGCGTTTTTACTAATCTTGAAATTCTTACTTTTTATCATTGTGCGATTTTCTGCTATTAGTAGGTATTGATCAACGCATCATACATTGTAATTAATTTATTTTGGATATCTAAATTTATTTAATCTTTTCTCAACCATTGGCAACCTATTCAAAACCCTGGCCGCAACCTTTCTTAACCATTTGCAACCCATTCAAAACCCTTGCCGCAACCCTTTCTTAACCATTGGCGAAATCCTTTCTAAACCATTGGTAAAAGCTTTCTTTACAATATAGTAAGTCATCTTGAGAAACCCTTGTAGAAATCCTTGTAAAAACCCTTGATAGTCTTGTTTCAATTCGCAAGCGTTTTGAAGCAAGGGTTCGGCAACTGTTTGTACAAGCCTATTTCAAGGCGAAATTTTCCGCTTGGGTAATTATGAAATCATACCATAATTTAAGGTGCTTGCCTACGCAATTCCACCAGACCAGGGTTGCGATTCTGTAACTTTTCGCTAACTCGTTAACTCGCTAACTCGCTAACTTTTCGCTAACTCAGCGGAGACCGTTGATTGGCTGAGGAGCGACCAATGGTAGATCGTTACAGGTTGGTCAGACGGTGGCGCCGTGGGCTTTGCCGGCCGCCAGTCGTAACAAACGCGAGACGCACTTGCACTTGATACACATGCATTGATGCATATGTACCACATGTACCATAACAATAAATCGAGGAGATGAAAGAAAGAGATAGAACGAATAAATGAACCAAAATATTGGACTGCGGCGAAACTGCTTGTATGACATTATTAACTCAACTTTTGACTCATAGGCTATCGATCATTATGCATATACCTGTGTGATTCGTCGTGGAAATATTTGGCTAACTGTAACACAGGGAAAAGCATATACGGGACAAAAATTCATCATAGATAAAATCGTATTTACCCGCTTCGTATCTAGGGAGACGTTAAATATATTCAATTGGTGGGAGAAAATTATCATCGATATCCTACCAATCAAAAGTTGAGTTCACAATGTTATACAAGCAGTTTTACCGCAGTCCAGTATTTTAGTTCATTTATTCGTTCTACTTCTTTCTTTTCATCTACTCGATTTATCCTCGTGGTACATGTGGTACACATGCATCAATGCATGTATATCACGTGTAAGTGGGCCTCGCGTTTATAACGACTAGCTGCCGGCAAAGCGCACGGCGCCACCGTACGACAGACCCGTAACGATCTCCGATTGGACGCTCCTCAGCCAACCAACGGTCTTTGCTGAGTTAACGAAAAGTTAGCGAGTTAGCGAAAAGTTACAGAATCGCAACCCTGAGAACATTGGGAAAAAAGGTGTTATTAAATGGAAAGCTCTGCCTGGGCACCGAAATCAATGAAACAAAATACGTCGCACAATTCTATGTGCGACTCTGAACACGTACGGCACGAAAAATGTTTTTCTTACGTCAAAATAGAGAAGATATCCATGTAAAACGGTTTTGAAACCTTTTACAGAACAAGGGGATAATATGGCTTCATAAAGTTAGCCCCTCATCTACCCCGATTGCATTGATTCTTTTTTTAATCGTTTGTTAGTCGTTTGTAGGTGTTTGATATCGAAGTCCCGACATTCGATAGTAATCAATTAATTGATAAATAATAAAACAACTTCGCATTGGGAATTAAGTGATGTTGGCCCCTCATTAATCTTAATTATTATCGAATTTGATTTCTCAGGCCCGGAATCGTTTGTTGGTCGTTTGTAGGTGTTTGATATCGCTTTTCCAACGTTCGATAGTCAACCGATGATCCGGAAAGATTGAAACAAATTTTATGGTAGGGATTTCCCCTAGGGAATTTCCTCTGGACCCGTCAATCCCCTACACAGCTGGTCGGATTGGACCTGGGAAATTCCCCTTGGACCCGTTTCCTCTGCAACTTTTTCTATTAATTGAGCATGGACTGCGTATTCCCAACAGTGCCTGATTTGTCCTACTTTGCACCAATGAAATTTTATTGTCCAATTAAGTTTCACGTGATCTTGGACAAATACCTCGGGATACAAGCGCACGCCAAACAGTTGTAATTTTCGAATTATAAATTCAAATTATTCTCACATCCGAAATTTATAAAAATGAGACCGCGTAGCTTCACTTCTTCATGTACTTGCTACGCAAGCGCGAAATTAAAACTGTTTTTAAAATGGCGTGCGCTTTCATCCCTGGGTATTTGTCCAAGATCATGTGAAACTTTAGTGGACAATAAAATTTCATTGGTCTAAAGTAGGACAAATCAGGCAGTGTTGGGTGTCCATGCTCAATTAATAAAAAAAAGTTGCAGAGGAAGCGGGTCCAAGGGGAATTTCCCAGGTCCAATCCGACCTGCTGTATAGGGGATTGACGGGTCCAGAGGAAATTCCCTAGGGGAAATATCTACCATAAGATTTGTTTCAATCTTTTCGGATCATCGGTTGACTATCGAACGTTGGAGAAGCGATATCAAACACCTACAAACGACCAACAAACGATTCCGGGCCTGAGAAATCAAATTCGATAATAATTAGGATTAATGAGGGGCCAACATCACTTAATTCCCAATGCGAAGTTGTTTTATTAGTTATTAATTAATTGATTACTATCGAATGTCGGGACTTCGATATCAAACACCTACAAACGACTAACAAACGATTAAAAAAAGAATCAATTCAATCGGGGTAGATGAGGGGCTAACTTTATGGAGCTATATTATCCCCTTGTTCTGTCAAACGTTTCAAAACCGTTTGACATGGATATCTTCTTTATTTTTGCGTAAAAAAAACATTTTTTGGACCGTACGTGTTCGGAGTCGCACATAGAATTGCGCGACGTATTTTGTTTCATTGATTTTGGTGCCCAGGCAGAGATATTCCATTTAATAGCACCTTTTTTCCCAATGTTTTCAGGTCTGGTGGAATTACGTAGGCAAGCACCTTAAGGTGGGGTGGGGGGGTATACTCGATTTATTACCGGCCTGTCTATTTTCTCGAATATCTCCGAAACGGAGGTGCATCAATCGACTTGTCCTTTCGGCAGCCGAGGTTTGACGAATAATGAGTTCGAACTGGTACGTTTGATCGAATGAAATCGGGATTTTTTATTTTTTTTTGATCGAAAAGTGCTGGCGTGCCATTTATGTCGACTTATATCAAAGCCTACGCATCAAAAATGCAAAATCGGCCGCGGGAGCCCGATTCTATATGGAATTCCGAACACAACCATCCCAAAGCATCTTTGTTTTCGACAATGATGAAGGGGCCAGTTGTATTCTACGTTTTTGTGGTAATTTTCGCGATTGTCATGATGTTAGTTCTCCGAACGCCCGTGAGATGTCGTCGCCCGCACATTTTTAGATTATTAAGGCCAACGCGCACTACGCGAAAGCGAAGCGCGGCGAACGGAAGAAAACAGTGGTGCGTCGTCTATTTTTTGTAGTTTCTTATAAAAGTGTGCATGGTTTTCATTATAAAATACGCTGCACCACTGTTTTCTTCCGTTCGCCGCGCTTCGCTTCCGAGTAGTGCGCGTTGGCCTTTAGTCAGATTAGTCAGGCCGGTAACAAATGGAGTATACCGCCCCCTCAAATATTAGAGTCGCGAATAATAAATCAACGGTGGGATCGTCCGGTTTTGTAGTCGTAGCCTGCCCGGATTACCGACGCCCCAACCCCAACCGTCGGCGGTGCACGTCACAATACTAGCCTATATTTTCCATTCTAAAATAACTGTCATTTACCGCGCACATCGCAATGTCATTATTTTGATTGCATGTAGGGAAAAAAGTATCGTATGCCGTTCAGCAGAGAGGTGCGATTTCGATTAGGGTGGTGCTGCCCGAGCGAACCCTGATCAAAATCGCTTACCTCTGTCCCAAACAGCATAACGTACTGTTTTGGGAAATAACGGACACCGTAATGAACATTCAATGATTTGAATTTTTCGATATTCTGTATCGACGAGCCAAAAATTATGTTGAAAACATTGAAATTGTTTCACCGGCGTTTGGGTCTCGTACTTTGAGGAAGACTTTCAAAAAATATCGAAATGGGCGAAGCGTCTCTTGACCGACTTTGCATAGAAATCCTCACATACGTATGCGACGAATATGCGTCAACATAACCTCAATGAATTCTAGCAATAGCTCCAATGATTTTATATACAGTATAATTGTCTCTACCAGAGATCATATACTACAACGATCAATATGAAAGATTCATGTGTAATAGGTACTAGCGATTTGTGCAGCATATACGATGGATAGTGGTCATGTATGTATTTGAAAGTAAAATGTTACACTAGTTAAAATCCACGAGGAACATGAAGTATATTTTCCTGAAACAATCGTGATTTCGAAGATTTATGAGCACTTCAATGAAAAGAAAAGATCTACGTTGTATTGATTTCAAAAGATCATTCCCTATGTGAGCTCTGTACAGACATATCATGGATAATTATCCATATGTCGTGATTTCAACAGTTTCAGCCGTTTAATATTGACGTAAAGGAATCCTGGGAAAAACTACCAGCTTCTAAGCCCTATGAACACATTTCTCACTGTTGAAGAACCAAAAGTTTCCGAATACAATTAAACTTTCGTTAATTCTGAAGTTAAACCAAAGGAATGCAGTGATCACATCATACCTAAGTATGTGCGGCTTTCCACTCCAAATCAATACGACATAAACGGTTATTATGATTATTCGAAACTAATTAAGTAATCTCGTTTCTCGCTGTTCACAGCTTGAATAAATTTTGACTCACATTTCAGAGAGAATTGAACACAAAGGCTTTTTTTCTATACAGCGAATAAGACGCCCAAATTCATTCGAACATTATCATACACCGGATCAAACTGCAAGTTCACGCATTAATTTAGTTCAAATTGGTAATTCTTCGTGGATTGAAGGGTGGCACAGCAAAACGGTGTAAGTGCCACAAAATCGAAAATGTTTTTGTTTTTGTAATTCAAAAAAAATCCACACACTCGTCCTTGCAAAACGTGATGGCTGACAAAAATTTATCTGCGAAGTTATGAAAAGTTTGCGCGGCAAAACGGTGTGAGTACCCTCTTGTAAGGGCTGACCGTTGAGAAAAAAAAAAGGACCTCACCGATACGCTCTGCTTTATGCCTCCACACGCCAGACCTTACTATAACGATTCACTTCAATCAAGGTAATTGACTATACTTCTTTGCTGTTTTTTCATCGAATTTTCATGATTTTGTTAGCAAATTATGTTCATTTTGGCACTTACATCGTTTTCGATCCCTCCCTAGTCCGCCATTTTGTGCCTTAATATTGGGAAATTCTACGGATTCGAAAATCTACAATCGGATCTTATTCGTTAAGGTTCAAGCTTTCAATTCATATCTGGTTCGTAATTGGGTTTGTTTTTAATCGGCATCCATAGTCACGTAGAAAAGTTGGCATGAACCGTGGAGCTTCACTGGCACGGAATAAATTTATTTTGGTGAGTCATTTGCTCGGAGACGGATTGCTATATTAAATCGGGAACTGGACCATTTGAAAGTGCTTAAAAAATTCTGAAAAGTACTTTCTCTTTTTTTTTTTTTCAATAAATTAAACGAATTTTGGGGCAGTTTCTTTGCTCTCGTATAAAATCACGATGGTGGCACTTACACCGTTCTGCCGTGCCACCCTTCACTTCCACAAATCGGAATATCTACCAAATTTTTTCTTGACTTCTGACATTTCCTTACAACTCAATTTTTATGGTAGTCAGCTTCAAAGGGGTACGTGACCCAGGAGTATCAAAAAGAACAGTTTTTACTTCAAGTAAGATTACAATTAAAGCGCGCTAAGTTACTTGGTAAATACCGCCAATTCCGTTGCAGTTTCATATGAAACCAAGCCTATTTTTCTCAAAGCCCAGGGTGGCCATACTCCCTCAAGTTAGACATCCGAACTGTTTTTCTGGTGAAATTATTTTCAGGCAAGTAATAGAATTATGAAGAAACGAAACAATCCTAGATTGAACTCAGTGTTTTTAAGTGTTGGCACTATTTGATTTAACAAGATGATAACTCGAACAGTGTTACATTCGCGTTTGTCAAACTAATGTTGTAGACGTTCTTCGGCAAGAACAGAAAATGTCCTCGTCGTCTTCGTCTAAACGAATATTAAGCCAGTAAAGTGTGAAGCTTTCATTGTATTTCGCTATGCAGATAAGCTTATGAAAAATACCAGATATTAATAACAATGAATAGTACTAAATGGAGCATAACGTAACACAAAGGACTAGCTGTTAGTCTGACTTGTATGTTAGCACAAGACACCCGCGAAAATGGACAGAACTTACTGAAATAAGATTGAAAAAACTTTTACCGTTTATATATCATTAATGCACTATTTTAATAACACAACATCCATACCTGTTGAGTCTTCTTCATGCGAATTGCTGCTCGATTATCCCGTGCTTGGGTTAAGTAGGGAGCTTTCTTCTCATTAGGCAAAGCACGCCACCTTTTCAATATCTGCTTACAGCGTTCGGCCCAAACTAGAATATCGAAGAAATAGTTACCCCAGAACACTAATTGTTCTCAACTATCATACTGTGAAAATATTCAATTATCTCTTGACCCATCTGTAAATATCTGCAATACAGTTGCTATTCCTACAATTCTAGTTTTATTCTCCCTTTCCAATTTGCTCTACACATGAAAATGACCAAGTCTAAACAAAGAAATTCGCTTGTACTTTCAAATTTATCTTATTTATGTTATATTATATCTAATCATTAAATGATCCTACAACTTATGCCATGTTCAATCGTCCATTCAGCACAGACCCTCATGTTTCAAGATAATGAAGTTTTTCAAGAGTTTCAATTTTTTATCATAATCATATCTGAATGATTGAAGTAGGAAAAATTGCCCATAATTCGAATGACTTTGTTATGATAAACTGCTATGTTGTTATTCAGGAATAATTCGAAATATTCCAGCGATACGATGATACATCTTGGCTATCTTTGGATTTTACCTGGATATTCGGTCTTCCATTCAGGATGATTGATATTTGCAAACAGGACTGCAGATATTGTCGCACCAGATCCAAGCGGTTCATCAGCTTCCATCTTGACATTGCTTCGTTGGTTGTATGTTATAGCGGTGCTACTTCCTGTGGCAGGCACTATGCCATCTTCCTCTGGATTTAACCACGGACTGGGTGGTTCCGAAAATGCAGGACTGAATTGTGGACTGCTGTCAAATTATTTGAAGTACAAATATAAGAATATAAATAACGGATATATGGAAGTGAAAATAATATAATATAATACAAATTCTTGTTCTTGAGGATATACGACGATTTGACCTTACGAAATCTTTCAAATATATGTTACTGTAAATATAGTTTACTGTGTTTTTCAAACTTGCACACAGATACCACTGTATTCCCATGGGGGAGGGGGGTGTTTTATATATGGGGTGTTCCACGTGAAACGAACCGGTTTTTGGCCGGTCAACGCAAAAAGGGCAAGCTGAAAATTTCATCATTTTTTTTTGGTGCCTCTTTGAAGTAATTTCGGTAACAATTTCAAGGTAATTCATGTGACCCTTCAAGTATAAAAAAAATTCATCGCATATTTTCAAAGTTTCACCTGCTTCAAACTTTCATAAAAAATTCAAGTAACACATGTTTTAAAAGAGCTCATTCATGCGTGTAGAATGCACTATGAGAAGTTATGATTTCGTTCATGCATAGCTGAGATACTTGGAGTTGAAAAAGTGTGGAATTAAATTTTCGGTGGCAATATATAGGGCACCTTCGGTTACGAAGTCGGCAGCATTTGCAGTTTACTGTTTGTTTACAGCAATACCGCATTCGGCTGCGACGCAGCTTTCTATTCATTTACGCATACCTATGCATCAGCTGCGCAGGCGTTTGATATTAGCTGCGATGGATGTGCCGCTGAATCTCTGCAGTAACGAACGAGTTACATGGGGGTCATGCGGTAAAAACTCAAAACTCGGCTTCAAGCTTGCGCGCATTTTTCGTGGCTAATCGGAAAACGCAGTGGAACAAAGTCAATTAGAACTCTTCATCTTTCAATATTGAGAAGAAAAAAAATCAAACCTTTTAAACTTCAAAATTTGATCAATCATTCAACGTCATCATTTTCATTTTCTGAATCTGAATCTGATGAC
The DNA here is from genome assembly GCA_963978835.1 of Tenthredo scrophulariae. Taxonomy (NCBI): domain Eukaryota; kingdom Metazoa; phylum Arthropoda; class Insecta; order Hymenoptera; family Tenthredinidae; genus Tenthredo; species Tenthredo scrophulariae. Next base: position 10,608,042 of record OZ022232.1, read on the forward strand.
GGTTGACGAAGAACTAGAAATGATCGCATCGATTAATGGCAGAATGAAATTTCGATTCATAGCCTTAAATTAATTCTTCTCCTTTCAAATGACCACGCTAGAACGATGCTCGATTCCAAAATTTTGTCATTCGATTTCAATTTCTCCCGTGTACTGCGTAGCTGCAGCTGCAGTCGCAGTTTTGTGTTCGGACACTTTGTCCAGTTTTAGGCGCAGATTGCAGCAGTTTAAAACGAAGCAGATGCCATGGCTGCTCAGTAACCGAAGGTACCCATATTCATGCTCTGTAACTGTTAAAGGCATCTCATATAGTGATAAGGAATCTAAATCTGCATTGGCGTCAAATTTGATAATCTCCAGGCAAAAACTGATCCGTTTCACCGGGAACATCCTATATGTATTTTAAATGTATATGAAATATTACCACTGTATAAAAGAGTGATTCTGGACAAAGTTGTTTCCCTAATAGGTAGGCAATTCGGTAAACGTCTGCATAAAGGTAACTCAAGCATCAAAGGATTAGGTTTCCTTTCCCATGTCGTGTGCCCATTGGCTACGTGGGAAAGGTGTTTACCGAATTGCCTACCTGTAGGGACATAACTTTGCCCAGAATGGCTTTGTATAAACAGGGAGAGATTCCAACGTCTGAACACTCGGATCAGCGTTGAGGTAGGTACCAGTAAAAATTGTCAATTGTTATATTGGTTTTAGGCTTTCTTATTCGTTGAAATTGGGAAACAATTGCTGATATTGCGCTCTTGGCTACCTCAACACTACTCCAAGTGTTCAGACGTTAGGAATTCACACTGTATACACTTGACTAAAGATTCTAATTCTAATTCTAATTCTAATTGTAATTCTAATTCTAATTCTAATTCTAATTCTAATTCTAATTTTAATTCTAATTCTAATTGTAATTCTAATTACAAATAGAATAGCAGCATGATTTATTACAATAAAATCAGGAATAGAGACTTCTACACTGCATGCAAAAATGAGCAGGTCACCCAACTCTGACAAATGTCAAATTTCAAAGTCTAACTTAACGGAAAATAGATATAGAGAGTTGTCCTTGAAAGCGTTTTGAAGCACAGAAGCTGTCAGCCAAGAAATTGAACTTTTGAGATAACCATTTTGAAACTCGGAATGTCCTCTCTCAAATTCATTTTTTTAATTTGCTTTACATTTATTCTTCCGATGTGTTGTTTGATGTAGAACCAAAAAGTGGTCCCAAATTTTTACCGAACACCTCGGGCGAATGAGTCGTCTTATCGAGATCTCCAAAACATGGTTTCGCAGCTAAAATCTTCATCTTTTTGGAACCTCATTCCAATTCTCGATTCGTTGAATTTTTGAGGCGTGATTACCTCTCACATGGGATCATGTAGATTGAAAAATGGGAATTTCAATTTGATAAAAAGTTCGGGAACAATTCTTGGTTTGACGTCGAATAACCCGTCGAAAAAACAAACGTAAAGCAAATTTGAAAAATGTATTTGAAAGAGGACATTCTAAGCTCCAAAATGGTTATCACAAAAGTTCAATGTCCTGGCTGACAGACTCCCTGTATCGTTCCGAAGTTGCAAGTTCACTTTGTATGTTCGATACGAGGTGCATAACTTGCAAACAAAAAAATGCGAACTCAATTGCTGAAAGCATCTGAAAGGTGAAGTTTCAAGCTTCAAAGTTAAAATGCATGCAAGGACAACTCTCTGCGTCTATTTTCCGCTGAGTTATGGGACTTTAAAATTTGACATTTTTCAAAGAAAAAATTGGGTGACCCACTAATTTTTGGGCGCAATGTATATTGGAATAAAGTAGTTCTATTCTTATTCCTGATGAAATCAATCGATTCGAAAAGTCATGTGAAATGAGCATGAGATAACTTCTTACTTGCTGTACTCGGAATGGTATGGAGACGGCGGTGGAAAACTCATCGGGGAATTTAAATTCGATTGCCCAACTGAAGGAAGCGTGCCAGGCAGCTGTGGTCTGCTCAAGCTCAACCCTGTTTGTAATCCTGTAATGATATATTGTTGAAAGTTTTTCCAAACGAGCTGGATAATGTAAAAAATATATTACTCTAAAAGGAAAATACAAAAGAAAGTTCACTATTTTCACATTCTCTAACAGTGAACTTGGTGACATGCCTGCTCTTACGTGATACTATACCTGAACTTGTACGACATTTAATGTATCGAATTCTATAGATTGTTGACATGTATCGGGGAAACGATGAATAAGCAAACGTCTATGGCATGCAAAAATTCTGTTTCAGAATTCAAAGAGAGCTGTGCGAAGATACTTCATCATTTATGCTCAATTGCATAAACGTGGGTTACCTGAAGGTTTAAATAACCCGTAGGTTACCCCGCAGATACTACGCGTTCAACCTTTTCTTCATCTGACAGCTGTCAAGAATCGCTGTTGACCTGCAGCAGCCCTCGATGGTTGAACGGGTAGTATCTGCGAGGTAACCTACGGGTTATTTAAACCTTCGTGTAACCCACGTTTATGCAACCGGGCTATCACTTATGTCAGTTGAACTCGGGAGCTTCTTATCTTCCTGGGAAGCATTTGAATATGGGAATCGATTCAGGTGACCATAATTATATGCAATCTGGGAAGTCAGTCAACTTATCCTCATAAGAGGGTCTGCAACTGAAACTTAGTCCTACCTTTACCGACCGAAAAAGAAAACAAAAATCGGCAAAAACTCGGAAACGATGGTCAAAAATGATATATAATGGATTTATTCGATGATTGGGGACGAATAGGTTCGATACAGTACGCGAGATTAGTCGAAATCGAGAAAAATGAATTTTTTATGTTCGTCAAGTGTGACCGTGTCACTTATTTTGGTTAATATCAGAGTCCACGCGTCAAAAACGCAAAAAGCAGCAACGTACCCCTACTCTACATGCAATGCCGAACATTTTTGTCTGAAAATTGTGTTGTTTCACGCAACATGTTTTTTTTTGCGCAAAAATAGAGAACATATCCATGTGAAACGGTTTTGAAACATTTTACATAGATATCTTCGCTATTTTTGCGTGAAAAAAACATTTTTTGGGCCGTACGTGTTCGGAGTCGCACATAGAATTGCGCGACGTATTTTGTTTCATTGATTTCGGTGCCCAGGCAGAGATATTCCATTTAATAGCACCTTTTTTCCCAATGTTTTCAGGTCTGGTGGAATTGCGTAGGCAAGCACCTTAAATGAGAAAGTATCGATACCCATGTGCCGATACTTCTAGGTTACGGAGCGAGAACTTATCTTGTTACATCGATGCTAATATTCCAGTTACACCAAGATTGTTGACAATAATTTTACAACTACTGAATTCGCGTTCCCCGTCCAAACTTGGTTTACTATTTCGAAGACAAAAAGTAGTATTTTTCGGATTTTTTACAACCCCCTTCTGAGTCTTTCGCGACTCGGCCGCAGGATTAAAGCTTAAAAATATTCCGAATAATAATTGTATTATTTTTTATCTCAAAAACTATCACGCGTTCCCCGACCAAACTTGGTTTACTATTTCGGGGATAAAAAGCAGTAAAAAATTGCTATGCACATTAGGGTGTCCGTTATTTCCCAAATTGACTTTTTTTCACTTGGGTATGGTCTAAATCATTAGTTGATAGCCTAAAAACAATTATGGATTTTTTTTTTTTCAAATGCCATTAACCCCTGCCTGTAGGACTATACTTTCCCTATTTGATTAATATGGGATTTTTGCACTTTTCAGACTTTAATTTTTTTTTTCGCTCAATATATTCATTACCTCATCAAATATTGTTGACTCTACTACTGTTCTGACCTATTTAGATGGCCAAGCATTGACATTAGAGAGAAAATTTTTTTGAGTTCTGTAGCGATAAAAATTTTTTTTTTACCGTATTTTCCAATAATTTCAAAATATTTTTTAAATTAAAATAAAAGGGTTGAAAAGTCAATAAATTCAAAAATATTCGAAAATTATTCAAAAATACGGTAAAAATAAATTTTGAAAAAAACTTCAAAACTTATGAAAATTTCTTTTTCCACCAATGTAAAAATATGTCCATCCAAATAGGTCAGAACAGTAGTAAAATTAACAATGTTTGATGAGGTAATGAATATAGTGAGTGAAAAAAATCGAAGTCTGAAAAGTGCAAAGATCCCATGTTTATTAAACAGGAAAAGTATCGTCCTACAGGCAGAGGTTAGCGGCACTTTGAAAAAAAATAAATCCCTTCATTGTTTTTAGGCTGTAAACTAATGATTCGGACCATACCCAAGCGACAAAAGTCAATTTGGGAAATAACGGACACCCTAATGCACATATATTATTATTGCAAAAATAGATTTTAACATTAACAAATTTTTTGTAATTTTTTGAAATAGTGAAATTTGCGAAAGAAAAAATAAACGAAAAAATCACATAGAATCAGTTTAAAAATTTCAATTTATTCTAATTGTTAATAATAATTCAACAATTGCTGCGGTGAGAGAATGAAAAAAAAATTCTGACACTCTTCAAACAAAATTGTTAAATTTGCAAACAAACAAATTCCCGAAAAAAAATTGTTTATTGTTAAAAATGGTTTGAAACACAATGTCGCTTGTTTACTCGCAAATAACGGCGCTGTGGTTGCATATATGGCGACATGTCGAGAAATTGCATTTTTAGAGCACCATAAAACGAAGATTCCAAAAAACTCCACGTTCTCCGGTAATTAGGACAACAGTTACACCCGTTTCACAAAAGAACGTAAATTATGAAATAAAAAGGGGGTAACAAATGGCCGTAAAAAATTGAAATTGCGAGAAAAAAATCTTTTGTAACATGAAATCTCCTTTTTCGAGTGTTTTATTGCTTGCATGAAAAAAATCGTCAGATTTTTCCATACAAATTATCATGGGCAAACTAAATTTAGCAACTAAAGTGGGTTTTTGGAGTTTTCGTGCAAATCGAGCATTTTCGAGCTTTTATTTGGGTCGCTCTCACCGCTCAACTATAATAGATAGACAGGTGCTGTCGCTGACTCTTATCAAGGAAATTTTATGCTTTACAAGATTGGTCTTACATTTTTGTCCTCACTGTCACCATTTTCGCAGCGTAAACCATGAAAGTGTCAAAAAACGGGGAAAAATGTGGTTTTTGAACGATTTTTTTTTTTTTTTTGCAAAACCGAGGGATGCTACAATTCCAACAACTCAGGTCCTTATTATGTACACCGTCCCGAACGTTGTCCATATTTTTTCATCCAGTGCATAATTAGATTATGAGAAATTGACTGGCCTAGAGTGAGAAACAGGAGAGAGGTTGTTCTCTAAGAGAGTAGAGTATGAGAAAGTTTGCCTTGCCACGCTTTCATTTTTACGGAATACTCATGAATAAACATATCGTTCGCTTTGTGCGATATCATAGAATTGACGCAGATCTGTATTTTAGAGCTGGATACCACGCGACCTTGAACAATAACGTCAGCATATCAGAGTCGAGCCCCGAACGGCCAATTTTCTACCCTATTTTACAGATCGCAATTTACGAAAACAAACTATTTTTCGATTTCAATACGTTTATTCATCTACGGCAATACTTCACCATGTAATACGTCGAATGCCTGTGCGAAAATTCCATTCTGCGCCTTTGTCGCGAAATGCCGAGTGAAACAAAAATTTTTTATAAAAATACCCTCTACTTTATTGACTTCCGTCTATCACACCCCGTTAATGTTGAATATAGAAGAGGGAGATTGGCTTCAATTTTTATAACAGAATATTCTAGAATTTTATTAATAAGAATGTATATATATATAGTTTAATATTTTGCGGAGTTTTTATTGGTTTTACGACCCATTATCTTCAAGGTACAATTCATCTACATTGATAAAAATCTGGGAGCCATCGTCCACCACGTTTACGAAATAATTTTTTCTCAAATCAGCAAGAAGCCAATTCTTCTCAAGTCAATTTTCAAGAAGCCGCTCCATGCGCGATGGCCGCTCTCAGCCGTTGACAATCGCGAAAATTACCATAAAAACGTAGAATACAACTGGCCCCTTCATCATTGTAGAAAACAAAGATGTGTTGCGATGGTTGTGTTCGGAATTCCTTATAGAATCGGGCTCCCGTGGCCGATTTTGCATTTTTGGTGCGTAGGCTTTGATATAAGTCGACATAAATGGCACGCCAAAACTTTTCGATCAAAAAAAAAAAATCCCGATTTCATCCGATAAAACGTACCAGTTCGAACTCATTACTCGTCAAACATCGGCTGCCGAAAGGACAAGTCGATTGATGCACCTCCGTTTCGGAGATATTCGAGAAAATAGACAGGCCGGTAACAAATCGAGTATACCCCACCCCCTTAATGCATAAAATTACATAAAATTATGTAAACAATGCACAACACAGTTTATGCACGTTGACATTATTGAGCACGGACAGTTTGTCTACGAGTATGATTCAATAGGGCTAACCATACAAATTAATTAATAAGTAGTATAATTGGCAGCTAATTATGCCTACAATTCAAGTATAATACTATTTGTGCCTATCCCGATTTTTGTGCTTGATCTTCCGATATTCTCATCAACGATAATCTGCAGAATTAATTTTCCCAACCTCTGGACAAGTTATTGCTGCTACCAAACGTGAAACAAATTAGCGCACTGTTTGAGCCCACGCGACATAGTGTCCGCTTTGTATAAGGTATAAATGTGTGTGATTGTGCGAGTGCAACAGACGGGGCCCTCAGAAATTCGTATTCAACGATGGGTTCTGACAGCTTGAGTAGGCTTGAGTCAACGAGCCAATAGTGGCGCCATTTACTGGCTAGAAATTGTCACCCTCTGATTTCTCCGAATGTGGATTGCTTTACAACTTGGGATGGCGATTCGACTATTTCTATTGTGATATTGATGTAAATATATTGCACACGTCGGGTCACGAGGATATTATGTTAACATTTCATTATAACTTCAGGCACATTTGTGGCTAACCTCTTCTATTTTGCCCAAAATAATTTTTCGTACACATCAGATTCTTGAAATAAACCTTCATACTCGAGATTTTAGGGGGCAAAATTGACCCGTAGGTGTGTACAGTCAAGGAACCTGATTCTGAAGCGCCGTGTTTGAGGTAATTGAGCAACCGAACATACACGTTTTTAATTATCTTCAAGTTGGTATGAAATTAAAACGACATCTGCTCAGGCGATAAATCAGCGATCAGATCTGCTCTGCGCGGTGTAGGGAACATTTTTTTTTTCGGGAACGTCAAAACGTCGAACCATGTTAAGTCTCTCCACTTGGACAGAATTTCAGCAGATTTGTAAAGAATATTTATGAGCACTACATACCGGGATGCGGTGAAGGTGACACCATTGGCGTTGAAGAAGAAGGTGGATGTGATGGTTGCGATTGTGTAGGAAAAACAGATGATTCTTGAGACTCCTGTGATTCATCCGTTAAAACTCCCTTGAATATTTCTTCAACATCTTTACTGTCCATATTAGGGAGACCTTAAAGTTTTAATAAACAACATTTTCAAACCTGCATTCAATCTCATAGAACCAAGGAAGAAATAGACTAATCATCCAACGTCCCTACGACCCTATGTAACATACATCGTGTGACATACTCAATGACTTACCAGTGTCTCTGACCATCGATTCTAAATTGAAATGGGGGCTGAGTATGTCGGTGAGTTCATCTTTGGTTGGACCAGGCGTGTCCTCCAATTCTTCCAGTGCCTCGCTAGCTTTAGCCAAGTCTTCGTCCGGTTCGTTCATTATAGTGTTGACAAGATCACTGTCGAGAAGATCTCCTGAAATGGGAAGTATGTCTCCTAGAGCTTCAGCGTCGCTACCTTCGTCTTCCAATATTTCCTCTCGTTTGATTGTTTGATCCGTGGGTAATTTTTCATCGTCTTTATCCTGCTTAGCCTTGACTTGCTCAATTGCCTTTAGTTCATCCTGTGATAACTGTATTGTGTCTGCGTTGCTCGAAACGTTTCTTTCGCTATCAGAATCACTGCTGCTTCCAATATCTTTGTCTTTAGTAGTGTCCATGAGGTCTTTGCCAAAAAAAGCTTCCTGCATATAAAGTGGGAAACACTCTGACAATTTTGTCTTTGGTTTTCGTCGCTGAGGTTTTCGGCGCGGTTTGTCTTCCCCGATACCCAACAATCCCTCAGATGGTTTTTCTCCTTCTCCATCCTCCTCTTTGTCCTTACGAGTTCCTCGCAATCTAACAACAAATCCGCCAATACCAAGTTTCTGCAAATTCCGTTGCCGCTTCCGTCTCAGAACAGTGACGCCATTTTCCGTCGTGTATATGCTAAATCCTTCTGGTGGGGGCTGATCCCCACGTGGAGTCCACACCATACCTTCTTTAAGTACCTCAATCGGCTCTTCTTTCACATCCAGTAAATCTAGCTTTCCATTATCTTCAAGGGAATTGTCAAGACTGCCACCGGCTACCACAGATTCAATGGTAGCCATTATCCCAGCTTCTTTATCCAACAAGGGTAACATCTTTCTTCTCTTCTTTCTCGTCTGCTGTTGTTCAAAAGTCAAGGACTTAATATGGTGCATGCCAGCCTCAGACAAGTAAACACCATCGACTAAATACTGTTGCGGAGATGGCTTATACAATTCAGGACTTCTAGATACTGGGGGAGGTGAACGGGGATATTTATGCGGCAGGGGTTTGGGTAAACTGCATAATATGTGTGGCGGAGGGACGTCTCTGGGACGACAGAGTATACAATTGTAGCCTTCTTCGGCACATTTCTCAGCATCGACCTCCGTCTTGATAGAATCACAGGCGCAGTGCAGCCATCTTTCACACTGAACGCATTGTATTATCAGCTCACCTTCGCTGTATGGTTCTTGGCACGAAGCGCACGCGGTATGCGAGGCACAAGGTCCACACTGAGTGTAACTTTTCTGCCAATCACTGTTGAACCCAGGATCGTTCGAACCACAGGTCTGGCATTGCGCGCACCATTTGCACTTCCAAGTACCATGCGGTACATAGTCAAGCGGTGGATCCATACAATAAATGTGATAACTAATGTCACAGTCATCGCACAGTATTAGTCGTGCTTCGTCGTTCCTTTCTCCGCAGCCTTCACATACTGTGCAGTCAAGACATCTCCACCCTTTTTGTAGGATGATTTTCGTCACCTTAACGTTAGCACAGTAGGGATGATAACACTGGCCACATTGCGCACAAGCAATTAGACAACCCTCTTGATCCGTACCAATCGCTCCGCACATCACGCATATATCCTGGGTTAGAACAAATTTATCTTTTGCCGAGCATAAGACTAATCTATTTTCAACGCCTGGCTCTTCTTCTAATTTTGAAAACGAATCAGACATCGGCCTCTGAAATACAACATTTTTAAGTACTAAAATATCATATAATCATTGACTAAGATATTATTGTGGAATTAGTTTTCATATACATTTTCTAACTTCTTTTAATTTAGTAATTTTTTGATAAACTTCGATAACAGAGTTTATAACTTCATATATTAGGGATGAAGAGATCATAAAATCCAGGTAATATCCATAAAACCAAACCCAAAAGTCTGTTTTTCAGAACTATTTTTATCATTAACGGGATATATGGGCTTCGGGAAAAAAAAAAATTCAATCACTCGTAACGATGCAAAGGAATTCTTTAGACTCAGCTTTTCCATAACTGATTACGAAAATTTTTAAACGTCATTCAGAGTTACTTGAAATTTTATGGAGTTTCTCTTTACATAGATTAATTTGACCGGAAAAAAGTGGCTGTCACAGGGTATAGGTCGCGTCATCTACTGAAATTTCTTCAAATTCGCAGGGAATAGCCTACATTGATGTGTTTGTAGGGCAAACCAATGCTAGTAGATTGACTTAATTTTTAGATACAACACTTTTTCATTTCAAGCTCTGTTTTTTTTTTTTAAACGCTGAGAAAAAATGTGTCACGTGCACACTTATCTCTAGATATTATTGGTTCACGAGCGAAGGAATGTAGTAATGAATGTAATGAATACTTAATCTCTGATTATCGCATAACAAAATTAATTTCAAATGTGTTCATTTCAACAGTCCAACTTTGTTAACTTTGCAAATACTTTTCGCTGTCACTTTAGACCATCGTTTCTCAACCTGGGGGTCGCAACCCCCAGGGGTTCACGATCAGGTATGGGGAGGGTCGCAATCAGTCAAAAAAAAAATAGGTTACATATACGAAATATACTATTCCTTATCAAGGGCTCAAAATTTTATTCCCGCGTGTGATCGCCGTGCACGAAGGTCCGCGAAGCCGGCCCGAGTGATTACGGCATCACACGAGGGTATAAAATCTTACGCCCATGATGCGAACGATATTTTTCGATGCAGTTGGCGTAAAATTCGATTTTATCTAAGCAGAACAATTTGTAAAATTGGATCTTACGCCCACTGCAACGAAAAAATTCTTTTATTGAAGCATGAATTGCAAGTTCTACCTATATTATTGTTGTAATGTAAAACTTTGATACACGTAAAAACATATGGTGAGGGGTCGTGAAGTTTTTTACTTCATTTTTTGGCTTTTCAGGGGGTCGCTACACTAAAAAGGTTGAGAAACGATGCTTTAGACTATAGTTGATTAAATTCTTGGGCTCCGTACCCCACGATAAGTGTATTTGGCTTGTTAATGAAATTCGGCCTACGATGTACACTAGACCGTTTCAAGAAAAAAAACGATGGTTTTTTTTTTGCTTCAAACTACCTCAAACTATATTTTGACATGAAAAAATAACCTGCGTAAAGAATGAGCCCTGTCCTCAACGATTTAGAGGTGCCGCATTGGACTTTTATCTTGCTTATTTCATTAACCTGAAATATTTTTGTTTAAAATAATGAATCACACTCCAAACTCATTATATGCTAAATATACTGTAGTAAACAGTCTTGGTTATCGCAGCGACGATTTTCGATCGATTCATACGTAGTTAAATGCAAACAAAAATAAAAAAAATTACAGGATCCCAGCAACAAATGAATTTTTATGCGATCAATATAAAAAAATTGTTTCTGCGGTAACCAAGACTGTTTACCACAGTGTGTTTAGCATATAATGAGTTGGGAGTGTAATTCATTATTTCGAACAAGAATATTTCATGTTAAAGGCAATCCCTAATCGCCCACCTCCTTTTGTTCGAAAAAGACACATTTCGATTATTATCCGAGCCCAGGCGTCGGAAACGCAAAAAAGGCCAACGCTGCGCAAATTCAAATTCAATTCCGAACACATACGTCCAAAAACATGTTCGTTTCGCGCGGAAATAGAGGCTAAAAACCGATTTTACATTATTCGAATTCAAGTGATTTTTAACAAAATTATTCGTATGTAAAATCGGTTTTTAGACTCTATTTTCGCACGAAACGAACATGTTTTTGGACGTATATGTTCGGAATGGAATTTGAATTTGCGCAGTGTTGGCTTTATTCACGTTTTTGACGCCTGGGCTTAGATAATAATCGAAATGTGACACATTTCGACCAAAAGGAGGTGGGTGACTACGGATGGGCCTTAATGAAATAAAAAAGACAAACGTCCAATGCGGCACCCCTAAATCTTTGAGGATACAGCTCATTCTTCACGCAGGTTATTTTTTCATGTCAAAGTATAGTTTTAGGTAGTTTGAAGCAAAAAAAAAAAAACCATCAATTTTTTTTGAAATGGTCTAATGTACACATCTATGAACAAGATATTAGGCGTAGCGTAACTGACTCACCTGTAATCCTAATCCAGGTACTCCGAAAATTCCTCGCATTTTGGCCTTTGGGCCTCTTTTCCGACCAAATTCTGTGAGCTTTTGTCGTTTTTGATAACCCAACTTGCCAACCCCTTTAGGGCGACCGACAACTCCTCCTCCAAGCCCAAGTCTCTTCTTAGCAATTTTAGAAGCGCAAAATGGCTTTCCTTTTCCCAAGCCAATCGAGTACAGAGCCTCCTCCGACCCCCCTTGATAATCGAATTCCGAGGAATCTCCATCCCCATAGAGACTCTCTTGGGAGGCAGTGAGACTTGAGTCACCTCCGTAATCGTCGGTATTGTCTTTACGCTTAACAACAGCCATACGATTGCATTGCAAACAGACGTATTCGTATTCAGGCTTGGCCTCCTTGCGGTGTTGAAAGGTAATCGGATCTGCATCAGGATCGCAGGTGCCGTGAACGAATTTTTTGCAAGCATTGCACTGAACCATTTCTCTATAAGCTGCTGCACGGTATGCTCTTCGGCAAAGCGGACAAGAGAAACCTTTGTTCCGTTGTTGATAGCACGAGTCACATACCGTATAGTGAGCGTGCCATCGGGATGATAAACCAGCACCGGGTGTGCGCGATCCACAATCGGTACATACTCGGCAGCATTTACATTTCCAACCGTACTTGGGTATTGAGGTAACTATTGGTCGAAGGCAACCAGGGTGATACGCTTTGTCACACTGTTCGCACAGCATCACTTTAGATGCCTCCTCCGGCTGTCTGCATACTTGACAAATACGGCAGACTGCGCATTGCCAGCCTGCACGAACCCCTGGTAGAAGGGCAAGTCCGACGCAGCTGCCGTGATAATGATGTCCGCAAATTGAACACATCACCAGGTTCGATACATCTCCCATTCCGTAACATTGCATGCAACTTACGTCGCCGTTTACTGAGAAAATGACACATCATTTATTGATTATTATGCACCTGACTCTGCGGTATAACACTTATGGAACCTTATAAAGTCAATACACCGTTATCATCTTGTCCCAAATAGACGCAATAGGGTCCTCAAAGGATTGTTCTTTATATTAACTTATAAAACCGTTGTAAACAGACGTTATACTTCTATCATTCGATGGCTAATACTTACACAACAGAGGAACTTGTCCCAAGTGCTGACTACAGAACAAATTTAACGTTTTGCTATCTTGAAAACAGCCAGAGGCAGCAGCACACGGCAGATGAAAATAACGATTGCACGACCCCACCTATTCAACACATAAGCCCATTGGTAAATAAAATTTAATATATAATACAGGGTGATGCAATTTTTTAGGGGTCGTTCAAGAATTTGGAAAACTTTAAATAATGATTTAATGTGAATAAAATCGAATTAGTACATTGTGTATCAAGGGCGCAAAGAGCTATATTTCGAGTGTGCAATATACGGCACGAGCCAAAGGCGAGTGTGCTGCATGCATACTCGCCAAAATATCCTTGCGTCCGTGATGCACACGATATTGTTCTTAACACCTGCTCTGTAGAAATGCCTCTTTTCAGACCGAGTGAGCGGGCGCAAAACAGGACCTTGCGCCCGAGGGCGGACAAAGGAGTCTCTTTTGCCCGCTTTTGGCGGGCAGAAAAGACTTTTTCGCCCAAGGGCCGAAAAGTCCTGTTTTGCGTGCAGGTGTGAAGAAAATTACTTTTGTTAATCACTACACTCTCCCCCTACATTTGTTCATCTCCGATATCCATAGAAGTAAGCAGCACTTTAGGTGAAGATATCAATATTTAGGGGTCGCCTGAAAATTTCTAACATTAAAGGAAAAGATTCTCGAAGTTTCCGAGGTACTTACATTAACCGCTGTTTCGATTTTGGGTATTTGAGTCTCTAAATGTTGAGAAGACGAACCTTCTTCAGACGAACAGTATTCATGCATTGATTTTTAAATAAAGAAAAAGGCGGTAAACTTGAAAATTTGGCAGTGAAAATCGATCACTAGATTCACGTTTGCAGTACCAAGAGGTTGCTTGTTATTGAGCAGAGATTTGATTTTTGGACAATTGCAGGCCCAAGTAACCAAAACCGAAGCAGCGGCTGATCCAAATCCTTGCATTCAGTGCTTCTACTTTAACTGCATCCAACTGCACGACCCAACGACTTACAACCACTAGCCTTCACTTGATTATGCCTCGAAAAATTGGCAAACTACTGTAATAGAGGCTGATTGAAAATCGATTTGGACACATGCCAGTCCCTCAGAAATGCTTCTGTTCAAGATGTATATACCCCCTTGAATAGTATAAATCCTGACCTTGCAGGGGATACTGGCCCCGTAATGTGAACAGTATGCACAACGGCGGGAGGAACCCAATACCACTGTTCGGCTTACAGTTTCCATAACCAATTCCTGACTGCTAGTTGACCAAACAGCACACGAATGGTGAAGATAGAAATGTCTGGTAGGCTCAAATATTGTTCCTATTTCTGGTTCGTCTGAGTAGCCAACTATGCTGAGCTCTTCCACTGGTTCCGTAAAATTTGTAAGACTAGGATTTCTAAGGATAGAAATAATATTTTGTACTAGTTAGATGCCGTTCCATTTGTCGTTTTTACTCCACTGAGTACCACTCGCTTGTTTCGTGTTATCAATCCGTGAGGTGTATAAATGTAGCTGCACATTCTCATATGCTGAAGGAAGTATGTACAATAATGTCCATCGATGGTGTCCCCGTGGCTCAATATATTTCCTAGCCTTTTATTGAATCAAGTTTCCCTTCAACAAATATTTTATTTGCCCATGACCAGTGGAACCTTCAGGTTATTAGGAATATGACAGCTACGAGACGGTGCAGAGTCACGAAGTAAGCTACTGATCATGGGCAAATAAAATATTTCTAGAAGAAAAATGTGATTTAAAAAAAGGCTAGGAAAAATAGTGAGCCACGGGGACACCATCGATGAACATTACTGTACACCTTGGAAATAATTTCTCTCAAATCACTGATATGCTTCGAAGAAACTTTCCTGTTTCGATTGATTACTCGTTTTTTGAAACGCAATTTGAAATTATTTGACATATCATGAGCTTTTCCTCAGATAGATTGAGCCTACCAAAGAAAAGGTAGTTGTCGCCGGACGGAGGTTACATCGTTAATCGAAACTTTTTGCAATTTGGAGGGAATATATTAAAATGATGTCATTCCGAGGTGAACTAGTAATATACAGAGTGAATGGCTAACACTCTAGTGTTCTAAGCAACCGACAAAATTTTTTTCTAAGCGTCTACAAGAAAAAAAAATTTGTATTGGAAAATTAATTTCATTGAATATTATTGGTTTGCCCGGAAATCACATCAATGTAGAGCATTCCTTCCAAATTTGAAGACCCTTCAATAAACGATGCAGCCTGTACCCTACGACAACCACGTTCTCTCCAGTGCAATTAATCTATGTAACGCAGAGCTCCATGAAACTTCAAATGATTCTGAACAATGTCCAAAACTCCTAATACGCAGCTGTGGAAGCACCAAATCAATATAGTAATTCTTCACAGCGTATCAGTGATTTGGAAACAATGATTTCCAAGGCACATATACTCCGTTAAAAGTAAACAACCCATTAAGATACGAAAAACGTTACGCTACCTGCATTTCGCCAGACTTTTTTGTCGGCGACATGTAACAGCTCCAGAACCACCTGCACGAGGACTTTTATCTCCAGTAGAAGATATGTCTAACAGAGTCTCGGATACTTCCTCTTTGATTGCATTCTTTTCAAGGGTAAATCCTTCAGGGTAGGACAATCGCAGCAGCTCACCTTGACCTAGCTGACTTCGCTCACCCAAATTGCACAACGAACACACTTTTCCCGGCCTGGATTAGAAATTTTCGTAAAAGAAAAAAAAAGTCTTCAAATCATACAAGACAAGAAATTCGTAATTAGGAAGTAAGCCATTCGTATTCATGTTCAAGAGAAATTTCAAAGTTTATGTTCGATGGGGTAGCAACTTGTTTTCAACTAGGTAGCTATTCGCATGATATTATGATATGCATACCATTGCTCTGGAAAATATGGTGGCTCTTCTGGGGCCGGCATCGACCGATCTATCCCAGACCCTTCTCCGTCACCCATTAACTCTTCAGTGATCCGTAATGGGCTCGGAGATTCTGAATGTGTGTCGTCGTCTTTACTCTTTGTACGACGTGGCATACCACGCATATACCCGAATCTGGAATACGCAGTTCATAACGGTCCAAAAAATTTCAATAACAGCAATACAGACGTATTCAATTGATGTAATTATAGCAATTAGCATAGACTATGATTTTCCCGAGTCACAGAGATCAATTTCAATTCAATTTATCATTTATAAGATCATTTACAAGTATTTAGTAAGGTACTTTTCGATACAGTATGCGTAAAATTGCATTTTACGCATACTATGTCGAAAAATATCGTATGAAACTCGTGTGTACGATTTTATGCACTCGATGCATAATATACTATTTCGTTACAATCTTTGAGGCAGAAAATTTTTCAAGTTTTATCTTTGGATTTTTGACACATCTTTCTCACCCCTTCCCCCTTGTCATTCCTCTGCCAAAGGGTCGACTCCTCACTCCCCGCACGAGAGGTCTCTCTTTTCTCGGCCTACCAGGCCCTCTCCTGATGTTCAATGGTTTACCTCCAGGAAACGGAAACTTCTGGTACCGTAATGGATCGTGGAAAACTTCCTCTTGGATTACTAAATTGTTTAAAATATTGACATAAACATCTTGCAACTGATACGGGATTCTCGAAAGTAATTCATAATGTATATCGCACATTATAATTATGTGGAAAACGCATAAGAGAGACAAGCTGGTCAAATCTAAAGACCATAGATTTAATCATCCTGTTAATCATATTATCAACATTCACATTCGCAAGATTGTCATTCTCCGAAGCTGTAGAAAATCTCTTTGGAGTGCAGTTTCCACCTAAATTCTCACGAGCTTCATAATGTATGACCTGTCGTTACTAACCAGAGATGTCTGCTGGGGTATTATTTTCGAACAACTGCTTCTACGGCTCATACTACTTATAGTCATTACAATCCAATCAATAATATTGACACAAAGACGACATTACTGTTGGTTGATTTTACGCATAATCTAAAAAATTGTAAGATTACTCATCTTCTTGAGATCTGGTAAACCTGAATCTCGGAAAGCTATACTCAATGATGTATCAAGACCGTTAATTTCTGACCACCTCGACAATGGAAATGCAAGATGAGATCAATCATCCCTAGTGTTAGTGAAATACTTATGACAACTTTGTCACCAGTATCTGTTGTTATGAAAACTCGCAAGTATAATAGACCAGCTAAGTCTTATCTTGTTACCTCTATTTTTACGTAAATGAATTCGAGCATCAACCTAGTAATATGAAAATGGGATTAGCGATATAAAAGTATTTAAATTGATTCTATGAAACTGCTTTTCGCCACAATGGCAATAAAGACAGAGTACGACTTATTTCAGTGTCACAGTGTCTTCACTGAAGTAAACTTGAATCATGCAGTTTGTCTGAACTCTATAATTATATTGTAAACATAAGCCCAATGCTGAATGAAACCTGAGCGGATCCATAGCTGATGGCGCTCATTGTGGGAAAGTATGGCTTACACTAAACTCATTACAATTAATTGTTTGACTGAGCTAATTCCCCAAATTTGACTTTCTGCTGTATGTCATTATCTGTTGTCAGTTTAAACGGTAGCTGAGACCGATGTCTGTAAATTCCATCGGCTCATATGTAGCAACTAGGTATTATGTGACACTAACTGTTACCAGAAGTTGAAACAGGACCAAGTAGTTGATCAGAATTCGCAGGAGAAATAGAAATCCCTCCAGCATCATCTTCGTCTTCTTCGCCGTCAGTTGCCTCATCAAGATCCATTTCTTCCTCAACCTCCAAACGTTCTTCGTCCTCCATGGTGCGCCACAGACTGCGCTTTTTCTATCAACAAATTATAGGTCAAGTACAGAAATTTTTATGCTCGACTGTCTCAAGATTCAAACACCGAGTACTCTAGAAAAGTTGCTTCAATTACTTAGTAGAAAAAAGATATTTCAGTTAGAATCTGTTATGTGAGTGAAGGTGGCAATTGAAATTTAAAAATAAATTTTCTCTGAATTCGGCAAGTTTTCCAGTAAAAAAAAAAAAAAAGACACCGTTGCCTCCGAGAATTGTGGATATGTATGAACGTGCACAAATACTTTGTTAACAAACTCTACTCTGTTTGTTGAAGTAAATTGGAGAGTTACTATATTGTCTTGCGTTGATAAAACCAATTTGTTATAGTGAATTTAGAAGATGAATTGAAAAGTGTTACAATTATATTCCATCTGACCCTAATTGAAATAATATTTTTATATTAGCGAAGGGATTCTCTTTGGAAATCTCAAAAGTTACGTGTACTGGATGAACATTGCTTCATACAGTTATACCGTTGTTTTCCTGTGACCTGTTCTTAGGTTATAAGCAATGCATGAAACTTTATTTTTCATTCAACTTTTGAACAACGCTTCGCAGACGGGCCAAGCTCAGCTGAATAGATTTTTCTGCCCGATAATATCTTTCATCAGGTATTTGCAAAGCAGAATCATTGAATTTTTTGTCAGGAAAGAAATACCCACTACATACAGATTGACAATTATCATATGATTCAGCCTTAGCATGAATTGGGATCAATGCATAGAGAATCTTGGTACGTATGCATGTTAGCTGTGCCAAGTAATGATTTGAGTTCGTCAACAAACTATTGTTCATTTGTAATTTGCTATCTTATCAAATGAAATAACTGAGCAAATCCTGATGTTAGTCATTGAAAGTTTATCAATTTTAGGGTGGAAATGAAAGGTTTGAATATATCGATAAAATGTTGCCGCTTTATTCGTTGACGTGCATGAATCTTTTTCGTTGCGTATTTTCCGTTCTGCCACGGGAGGATGGCGTGCCGCTCGCGACTCGGCTGTCGGCGCTCGCCCCACTCCGAACTGTGGCGATCCAAAAATATCATCGATCGAGTCTATTTGCTAATAACACGTACGCTATAATTCACAACAGTTTAGTAGATTTTAAAGTGTCCCAAAATACCTTACGGGGACAAGACAATAGGAAAGAATCATTGCCTGTAGAATTAAGAGATTTCGGAACGACAGAAACGCCATTGCTATGTCAGGGTTTGTAGGCTATAAACACACCCCATACACTTTTGATCACGAAACACATACCTTTGTATTACTGCCGTTGAGGTAATTGTTTCATCATAGTTTCATCAGTTAAATTTGTTGAATGTTCATCAGATTTTGCACAATTTAACCTGGTAAACATCTTGTAACAACAGAAAAAAATGTCACAATCTACTCGAACGGAAGAGTATGCACCAGACGAACTGCTAGATTCCCGGAGAAATGTAGAGACTGTAACGTCCGAGTGGACGACATGCTCCATTCGTGCTTTTTACCATATAGTATAAAACCGCTAGAACTAACTACATTGCCATGAAATACGAGAACCTAGAGTTGATACACGACTACGAACATTTTGTCCAATTCTTTCTACATCTAATTATTTGTAAAATCAATAGACGAAATCCATTAAGGATTCCCCATCGATAGAAACAGACTTCTCGAGCCATATTGAACGACATTATTTCATTACTTTTAATATCTTTTATGCTTTTATTACCTGAATCACTTTAGTATATGATTGCCATCGGAATAATAATACCTAACTCTGAGGCTGCCGTCCCATGTGGGATCGTTTCGCTGGAATCCGGAATCATGGAACGGAACGTTGGGTTTAGGCTACATTCCTTTAATAGAAGATAAGCCGAAGGTCCAAAAAAAAAAAAAACGGAACGTTGGATGCGTCAGTGTATACATACACGCAGTACATGGAAAAGGTCACTAGATTCACCCCCATATAGTTAGCCCC
Organism: Tenthredo scrophulariae; assembly: GCA_963978835.1. Lineage (NCBI taxonomy): Eukaryota > Metazoa > Arthropoda > Insecta > Hymenoptera > Tenthredinidae > Tenthredo > Tenthredo scrophulariae. The sequence continues at coordinate 10,627,784 of OZ022232.1, forward strand.
TCATCCACCCCAATTGGATTGATTTTTTTTTTTCTAATCGATTGTCGGTGATTTGTTGGTGATTGATGGATTGATCTGAACGTTTGTCGGTAATTAGTTTATTTATAAATTAATCAATAAAATTTCCTAGGGAATTTTTTTTCCCTAGCCCCTCGATGAAAATGTATTTCAATCATTTTAATGCAAATCGATGTGAAATCGTTTGTCGGTGATTGATGGTCCATTATTTGTGAAGTAATGTCCATATTTTTCTTGTAAATGCAAAACAAAAAAAAATCCCGCCAAGAATTTTTCCGATAGCTACCATCGCTTTATGGAAACGACAGTCTTGCTTGCCTGCAATGGCGCTATTTATAAATTAATTAATGTTATAAGTACTACTAAACAGGGTGTAACAATTAGGTACTATACTACGAAACTAGGTATAACAATTACCTATTATGTTTCATGTTTATAATTCGGCCGTGCAATTAATCTAGTCTAAGGCATCTTTATAATCTCATAGTTTTTCTTACTGCTGTCAAAGCAACACCTGTGGAAATTGAGATTGTTTTCTGCTGCTGAGGCTTCAACGTTATACCTATGTAGGTACTACTAAACAATAGTATGTGCAAGTTATATTATGATTTTCGTTCATAATTCCTTTGTGTAATACTCATTTTATAGAACAAATTTCGAATATTTCAAAATATAACAGTAAAAGGATTTATTAATCTGAGTAAGTGTGCTGTGGTGTTTGTACTATTTCCGCAAAATCATAGCCTCTATATAATTCTAATATGTCTCATAGTTCAATGACAATCAGAACATTCAACATAGCTCTAAAAAGAATGCAGACTTCGAATATTTACATGCAAGCAGCAACGCTGGTAGAGTAATTGAAATGATAGGATTACTTATCACATTGATCATTCCGAATGAAGTTTTAACGACATTTCAGAATACGTACTAGTTACATGATCTACGCTGTCTCACAATAATCCCATCAAGAGTTGGCGTGTATTTTCTATTCCGAAGTAAAGTACTTATTCAAAATACTTCAACTTCTTTATAAATTAAATCAATCATATAATGCTCTGCATTTTATGTGTTTTATTCAGTTTGTACACGTAATTTCATATTTATATAATTCATCAGATTCGAAGTTTGCATTGAGTGTTCCAATTCATTTTTGGTCCCCTGTTGCTCTAATATCAGCTTTTGTTTCTGCAATGTTCACGTGCGAAACTTCGACAATGACGAACAATCTGAAGTACGTTGCAAGCAGCTTCCTGTTAAGTCTTGAGTATACTCAATATTCTTTTAGATTGTGGAATAGATTCAATGACTCGCAGTTCTATTCCATGAATTCCGGCTTCACAGTACCATTTGAGATAAAACACTACTTTTCAAGATCTGGAAATAGAAACAATATGTGAATTAAGTATACAGATTTAGCAAGGAAATTGACGAGTGGGACCGTCATGTAGTGGAAGAAAAAATCATCTATCACCGTTTCGGTGAGACTGGCTGACCAGGCTTCTGAAATTGGTGAAAAATGTTTCACTGGCCTGAAAGTGATCGGGTTATCGTATTGAATCGTATACCAAACAATCACTTCCGGACCAGAATCAATCTTGCCATGTGTACATACAATACATTACTAATCTACATATTTTTAATAGATCTTTTACAAATTTGGATGAAGAAAGAAAAGCCTTAATACCTTGCCAGATGGCTGTGTGATAACTGCTATGTTTAATTCTCACACATCTATAAAAATGTCATTAAGACTATATAGATTAATACATGTACTTGAGTGAAACAATTTTTACAAAAAGTTCAGGTAAACATAACTCCTCTAAAAGTAAGTATGCGTGTTCTGTTGATGAAATCTTCGAGATGGGGCATCCGAAAGAAAAAAAATCAAAGAGTTTTAGATTCAGTATGTCTTTCTCTTCATGGCAAACCTCGGTTTTTAGTTTATATGCAAAAAATTACAAAATAGCAGGCATTGAAAAAAAAAAAAAAAAAGTGACTTTTTTTCACTATTTTTTGCAAAAAAAAAAGTAAAAATTAGAAATTTGGGCTTAATTGAGGTTTGACATATGGCTATATGTGTACAGAATATGCCATTAAAATTCCATAAGGATCGGTTCAGTAGTTTCGGAAATTTTATCAACAAACCTTGTAAAAACATTTTTTCGAAAAAACGCGTTCAAGTTTCGGTTTATGAAAAATCGTAAAAAAATCTTACGTCTAATCAGCGATGCTTGCACCATACCATATCCCTTCTGTAATTTAGAAATTGGCATTTTTCTTCAGCCTTTCGTGAAAAAAAAAATCGATGTTTAATGATAATTTAATTAATGTTTAATCGATGTTTAATTTAATGATTAATTCTTCAGGTAGAATAACGCATATTGCCGTGACGTTCCCTGGAATGAATTAATTTGTATTAATCTCACAAGATATTCTTACACAAGCTTTCATCCTGTCTGATATGGAAATATCAGTATGAATAAAATAATAATTCTGTAATAAAATCGAGATTTATAGAATTTATTACAAAACATTAGGGTAACCCTGTAAGAAAACTAGAAGTAATATTAGGTAGGTTATTATTGAAAACTATACATAGATTTGAAGTATAGGAAAAGTTTCCTAACCTCTGGAAACAATTCCGGAAGCGCCATTGCAGGCAAGCAAGACTATCGTTTCCATGAAACGATACTACTACATGCTGTCGGATAAATTTTTGGCGGGATGTTTTTTTGGCATTTACAAGCAAAATATGGACATTACTTTACAAATAATGGACCATCAATTACCGACCAACGATTTCACATCGATTTGCATTGAAATGGTTGAAATATAGTATATTTTCATGGAGGGGCTATGGAAAAAAAATTCCCTAGGAAATTTTATTAATTAATTCATAAATAAACTAACTACCGACGCGGATTAGTCCATCAATCACCAACAGACGACCGACAATCGAATAAAAAAAGAGTCAATCCAATCGGGGTAGATGGGGGGCTAACTATATGGGGGCCGAACGAATAAAAATTTCAGAGAATCTGTATTAAATCTCAATTAAATATAAATAGTATATCTTCACGTAAGTACAATATTTTTTTTAGCAATTGAATTTACCATTTTGGTTGATGAATGTGTGCAAGTATGCGTATCTTTTAGGTTATGTACCATAACATGTTTCATTATTAATATCAGAGTGTATGTTTATAGGTTTGTTGTTTGTTGTTACACTTTCTACACTTTTTACACTCGCCCAATAGGAAGTGTAAATTTCTAGTGAAAAGTGTAAAATCTGGTAAAAGTGTAAAAAGTGTAGCCGAGACGAACAAACCTTATATTTTTATAATCATGCAAAATGTTCTATGGTATGTAGGTTTATTTTTAACAGCCTAGCTGTATATTCGTAGAACTTCTCGATATTGCAGTATGGCTGAGGGGTACCTTGCATGTGATTTGCAAAATTTAGAGGTTTGTGTACGGTACATTGGAAAAACACTTAAGCGAAAAGAATTACGTGAATTTCAAGACCCGTTTGCACTCCCAAATAATGCGTTTGTTGAATTATACCGCTTATCCCCTGCAATTATGTCCAATTTGATGGATATTTTACACCACCAATTACAGCGAGATCGACCTACTGGACTGTCTGTGGAGAAACAAGTATGACATTTGATAAATTTAATGTTTATTAGTTGAACAAAGCTTGAAATATACGCTAAGTATTCGATTGGCACAGGTGTTGGCTGCAGTCAGATTTTATGCTGCAGGATGTTATAAGCGACCAGTTGGCAAGCAATGGGGTAGATCTATGAGCCGGTCATCTATCTGCCGCTCCATTTACAGTGTGACAAATACGAACAATGAATTACTCTTACGGCGTGGGTAAGGTTTCCAATATCACAGATGGAAAGGTAAATCGCGCGAATCGCAGAATTCAGAATTCGTAACTGCGAATCAGCCTTTCGAAGGTGCGATACGCGCACCTGATTGTTCGCATATCGCCACACTTGCGCCTAAAAAACACGAAGAAGGATATGTTAACCACCATGGTTATCATTCGCTAAACGTGCAGATGGTTATTAAGCATCATTATTGCAAAAGTCTTCTGATATTGTGCAATACGTGCTTATAATTCCCTTACAGTAAACATTCTTTCTAGATTTGTGATCCGAATCTAAAAATACTCAATGTGAATGTACGGTATCCTGGAGCGAGAAACGACTCGTACATTTGGAGTGCGTCTCCCGTTCGCTGAATAATGGAGCAGTGGTACAAACGTGGTGAACGTAGGACATTTCTCATTGGTTAGTTTCTATACAAAACAAATTTAGTATGCATGTTTAATCGTCCTTCTCTTTAATTGTACCTATATATTTATTTCAGGTGATCAAGGGTATCCCCTTGAACAATGGCTGATGACTTCTCTACCAGATGAAGCTATCGGCACACCAAGATTTAAGTACAATCAAGACCTATGCAGTGCTAGAAATTGTGTGGAGCGTCTCTTCGGAGTGATGAAATCAACATCGAGATACCTGTCTAAACATAGAGTCTTGCAGTACGAACCTGGGATGGCAGGAAAACTCGTAAATGCATGTGCAGTTTTACACAATATGCGTATTCAAAACGCCATACAAATGGAAATTATTGATGGAGATGAAATGGCAGACTATATTGTGCTACCACACCTAATTGACGATAATGAAGATCTCAGACCACTCGCTGCAGCACGTTGCATTCAAGACCGGTTAGTAAGGCAACGATATGGTGTTTGATCTGAAAGAATCAACTTATCACGTCATATGTCGTGAATAATAGGGTGGTCAATAATTTCTAACATGTACTTGCAACCCCTTGAATCGATAGATATTGACGCGAAAACAGTGTCTGAATTTTTTCAGATTCTTAGCCTAATTGGAAAGGGTACCGAAATCAATTTGAAATCGAAAAAACTTGAAAAGAAAGAACTTTTCTAGTAGAAAAGATGAAAACTATTGTTTATTTCAGTAAAATCATGTGATGAAGCCAAAAGAGTGAATGACTCAATAGTTTGGTCAGAGAAAAAGCGGGGAACAAACTTAGAATGAGAAAAAACGAAATATTTTCGGCGAAAAAATGTATTTTATGGTGTTCTTATCACATTACCACGTTATACAGACTATATTTATTTGACATCAAATGCTCATCTATTGTATAAACGTTATAACATATCATACGTCATAGATATATCTGAAAATAGTCCCTTTATTACAATCGAGAAACCTCCTCTGATGATCGCTTACACATTGAATCAAAATTGCATGTTGTTCATTTTTGTATGCAGCTTGTTGTACTCTTCAATGAGTTTAATACCTCGTTCAGTCACACATACGTATGACTTGCATATTTCTTACTACTGTTTCGCAATTCATGTAATTCTTATTCTGCTGCCGCTGCGTTGGATCTAAATCCAACCATTGAATAGGTAGGTTTAATTTTTCGAAAAACTGAAGTAACCAAGAGTTACCTTCCTTTTTATTCGGAAATTGGGAAGAACATTTTTTTTGAATATTTTTTCTTTTTTTGAATATTTTTTCAATTTTTTTAATTTCCAATTCATTTCGGCACCCTTTCCAATCAAGCTGAATATCTCAAAAAATTCAGACACTGTTTTTGCGTGATTATCTATCGATTCGAGGAGTGGCAAGTATATGGTCCAGTCGAATTATACCAAGAATATATAAAGATCTATTCAGGAATATGACATTCCTGTAACTTTTTTCACGAGTTCATTATATCCCCACGAATATACCTTTGATTTACCCGAAAGAGTTTCGGGTGCGTTCAGTGGCAAAAAATTGTTAAACGATCGAAAACCTACTTTTCGCGCTCTATTTCTTTTCCTGACGGTTTTACAATAAAATGTTTGAAACAAAAGTTGTTCGTCTCAATGTCCCCAAAAAAATGAACGCTTACAAAATCATTTATCTTCATTAGTTTAGCTGCAAAATGCAATTTAAAAAGTTTGTTTGACATTTTGTTTTTTGCCAGTCACTAACCGAATTTTCAACATACGGCTACGAAAACTATACTGGTTTTAGTATGAACTGTCCTCTAAAAGAATCTGCAAACCCGATAGGGCTATGTGTTCTAGTCTCGCAGTGATAAACGAACTGCGAAAATCCGTGGAATCGCGTTCCTTTTAAGGATAATGGGCTCACATCGTACCGAAAAATCTGAGGGCCAGTTTTCGATATCCTTTTCCAATACATGATGAAAAACAATTTTTTTGTGCAAAAAATAGTACTCATTCCGAGGAAATAAAATTTTCGCTTATAAACAAATGGTGATATCTGCGTCAATTTTCGAGTACTCGGAAATATTCTGGCATTATCTGATAGGTCTTTTTGAGACTGTTTTTTTTTTTTTTTTAAATCATCTCTTAATCTTTATTAGAACCGGAGATACGGACAGGTTTACTTATTAATCCATAACTATTGATCTAACCAACATTTTCGGATTAATCAAGTTCGTACGTGATCTTGAGACATTCGGGTATCATTTACGATCTGTTTCATATTTTCCCGAAATATTTATTCTATTACTACGACAGGCTGAATGCAGCCGCGGGGTATGAAATCGCACGGCCCGCCAGGTGAGTCGAGCTGGGCCGCGCGGTAGTGACCGGTGGGGAGCGCTCTAGCCAATCGCGGTCGACGTCGCACCGCTAAGTTAACAATTGAAATATCTCCCTTGAAAATTGTCGTACTAACTTTTTTTTTTAGACTAACAAGTTTTTTTCCGTAGAATCTGAAAAATCAGGTGAAATTGAATTTTCCGCATTACTTACCGTGATTATTCTCGTTTTCCAAGTGACGCGCTGTAAAAATTTCTGTAAATCAATAGTAATTCAGTAGTAATGGTAAAATGGATAAGACACGCTCGCATTTCAGTAATTTTTATTAAAAAAAAAAACTATGGCATATATACCCCCGCATTACATTGTTCTCCTTTGTTTCGCGGGAGGTAAGGTTGTGGTACCTTCTGTCTCGTCTACTGTTATAGGAACAATATAACATTCTCACTTATCAGATTGGCGTACTTTCTGCACACTTTAGAATCAAATTTCCCTCCATTTCCTATCGGACAGCTGCTCTCTCTCTCTCTCTCTCTCTCTCTCTCTCTCTCTCTCTCTCTCTCTCTCTCTCTCTCTCTCTCTCTCTCTCTCTCTCTCTCTCTACTGCTGCACGATATATCTGGATTTGACCGACGGACTTGACTTGCAGCTCCAGAGAGCGCTTAACTCCTGCGTACGATTTATATTCGACATCAGGAAGGATACGCATATCACGCCATATTATAGCAAACTTAAATGGCTTAAAGTTGCTGCGAGACGAAAATACTTCCTTGGGTGTCTGTTATACAATGTCATTCAGACCGGCATACCATCTCACATGTCCGTCAATCTTGATCGAAGACCGGCATCAAGTCGTACCACGAGGGCCCCGTTGGATCTTCTCTACGTGCCTTCCTGCAGGACCGAATTGCTCATGAACTCTTTCATGACTGCTGCTCCTCGTTTCTGGAATAGTCTACCGTTGGATATCCGTACTTCTTCCAGTATTGGCATCTTCAAGAAAATGCTACTCGATCATCTACTCTCTATTGATCCCCCACCTTGACTTTTCTATCTATCTGCGTACCTGGCGTAGGTTTTCTGCAGTTTCCCTCATGCCATTTAACCGAATGGAGGTACATGCACTAAGTCGGCTGCAGCCGCAACGTTCTCTCTTCACGTGAAGCTTAAAATTCGAATTCAACCTTTATTTGTGAATCTCATTATTTACTCTATCTATCTTCTGTTTCACTTTTCTTTTCTGTTTGATAATTATTGTTAATCTTACATTTATAACTTCTATGCAATTACTGACTGCTACCTTTGTCCATATGTCTTTACTTCTCTTGTTATATTGTAAACTATGCTACTGCGCTTGAGGGGATACTATCCCAGAGCGCCTAATAAATGTCTCTCTCTCTCTCTCTCTCTCTCTCTCTCTCTCTCTCTCTCTCTCTCTCTCCCCCTCTCTCTCTCACTGCAGCCGACATTCCAATTGAGATATTCCAATTGTTAACTTAGCGGTGCGACGTCGACCGCGATTGGCTAGAGCGCTCCCCACCGGTCACTACCGCGCGGCCCAGCTCAACTCACCTGGCGGGCCGTGCGATTTCATACCCCGCGGCTGCATTCAGCCTGTCGTAGTAATAGAATAAATACTTAGGGAAAATATGAAACAGATCGTAAATGATACCCGAATGTCTCAAGATCACGTACGAACTTGATTAATCCGAAAATGTTGGTTAGATCAATAGTTATGGATTAATAAGTAAACCTGTCCGTATCTCCGGTTCTAATAAAGATTAAGAGATGATTAAAAAAAAAAAAAAAAACAGTCTCAAAAAGACCTATCAGATAATGCCAGAATATTTCCGAGTACTCGAAAATTGACGCAGATATCACCATTTGTTTATAAGCGAAAATTTTATTTCCTCGGAATGAGTACTATTTTTTGAACAAAAAAATTGTTTTTCATCATGTATTGGAAAAGGATATCGAAAACTGGCCCTCAGATTTTTCGGTACGATGTGAGCCCATTATCCTTAAAAGGAACGCGATTCCACGGATTTTCGCAGTTCGTTTATCACTGCGAGATTAGAACACATAGCCCTATCGGGTTTGCAGATTCTTTTAGAGGACAGTTCATACTAAAACCAGTATAGGTTTCGTAGCCGTATGTTGAAAATTCGGTTAGTGACTGGCAAGAAACGAAATGTCAAACAAACTTTTTATATTGCATTTTGCAGCTAAACTAATGAAGATAAATGATTTTGTAAGGGTTCATTTTTTCGAGGACGTTGAGACGAACAACTTTTGCATGAAGAATTTTCTTTTAAAACTGTCAGGAAAAGGAATAGAGCGCAAAAAGTAGGTTTCCAATTGTTTAACAATTTTTTGCCACTAAACGCACCCGAAAATCTTCTGGATAAATTACAGGTATATTCGTGGGGATATAATGAACTCGTAAAAAAAGTTACAATGTCATATTCCTGAATATATTTCATGTTCAATTCGACTGAACTAATATGTTAGAAATGAACGACCACGCTAGGATACCAATAACGAGTATTTGAGACGTCAGAGAATATAATCCAATCAGGATTATTAAAAAATTCGGAGCATCTCCATTTTATTGAGGAATTCTTGAAATCCTTAATAATATTCCATGATTCAATTGCTTCATTCTCTTAATGTGACAAAAAGTTGCTCCATTATTTTTATTAATAAACTTTAACAATAATTTAATTATTCATATTTCTGTAATAATTCAAGCATTTATAGATGCAATTTTAGGAATAAATGGAATTGTATACTTTTTCAATTTTGTATTTCATACTGTACGAAAAATTTGTACATCACACTCCGTTGAGTAATACTTTATTCTCATGTATGTTAATTGGAAAATTTCACTTGCCGGGGTAATCATTAATAGGTTCAGTGACATAAGAAAACGATAGAAGAGTGCCGGCAAAATTATAGTATTTCTTATTAATTATTAGACGTCACAACAGAAACCACAAGTTCCTACGGATGGTTATCCGAAATATATAATTAACCGACTTAATTATTGAACTTAACACGGTTTTAGATAATTCGTAATATCGTTATAATTTCGCTTAATTAGACGCGTCTGTTTTGTTTCGTTTATTCGTATAGTATACCACATTGAATAGCCGTGATCGACAGGTTGACTCAACTTATCCGTTATCCGCGTTACTGAATCTCGAAGAGGTCATCTATGCGACTCGGTTTGGTAGTAAAAGAGGGAGGTCCTCATATTCCTACTTGTCTATCGGATCCAGCCACTCCACTCGACCCTAATCAAAGTCTCGTCAATGCGATCGGCCGGGGAAATCCTCCGCCTCGTTTCTGTGGGTCGGGTAATCGGTCCCTTACTCGGACCTCGCACTGTCCACTCCGCCCTAGACCTCCGCGTTCCCGTTTTTATCCAATCTGTTCAATCCGAGCAGCGCGCGGTGTCCGTCTTCCAAACATCCTTCCTCCTTCCAACTTCCTTCTTTCTTCATCCTTTCTTCCTTTCTTCCTTTCGTCTTTCTTCTCTCTTGTACAACTCTACCGCCAAAACCATCTGCAGCACGACGACCTGCTATAAGACCGCGGTTTCTTCTCTTCTCGAATAGGAGATGGCACGCGTTCCAGTCGTTATCTGCCTGCAAAGGGGACCCGATCAATCAGCTAGTCTCGAACACGCACACTGATAGACACGCAATTCTACCCTCGGAAAGGTTGAGGGGTGATCGTAGGCACACACACATATATATGAGTCAGTCCACGTCAAGCGGGACACCTTTTTGACCGCATGTTCTTGGAAATCGTCATAATTTTTTTTACGTATTATCTGGGTAAAATGAATGCATGAAACATTTTTTTTTTTTTTACTCAAAGGGCTTAGAAGTTACGAGGGGTTGAATTTTCGAAAAAAACACCAAAAATCGGAATCAGGCTCTTCTTCAAACGTTAATATCTCCAGTTCCCTTTGTCGTACAGAAACCGGCAAAAACTCATTTTGAAGCTCTTGAATTGTACTTTTACGCTATTAATTTTAAATTTATCGAATAAATAATTTTCTATTTGTTATAAACAATTATATTTTTTAAACGTGATTTTCGAGATGATTACACCCTTTGAAAATTCTAAAAAAAATATGAGCGTGTTCCTTGATTCATTGTCTACGAAATCTGTAAGTTTCAGGATGGAACTCCGATGGAAACTATATTTAAAAAGCGATTGATCCGTGCGGGACGTCGCGCGCGGCTGTCTACGCGGGCGCGCCGAGACCGAGGCTTGTTCGCTTTACATGCAAGGAGTACAGGGGGGTTGTTATACGTCTGAATTCATCAAATCCATTAATTCACGGAATTATTTATTTCGTTTTATACTGAATATTCGACTTAAAACAACAAGAATATAAATATAGAAACAAAACGCTTAACTAAAATCTAAACACATCACAAATTCGAAACTAAAGTTCCTAGTCGTCAAAAATAAGTGGTAAATATAAAGTACTGTTTGATTCCATCAAATGGAATACGTCACATCATCATTTAATCAATTACGTACTGAATTAATCAACTAAAAATCACTATATTACAAATTTCAGAACTATATTATACATATAAATAAAATCTTAAAGTAAGCTGCAAATTTGAATTTCTACTAATAGTGAATTTACTTGGAAACCAATGCTTCTATTGACTTCTGCGCATTCGAATATCTTTTGGCAACAATTTTTTTTTTTTTGAAATAGGTTTTATACAATGGAATGTCAATGTTCCACGTACTAACTTCGCTTTCTCAAATCGAGCTTGTAATGCAACGGCTTCTTTTTTTTAATCCTCATTTGTGAAAAAATCTACGTGAACGTTTTTGATATTCTCATTATTCTTTGCCCATGAAAAAAATTTTCAAGGAGTATTTATCGGTTCAGGTGATGGTTCTAGACTGCTTTTCGCGGCTAATCTTTTGAGGGCACCCCCAATGCCATCACAAGGCCCTTTCCCGTGCGAAGTAGCAAAGAAGTTCCATTCTGCGCTAACTCCAAAGTCTTCTTCGTGAAGACATAAGTTCAAAAAAATTTTTTGTTTTTATACTGTGCGCTGGCTCCATCAGAAAAGTAAATGATTTTATCAACTTCACGTATCTCACGCTTCAGAAACTCCACAAATTTTCGTTGAAAAAGATGAACCGCGATAATATCATGCTTGAGGCATTCGGAAACTGCAATATAATTCTTGTGCTGTTTTTTTGGCTACGGCAATCATCCGGTTTGAAACATCGAAGTTTTCATGAATTTTGAGGAACGACCAATTTTGAAAGATTGTCAAGATTTGAATTTTCTTATTTCAGTCATTTGTATAATGAAACTCTTCCTTCAATTTTTCAATTATTTCACATTTTGTTGTTTTATCTTTCGATTCCGCATCAATTTCCTCTTCATTATGAAAGACCTCCGAAGCGAGTGTTCTGCGCAATTTTTCCAATTTTTCACGAGGATACTTCCTCTGCTGTAACTTTTTTTTAATGATGGTTGAGGATCCGAGTCTAATTAAGTCCTCATTCAATTTCAAAATATCAACAGATTTTTTACTCTCCGATGAATTGCCTTCGCTCGACGATTCGAGTACTGCACTGGTACTAGGTATAGGATCCTTACTTCTTACAGACGAACTGTCACTGGTTTCAGCGTTTTCAGGCATTCTTACAAGTTTCAACCGACAGTAGTCACAAATTTTCATATTCGTGGACATCTGTACATTTTTTATACTCAACTTTCGTAGCATCGTCGGAAGTACACGTCTCAAATTTTTAGAGTTTTTCTTTCCGTGCTTTTCTAAATTGAACGGATTGAAGCAATAGTCGAACCTGTTCTGTTTTGGTGCCATAATAATTATCGATAATTCGATTTTGATGCACTTCGAAAATTTCAAATACTCTTCAGTCGTTTCAAACTACATGAACAGAGAATTGATGTGACTTTAGTAAACGTCAAGACTATACCGAAATAGTCAAATACTAAAATACATTTATACATTCTGGGGAGGCCACGGAAGGGTGAAAAGAGGGGATTTTCAATACCTAAGGGTCCGCACACAGGTGTTCAGACAATGAGTATTTTTATTGCATTACGCGAAATTCATAGTTTCTTACCTGAGTTCAATTCCAAGTATGTAACGGCGCGCGAACAGGGTCTTGCCGCGCCAACGCTCGTGGCCGCGCCAGCGCGCGACGTCACGCACGAATCAATCGCTTTTGAAATATAGTTTCCATCGGAGTTCCATTTTGAAACTTACAGATTTCGTAGAGAATGAATCAAGAAACACGCTCATATTTTTTTTTAGAATTTTCGAAGGGTGTAATCATCTCGAAAATCACGTCTAAAAAATATAATTGTTTATAACAAATAGAAAATTATTTATTCGATGAATTTAAAATTAATAGCGTAAAATCGCAATTCAAGAGCTTCGAAATGAGTTTTTGCTGATTTCTGTACGACAAAGGGAACCGGAGATATTAACGTTTGAAGAAGAGCCTGATTCCGATTTTTGGTGTTTTTTTTCGAAAATTCAACCCCTTGTAGCTTCTAAGCCCTTTGAGTTGAAGAAAAAAAAAAAAAATGTTTCATCCATTCATTTTACCCAGAGAATACGTAAAAAAAATTACAAAAGAATTAGAAACATCGAGGAATATTTTTGGCCAAATCCGTCCCGCTTGACGTGGACTGACTCATATATGTATATATATCTACCTACTGTAGTACGTGGAAAGTCCGAGGATGCAGTGAGACTGAATATATATATATCGTTGGGTTTGTTCCCGTTTCCATCCCTTCGGTGGATCGAGAGAGCGAGAGAGAGACGGAGAAAGAGAGGGTAACATCGGTGGCGGAATCAGGGTGAATGGGACCAGTTAAGCGTGTTGTACAATTATTCGTGACCAGCCGTCCGCGTAATGGTCTGCATGGATGCTCTGCGGGCGTTGTGTGTCGGTCGCTCTACCGATGGTTATAGGTACAGCAGAGCAGCTAGCTAGCTTTTTTCTCTTTGCGCTGTACATACTCTGTACCGTTGGTCGACGTTTCGTTCGTTCGTTCGTTCTCTAACACCGCGGGAAACTCTGGCGCCATTATATCCTCCAGGTTCGAGTCAGAGCCAAAACCATCCTCATCCCTGTCTTCATCCCCATTCCCACATCCATGTAGGTATACTTGTTGACGTTCTAGTAGTTTATACGAACGCTCGTCACTCGCCACTCTCCAGTCTCCACTCGCGACCAAACTCTTAAACGCTTCGCAATTAAGACGTAGACCCTTCTGGTTCGCTCGATATCCGCCATGTGTATATAAGTTCACATTTCCATGGAGTTCAAGTTTAATAATATCAGTGAGGTTGATAGTATGCAAGTACTCAGAATATCCCCATAGAGTGCAATATGTAGATATTGACTGCATTCCGACGCAGAATGGTCAAATCTGTCGGGTAAGATAAAGAGTCAAAAATCGTGACGAGATGATTCGCAAGCGTTTTTTCCTGTTAGTTTCATATTATTACGGGGTGTCTATTAATCGTTGAAATTCTGTAAAAATCATAGTCTACTCAAAATTATTTCGAAATTTCGAGTAATGTCCTGGATGAGTTTTCTACTTTCTGAACATCGAAACAATTTTTTTCTTCCTTAGGCTGTGAAATGTGGTTTCTATGAAAAAAAAATTTGATTGAACGATAAAATTCAATCAAAAACGTGAAATCAACAGCTCGAAAAATTTCTCAAATCTGTCCCTGAAATCTCCTGGAATAATGAATCGGTTCGTTGGTAGACAACCTGATTATCTACCTGTATGTCTCCAAATAATTCAGGTCTTTGTGTATAGAGGCATGAGGTAGAAAAAAGTAGCCCCTGAATTATCTTACGAATGGAGCGATTAACATTAGATGAAAAAAAAAAAACAGTAATAGGGTTGATTTACTTCGATTTTTTTGTTATGGCCAAAGTGCATTTTGGGTATCTCTTAAAATCCTAACTTTTAAGCGGTTATAGGTTCGGCTCGTTATATGAATGTCGAGTTGCGGCTATATTGACGGGGTAGTACCTGCGAAGTTCCGGTTGCGATAGCCTCGCGGTCGAAAGACGACCATCATCAGAAAAACCTTCCAAATGGAGATTATGAGGGTAAAGGTGGGAGAGAATCTAAAGAACGTTTTATGCAATAGTAATTGGAGAGTTGGTGTGATTCTTTTCACGCGCAGAATTTTTATCGCGGTTCAAAGCTGAGGACCTGGTGTTTGCTCGAGGAACTCTTTACATCGTTTCTTTTCTTTCTTTCTTCATTTCTTTATGATTTCCTTTCTTGTGTACTTCTCTTCCCACTTTCGCGTGAGGAAGTAAGAAGAACCGAAAACTAAAAGGGAACTATGAAAAAAAAAAATGATTAAAACCATGTAGAAAGCTTCCTCCTGACTCAACTTTATCCCTCACGTTAAAGGATTATCCTCACTCATGCACACATACTCATACATACATACATGTTCACAGTTTCGATATAGGTTTGGTCGTTAACATGTATCATAATGCGGCAAAAGTTTGGATAAACCGTCTGTTAATTGTCTAAATACGTCAATCCTTGCCGCATCATTGGCAGCCTGCTTTATCGCAGCATTTGCCTGTTGCTACACTGCATTTGCAGCAATGAGCGTTGCTTCTGCCTGCATTTTCATAGCATCTGCTAAGACCTGTAGCAATTACATTTTGTAAGTTTCAAACTAAGCTTGCTTTTACATGGAGTAAGATTATCTTGAATTTCGGATGAAATATTGATATTAGTATTGATCAACTACTGTACCACCATTGCGTTTGCGTGTTTATTTGAAATTTGTACTAACTCTTGTCTAGCATCATGAAGCTGCGTGCTGACCCTCACTCGATTGCCTATTACAATAGAATTACTTAGATTGCTTATGTGTATCTGGGGCTATATATCTGGATATATACAAATGTTAGACCGATGACAATTGATCCAATCGATGTGTTATGATTGTGGTTACCCTACCACCAACGTTATGAATACGGTTGGAGCTGTCGTTGAGTTCGTCCCTCGCTTTTACATCTTAAGATAACCGGCTTTTGGGTGTTAGGTGACTGATGTGGATTGATTTATATAAATAGTAAAATACTCGTTTATTGGTAATGGTTACAACGATGGTGGAACCATCTATATGAGTTTTACAGGTTTGTGGAGCTTAAGTGAAGAGTGATTTTTGAGTTAGTGATTTATAATTTGGAACCGAGTCTGAGAGTGACTGCTTTCTTTGACGATTTGGATGCAAGTCTTTGAGTGACTGCTCTGGTCGACGATTGAAAAGTAAGTGAAGTTGCTGGCTACTGTCTAAGAGCCGATTGATTAGGTCATCCTATTGTTCCTTGGTCTCCAGGGCATGAGCGCGTTTATGCAGGTACAGCAGTTCAATAGGTGCGGGAGTAGGGATGAAGTGCTTAGAATGTAAGGATGGCATTTCCTCTGATTAGAGGCTGTGAGACTGGATGCATGCAGGATGTTATGTCTTGGGTATCGAGGGTGAGAGTATGGGAGAGTATGGAAGGGTGTGGGAAAGTATGGAATACGTAACAAATGCATATACGTACATGATCGCTTTGCACTTGATGGAAAATTCGCTCTTGCTGCTCGCTTTTCGGCACGCGGAACCTCTCCAAACTTTTGCGTTGCTTCGTCAGAAATTTCGTTGTGCAATGATATTAAACTTGACTCTAAATCAGCAGCGGTCTGGATATCTTTAAAATAGATGATATACGATATGTTACGTGAATAGAGTTGGTACACATTATCTTTGATAAAATGTCATGCAGATCTACCGGAATTATTAATCCCATCTGTAACATTTCCTTTGTCACTTCTTTGGCTATTTTTAAACAATGTGAGAGTTTTTGGCGGCTCGGATAATACTGCAGCATCACCAACAACAAGGCGGTCAATTAATTCCTGTAGAGAAATATAACTAAACATTTTAATAAACAATTGAATAAACAATTTTCTATTCGTTATGAACATCGAGTGAATATCAAATCGTATAATCATACAGCTTACTTGCTCTTCTGGGGTGCTATCGGGACAGTTTCAGTTCCCTCGACATATGTATGACCAATCAGACCAACAACTCGTTGATCGATTAATGTCATATCTGGGGCTCGATTCCATAACTTTATCACTGCTATCACTGGCGACAAATAGATAGATCTATCCATTTATTGCCAGTCAATAGATAGATCTATCTATTTATCGCCAGTGATAGCAGTGATAAAGTTATGGAATCGAGCCCCTGCTTCGGTTATAGGTTTGTTCCCGGTAGCAGCCCTACCATTTCGCAGATTTCTAACTTCTATAGATGTTCGACTAAGTCTCTCCATGTCTAGAAAAACAGTCATCAAATGATAACATAGTAAATATTTTGTATAATCGATGTTGATTTTTCGTAGGATTTGTTAACAGTTATTCAAATATTATGCACAGTAACTCACCTAGAATGACATGGCATAACATAAGTTTCGAACCAGAAAATTCAGTGGCATGAGTATAACATTCCAATTAAGACCGTTTTAATCTACAAAGCTAATCTGAAAAGTCTTACTCGTTGAGTGCAGAATATGAAAAATGAATATTAATATACGTTAACCATTTGGCTGCAGTTAGGGGAAGACTTCGGTGAAATTTTGATAAAAAGGATTTTTCCGTTTTTCAAAATACAAAAAAAAAAAAAATGTAATTCAAAATTCCCTGTATCAAAATTAAGATTATAGTTGTATGTGCATTGAAAAAAAAATGTTAATCCTTTCAGTTGAAAGTGTATGCGCAATTAGGAACCTTCAGCAGAAAATTTTCTGTGCACTGCTGCCAAAAACTCTGCGTATACGCTCTCAACTGAGTACTGAAATTTTTTTGCAATACACATACTACCATGATCTAAATTTTGATGCGGGGAATTTTTGATTGGATTTTTCTTTAGTATTTTGAATAACGAAAAGATCGTTTACATCAAAATTTCACCGGAGTGTCCCCTTAAGAAGATATAATATAATTATGCAGTATGATAACTTTTGCTGTACTTCATGAAAGTAGGTGTGTTGATTGCCTAATTTTGTCTTAATTGAAAAGACTTCATGTGACATTGTTCATCCAAGGTTTTTAAATGAGAGAAAATGAAGTAACAAATTCGGAATTCAAGCACAAGGGATACATACCACTTGCCATTGTGCACTTTTTTTTTCTGCACCCTTCATCGCGTTGAGGTGCACAGTCAATTTTTCCCATTTTTCGCGCAATGCGTATTTCCCGTTTATTCCGGGGAATTCCCCCGTAGCAAGGTTCCGATTGCTTTCGAGGAAATCAGGCATTGCACCGACTTGATGCTCGGTAACCCGCGCACCCCTAGATTTCTTTGCAGCTGAATTAGAAATCTAGTTATTCTTTTATAATTATCGCAGTATTCATGAATGACATTTTTCAAGGTGAGCCGGTTATCTTTATTGTAAAAAACTTTGTGGCATACTTACGCTGCGATGAATTCATAGGATTATACTTTTTATACGAACAAAATCATGAGAAAATGAACTAAATAAATTGAACTTAACAAATTATGAACTATGATACTGTAGAAATGTGTTGTAAGTGAAAAAATCCTTTATTGAGAAATCATATATCGAGAGAGTCTATGGAACGATCTGAATGAAGCGATATTTCGATAAGACTAAGATATTCTGCACAGCTTTTATGAAAGACGTCTTCTTCTTCTTCTCCTCCTCATTTGTCTTATCTTAATTGAGTGTCAAAAATTTGAATTTGACGTCGCGTTCCACGACTACGTCGCTATATGTGACAATCAGGTGAAACCGAATGGTCCATGCGCCCGAACGCCGAATATTTCGTATTTTTAACGGGTTAACCACGCGTTGCGCTGAAAAATCCATAGGGTGATTTTGGCGTGCGGTCGATGCAACTCGGCAGCCATTGTTGATGTGAAAACTGTCGGTAACTAAGGCTGCCGTCGCATGTAGGCCCGGAACGGAAAGACGGAACGGAATCTAGTAACCTTTTCCATGTATTGCGTGTATGTATACACTGACACATACAACGTTCCTTCCGTGATTCCGGATTCCGGCGGGCCGGTACTACATGGGACGGCACCCTAACGATATCGTTAGGTAACGATAGTGGTGTACAGAAACGCAGACGCAAGAGCAGCGCAGCGGCGCTCCTGATTGGTGGTTGAAACGACTTGTCCTACTTCACACCAATGAAATTTTGTTGTCCGGTAAAGTTGCCCATGATCTTGGACAAATACAAGCGCACCCCAATTTAGCGCGCCGTCCCATGTAGGACCGGTTCGCCGGAATCCGGAATCACGGGACGGAACGTTGTATGTGTCGGTGTATACATACACGCAATACATGGAAAAGGTAACTAGATTCCGTTCCGTTTTTCCGATCTGGGCCTACATGGGACGGCAGCCTCAGGGTCGGCCCGGTTCGCCGGAATCACGGAACTGAATGGACGGAAAAGTCACTAAAATCCGTGTTCCGCTCATTTCATTCCGTCGTATTTCTACGGAATGGCGGATCCGTCCGGAACCCGCAATTCCTCAGCAGGAGTCACCAGGAGTAGGTTATCCACAGCAAAGAGTCTTCGATTCACAGTGCGATTATTAATCATGAGCACTAATGTACTTTAGAATTCATGATGAAATTTGTTCAACAGGTGTAAACAGGTGTCTTTCTAGAATTTGCAGGGTTATGTTCATGTAGGTTCCGTGTTCCGTTCCGTCTATTAGCATCTTCTTGTGTCCTATGTACCCAAATTCCGGAACGGAGTGCCGGAGGGTCAACTTTTATTTCATGAAATAATTAATTATAGTTACAGAATTTGATCTTACATAGAAGCTAATTAGATAAATTTGATGTAATTATACAAGAGCTTTATCTAAACAGACAAATGTAGCCAAATAGCACAAATATAAATCGGCTCCGTTCCGTCGTTCCCCGCAATTTTGGTACACTTGGGGACAGTGATTCTGAGACGGCTGGATTTTTGGACAAGTCAGTTATGTTGGCAACACAGCATAAAACTACAGCGCCATAGTCAGCCGTGCGCGAGGCTAAGTCAATCTCACTCAATATAACACAACCCATGACCGTCGAATCTAACCTGTGAATACCGCGGGGGAATAACCTAAGAATACCGCGGGGTAAAAAACTCGTTGGATTGACGTGTAAATCAGTTTTTGAATAATTGTAATTTATATAATTACCTCCTCGAAGAATATGAACGGGCGCGAGTTTATTTTTCTACAAATTTTTTAAGTGATAAAAAAAGAAATGGTTACCTGAAATTTTACGGTAAGATGATTTTATAGAAATGCAAGTGTTTTGAACTGCAACAAAACACGTATTGTGTTGCGGAGCCGATACACGGCATCCTCATGGAAGAAGCTATTGTGTACTCGCCTTAGTCTTCTTTTCTATCTTGCGCCATCTGGCGATCTTTTTCTATTGATCACCTGGAAGCGCGGAAAGATTCGCGTCTTCTTCATAGTGACTCTCATCCAGTAAGATCCTCACCGGGATGCCGTGTATCGGCTCCGGAACACAATACGTGTTTTGTTGTAGTTCAAAACACTTGCATTGCGTTCCTTAGGCCGATACATGGCATCCTCATGACGGATGTGTTTGTTATCTACTGGTGATCGACTCAATGCTATGTGATGCTGAAAGCGAAATATCATTATCTCTAGGTTGGAGCTTCTATTAAATGAAGTTCATGGTAAGTATAAACTCTTGATTTATTTAACCTTTGAACGTAAAGTCTTAGTTAGACAACAGGAATAATCTCCAAGGTTAATAAGTCTTAGTTAGATAGCAGGACTAATCTCTAAGGTTAATAAGTGTAATGGTATAGTGAAATAGTAACGTTAAAGCTCAATCTTTGGGTTTTGATATCCTATTCAGTCTTATCTGGAATAATAGGAACTTCACACTGGTGTGAAATTATTAAAAAGCAAGCTCGAGGTTTTCTGCCCTGACCCCTTGATCTGTCTACAGTAATGCTTTCTGAAAGTCTCTCTGCATCTCCAATTGCCTCTGTCCAAAATATCCTGGTCTGGCAAATCCCCTAGCCAGCCTCGGGCTGCGACTGCTGAACGAATGCTACCTGGTGTAGCGTCTAAGCCGGCATCCTTTAACACAGAGCGAGCCCAGCCCGCAATTACTGTTCTAGAAGCGGCCTTAACCGGTCCCGTTATCGTAATAAAAAGCTCATCTAGCTTCTCCTTTGCTCTCCTTTCTCCCGATTTTTTAAGTAGAACTCTGATTCATGTGATTGGGCATATCCATATATTAGGGTGTCTTGAAAGCCTCCACCCTGACTGTCTGAAGCTGACACGGTCAGTCTTTGAGCCGAACACCGGCCACAGAATAATTTCGTCCCCCAAGTTGATCAGGAAATCTTTGGATATCTTCAGGAGTGTGAGATCGTGTATCCGACGACCTGAAGCCAGTAAAAGTAAGGCGGCCGTTCTTCTGGAAACTTCAAAGAATGACAAGTTGTTAGTCCGGGTGGCCAGCCAGTCATATAATATCTGTGCATCCCAGATCGGTGGTCTTATTTATCTGGGTCTTGTGATGGAGACTGCTTTAAGGACCTGCCGAACCAGAAAAACTGGGGATAAATCTACTGCTGCGTTACCTGAACAGAACGTTACTATCGCAGAGTTGTGTACGAGGATGGTACTGTAGGCCAGACCCTGGGTGATACTGACATTGGCTAGAAACCTCGCCAAGTCCTGTCCTCGAGGAGCTTTTGGGTTGATCCCTTTCTCACTGCACCATTCGATCCATCTCCGAATGGGAGCTTTATAAGTCTCTAGAGTAGAATGTCGCCAGCTCGTCTTGACTAACTCCTTCTCTTGTGGTGACCAGTCTGCGACAACATCTCCACACAACCATTTCTCCACACTTGTAGTGATAGACGGTCTACTTGTGGAGGGGGCCGGTTCGTTAATGTTACGTCTATCAGTACCTACTCCAATCCTGTAATGGTTAGTGGTGGTTCTCCGCTCTTCCTGGCCAAGTCCGCTATCCAGAACGTCTGGTCCCACTCTGGGGCTACTAGTAAGAACTGTCCCCTGCAACTGTTGGGGTGAGCTAGCGCCCTGGGAATGAGGTTGGGAGGTGGAAATATCCAACGCAGTCTGCAGTTCCAAGGCCGACTGAACGCGTCTGTGAAGCAGGCGTAATGATCCTTGCAGTCTGGCGTAACAAAGCATTCGACTACGGCCGACTCTGCCGATGCGAAGAGGTTTATCTCTGGAGTACCCCACTTTTCGAAAATCTGTTTTGTTGCTGCAGGTAGTAGATGCCACTCTGGAAGGGCGCTTTTTTGGGATAGTCTGTCTGCGATCCCGTTGTATCTGCCTGTGAGGTAAAATGCCGACAGGGTTGTTTCTAGGTCGTCGACAACCCTGAGGATCTGAAAGGTTAAGTCGAATAGCTGCACGGACCTTGTGCCTCCCTCCTTCTGGATGTATGCTACCAGCGTTTGGTTGCTGTCTGTAATAATATGTGAGCATTTTTGAGGAGATGACCCTGGCTCTTTATTGCTGCGAATACTGCGAACATCTCCTTCTTGTTTGAGTGCCACGCTCTCTGGGTCTTTGTCCAGGACCCAGAGATGTGGTCTCCATCTAGCTGGGCACCCCACCCTGTATCTGCCGCATCGGTCGTTAGGAAGTGTGTTACCTGACTCTTTTGTAGGCAAGTGGTCGTTGCTGTAGCTCCGCACCACCATTCTAGCTCCTCCTTGACCTGTCTAGAAATTAGAGTCTTTCCCGGGCTCTGCGCTGTTTGAAAAGATCCGAAAAGCGCTGTAGTTGGCGGCAGTGAAGACGCCCTCTGTATATCACGAAATCGGCGAAGTTTAGGTGTCCCAGAAGACACTGAATCTGCTTTAGTGTGCAACTTCCTTTCGCCCGTATTTCCTCCGCGAGGTTCACGATTCTCTGGGCCTTGTCTATTGGGAGTTTGATCAAGTTGTCTTTCGTGTTCCAATTTATCCCTGGAAATTCTAACTCCTGGCAGGGCTCCAGGATACATTTCTATTGATTCGTTTGCCACCCTAGAAACTCGAGTAGTTCTACTGCTTCGATGCTCTGTGAGGTCAGTTTTGTTCTGTCTTGGGAGACGAGAAGAAAGTCGTCAAGGTAGACGATCACCCTCATGCCTCGTGAACGGAGGATTTTCGCAATCCAATTCGTTACTTTTGTGAAGACCTGAGGCGCAGCTGAGAGGCCAAAGGACAAGCTCGTCATTTGCAATAACTCCTTGTCGTAACTGAGACGAAGGAGGCATCTGTGTAATTCTGCGATCGGTATGTAGAAGTATGCTTGCGATGGGTCGATATGTGTCATCCAATCCCTGTCCTGCAGGAATTCTGGAATTCTGAAATGAGAAATCAGTCGAAACTTCCTTGTCTCTACGAAACTGTTGAGACCACGCAGGTCGGAGATCGGTCTTACTCCTCCACTGCTTTTTCTCATCAGAAACATTTTCGAAATAAGGCTTGGGCCTGTCTTTTTGGGTCGTTCCAAAATTCCCTGGCCCTTCAACATTCTGATTTGCTGTAACATCTGCTGGGTTATGGCCGTTGCGCATCTGGATAGCCCCCAGTTGCCTATCAGTGTAGGCTTTGCTGTTAAGGGCATTCGGAAACCCGTGATTATTTTGAGGATAGTTGGGGACGCCCCTAGTTCCTTCCATCTCCTGTAGAACCTGGCTAGTTGACCTCCTGAAAAGACCTGCGGGGTTATATAGTCATTTGTCCGCCTTCCTACGAAAGGAATCGTCTGTCTTGGTTCTGGGGTGCTCCTTCCTTGCCCCGCCTCTGTAAGGCGTGTAGCCGCCACGTTGCGTGTTGAGGTTACTCTTGTAGTTGTTAGTCCGAGTCTGTGCCGGTTTATCTGGAACTTGAAATGTTCGGTTACTTGCTGGCCTCGCCTGTCTAATCTCTTTCCTCTGAAAGGGCCACCTGTTGCTCGTATAAGATGGCGTGTTCAGCCACATCTGAGAGCCTCCTAACGATTATACCTGTAGTGCCATATTCTCCTTACCGAAGAGGTATTCTGAACTTGGTGGGATTTTGCGTAAGGCTACTTGAACATTCTTATTTGGAAGCTCTGACAGGAGACGTTCCCTTCTTGTCTCGATACACTCCGCTCTCTTACCACAAATAATCTGTAATATCTGTTCGAAGTTTATGAACGTCTGTGCACCAGAGCCAAAAGCTGCGGAAAATCTTTCAAAAAGCTCCGTAGGGTTGAGACCCTCCGGGTCAGCGAAGGCTCAGTCCGTTATCTCCTGGAGTTTGCTTCTAAGCAACTCTTTTTGCTCGAGTATGGCATTTGATAGGGCCGTCATGACTCGCTCTGTAGGTAAAGAATGATCCTT